>NC_069413.1:25460417-25555577 GCF_026875155.1 Cherax quadricarinatus
ATAAACCCACCGCTTTTGCAAAGCCATGCTGGTGACTATTTACACGGACAATGTTGTGAAACACTTTAGGAATGTCATAAAGGAACGGAGGTACAGGCCTCTATGGACAGATATGTTGTGCAACAGAGGTCCAGTGACTCTCAAGCTGGTCCTAGTAGCATTAAAAGAAGAAGGGAAGTAACCCTGGAAAAGGACTTGCCACCCAAGTCCAAATGGAAGGGGATTCCCCTTCTAAACACTAACACCATCAACACTCTCCCCTCCTCCCATCCCATAAGTCATCACCAGATCTTCAATAAAGGTAAGTGTCAGTAACTGTGCATGTCTTCTTCAGTTTGTGTGTATTAAATTAATATTTCAATGTGGTAAAAAAAAGTTTTTTGTTCATACTTTGGGGTGTCATGAACGATTAATTTGTTTTCCCCATTATTTCTTATGGGAAAATTAATTCGCCTAACGATAATTTCGCCTAACATTGAGCTCTCAGGAACGGATTAATAGCGTTAGGCGAGGGTTCACTGTATATATATATATATAATATAATATATATATATATATATAATATATATATATATATACATACATGTATGTATATGTAACATTATATATATAATAAAATATATATATATATATATATAAAATATTATATATTATATAATTTTTTTTTATTATCACACTGGCCGATTCCCACCAAGGCAGGGTGGCCCGAAAAAGAAAAACTTTCACCATCATTCACTCCATCACTGCCCTTGCCAGAAGGGTGCTTTACACTACAGTTTTTAAACTGCAACATTAACACCCCTCCTTCAGAGTGCAGACATTGTACTTCCCATCTCCAGGACCCAAGTCCAGACTGCCGGTTTCCCTGAACCACTTCATAAATGTTACTTTGCTCACACTCCAACAGCACGTCAAGTATTAAAAACCATTTTTTCTCCATTCACTCCTATCAAACACGCTCACGCATGCCTGCTGGAAGTCCAAGCCCCTCGCACACAAAACCACCTTTACCCCCTCCCTCCAACCTTTCCTAGGCCGACCCCTACCCCGCCTTCCTTCCACTACAGACTGATACACTCTTGAAGTTATTCTGTTTCGCTCCATTCTCTCCACATGTCCGAACCACCTCAAACAACCCTTCCTCAGCCCTCTGACAACAGTTTTGGTAATCCCGCACCTCCTCCTAACTTCCAAACTACGAATTCTCTGCATTATATTTACACCCACACATTGCTCTCAGACATGACATCTCCACTGCCTCCAGCCTTCTCCTCGCTGCAACATTCATCACCCATGCTTCACACCCATATAAGAGCGTTGGTAAAAACTATACTCTCATACATTCCCCTCTTTGCCTCCAAGGACAAAGTTCTTGTCTCCACAGACTCCTAAGTGCACCACTCACCCTTTTCCCCTCATTAATTCTATGATTCACCTCATCTTTCATGGACCCATCCGCTGACAACGTCCACTCCCAAATATCTGAATACATTCACCTCCTCCATACTCTCTCCCTCCAATCTGATATCCAATCTTTACTCACCTAATCTTTTTGTTATCCTCATAACCTTACTCTTTCCTGTATTCACTTTCAATTTTCTTCTTTTGCACACCCTACCAAATTCATCCACCAATCTCTGAAACTTCTCTTCAGAATCTCCCAAGAGCACAGTGTCATCAGCAAAGAGCAACTGTGACAACTCCCACTTTATGTGTGATTCTTTATTTTTAACTCCCGCCTTTGCCAAGCCCTTTTTGCATTTCCCCTTCTCTTAAAACCCCCATTATAAATATATTAAAAAAACCACGGTGACTTCACACATCCTTGCCCAAAGGGGGCCCCTTTTATTTTAAAAATTTTTAAATATTTCCCCTCTTTCCCAAAAATTTTACTTTTTAAACCTTACCACCCCCTACATTTTTAAAATTTTCCACTTGCCCCTAAACCTTCCATACCTTTTCCAAACCCTGGCCAAAAAGCCCCTTTACCTTTCTTATGCCTTTTTTCCAAAACCCTTTAAACCCCCCCCAAAACCCCCTTTACCTTCCCCAAAATTTACTTTTAAACCTTAATTTTTAAATTAACCTCCAACACCCCTTAAACCTTTTCCCCCAAACCCTTTTTCACTTTTCCCTTTTTCCCCCTTCCTTTTAAAACTTTCAATTTTCCTCAAACCAAAACCCCTTTCCATAAATCAAAAAATTAACCCCCAACCACCCCCCTTTTACCCCCCTTTCCCTTTTAAAAACTATCATCCCTCCAACCCCCGGCTCCTTACCCCCTTTCATTTTTAAAAATTCCCAAAACCCCCCAAATTTCCCCCAACCGGCTTTTTAACTTTCTTTTTTTCCTTCCCCCGGGTTTCCTTTTCCCCTTCTTTTCCTTTTTCCTTTCCCCTTCCCCCCCTTCCCTTTTCCTTCCCCCTTTTCCCCCCTTTTTTCCCCCCTTTTTCCCCCTATACCCCAAAATTCAATTTTCCCTGTTTATCATCTTTTTAACAATTCCTCAAAATTTTTCCCTCCATTTTCCCAATACCTCAAAAATCTCCATTTAATAATTTCCCTTTTCCCTTTTTTAAAAGGGACAAACCCAATTTTTTCCCTCTAGGCCCCTTTAAAAATTTTTAAAATCTTCCCCCAAAAACTTTTTCTTTTTTTCAACAAAAATTTGTTGATAAAAACCCCTCACCCACTTTTCTCATTTGCTTCTTTTTTCCCTTTTCTTAAACCCCCTCTCTTAACCCCCTTTTTTTTTTCTCCATATACTCTTCCCTCCTTGAAATCACTTCTACTTTTTAAAAATTTCTCATTGTAATTTTTCCCTCCCTTAATTCTTTTCCCACATCATTCCCCCAAATCGCCCCTCTTCCCCCCCCGCACCCATTTTCCCGTAACCACAAACTTCTCCCTGACCCGCTCGGAAACTACTTTTTTTAAAACCTACCCCATACCTCTCGACCCCATTGCTTTTGCTCTAATTACCCCATCTACCCTTCCAATGCTTTTAAAATTTTAAACCCTAACTGCCTCCTTTTTAAATTTTATAAAACCTTCACCCTCTCTTCCCTGATGCTTTTTTCTCCTTGTATACCCCAATCTCCCTTTTTAACTCTCAGGTAGCTACAACTAGAAAGGGGATCTAAAATTTATCTGTGGCCCCTTTTAAAAAACATGTACTTCCTGGGCTACTAAAACAGTCTTTTATCTCCCAATACATAACCAACAAACTACTGTCTTTCCCCCCTTTCATCATATCTTGTATACTTTTTTAAACCTTTTTTTTCTTAAAATATGTATTCCCTATAACTAAAAACCCCTTTTCTAACAAATTTTAAATTTAAAAGGGGGCCTTCCCCATTTTTCTTTCACCGGGCCCCCCAAAAATTTCCCTACCCCAAACCCTTTCTAAAAGTTTCTCCTATTTTAGCATTCAGGCCCCCTACCACAATTACTCTCTCATTTGGGTTTCCAAAGGTTTCCTATAACCCCCTTAACATCCCCCAAATCTCTCTCTCCCCTCTGCTTTCCCTCTCTTCCCCGGGGGAATACACGCTTATTAGCCCCACTTCTCGCACCAAACCCCTTTATTTTAAATTTCCATTTAATTTCTTAAATTTTAAAACTTTCATATTTTCTTTTCTCCTTCCTAAGATAATTTATAAAATATATATATATATTAAAATTATATATTTACATGGACCCTCCCTAATGATATTAATTGGCCCCGAGAACGAAAAACATTAGGGGGTTTTTTTTAGCGTTGGGCCGAGGCAAAGTTAGCTTTTAAAATGTCCCGTTAGGAAAAATTTAACGTTTTTCATGCATTCTTTGGGGTGGGGGCCACGTTTTATATATACAGTATATATTTTTAAACAAACTGGCCGTTTCCCCCCAAAGGCAGGGTGCCCCAAAAAGAAAAAAAAAATTTTCCCTTTTTAACTTTTAGAAATACTACAGGAAAAGGGGGTTTTACTAGCCCCTTGCTTTTGGCATTTTGTCGCCAAGATGTAGCAAAAAAGGGGGCCCTTGCTTTTTACTTTTCTCGGGTTCTGTTTCCCCTGGCCAAAGAGCATTTTTTTTATTTTATGCTGTTTTATGTACGCCTGTTTAGTTTACCTGTGATGCACAACTTATCCCAGTTTATCGCCCCAAAGTTTCATTTGGGAAAACCAAATGAACGGGGCCAATTTTTTAAATCCAAGTCTTTCCTCTCAACCCCAAAACTGAAATTGTAAAATATGCCCAAAAAATAAACAGGGGAAAATCATCAGTTTTTTTGAATTTTTTTTATGTTTTTCTAACTAAAATAAGTGGATAATTTCATCAGTTTTAAGGGTAGAGGGAAAGGCTACGAAATAAAGTCCGTACCTGGTAAAATAGTAAAATAATCGTTGTCAAAAAGGGAAGGGCCAACCGGTACCAGAGTGCTTAAAAAATTAATTTTACTGTAATTTTATACGCACAAGTTTAATATCTGAAGAAAGGGAATTCCCGAAGAAAAGAAAATTTAAGAAAAAAATAAAGAAAAAATTTTGGGGACTGGAGAAGGGGTTTGTTAAGGATTGAAAAATATATTATTACATAGCAAAAAATAAAACCCATGGGGAAAAAAGCCCCCAAATTGGGAAAAATTTTCAAGTTAGAAACTTATAATTTTTAATACATGTATGGGGAACTTGAAAGAAAAAAAAAAAAAAAAAAAACCTTAAAAAGTTTTGGGTGATTTATATCACTTGCAATTTTCCCAGTAAAACTTTTTGAAGCTACCCAAACTATTTTGAAAAAGGGTTCTCATGTCAGGCAAAAAAAAATTTTTTTTTTTTTTCTTTTTCCCCCAAGGGGTACCCTTTGATGTTTTTTTTAAGAAAAATTTCAATCATTTTATCTATTTTTTTTTTTTATTTATTGACAGGTTGTTTCCGGGGAAAAGCTAAAGCAATTGGAAATTTCAAACTTCAAAAAGTCAGCAAATTGAGAAAATTTGGTTAAAGGTAAGTTTTTAAATTTCAATTAAATTTCCCAAGTTTTTTTCTTATAAGGGTTACAAGGGGGGTTTACGGGTTTTGGGTTATTTGGGGTTTTTATTTTTTAAAAAAATTTCTAATTAAAAGGGGGGCCCACAGGAACCAAAGCGGGCTAGGCTTTTTCGAGCAGACTTAGATTAATTTTAACTTTAAATCCTTACAGTTTTGGGTTTAAGGCAAAGTGCTACATCATAATTTGTGATTTTTAGAAAATGGGGAATCTTTTTTTTTTGGCAAAATTTACAAAGTGTCTATATTGGAGTATCATAGGCAAAATTAATGACAAATTAGGATTTAAATTTTTTTAAGATTAAAATTTTTATCTCTGGGTTTATAGTCAGTGGGGAGTGAGTGAGGGTAATTTTTGAACCACCAGGTGGTTAACAAATTTGTTTTGTTGTGGGGGTGGGGATCAGGGGGATAAGATGTTTTCTATCTGTATTTTTTAAAATGGGTGAAAGTGTCTGCAGTTTTAGAGTTTTCAGGTTTGGGTTCCAGATTTTTTGGGGGTTTGAAATACATTTAATTTTTTTTAAAGGTTTTTGTCAAAATGGGGAATGTCATAGAGATGATTTTGTCTGGTTTATGCCCGGGGAACCTGTCCCCAACAAACAAGAAAAGGTTTTTTTGGTCAAGGTTTAAAATTGGAAATTTTAAAGGGCCCGAAAATGTAGATTGCACATAGAAAATGATGGGAGAAGTGAACATTTAGTCGTACATCGTAAGTGATTGGGGGAATGAACAGTCCCTCAGTACAGCGTAAGTGTTGGGGGGAAGTGAAAAAGCCACTCGTACAAACAGTAAGGTTGGGGGAAGTGAACAGTCAGTCCGTACATCAGTAAATGTTTGGGGGAATGAAACATCAGTCAGTACATCAGTTAAATGGGGGGAGAAGTGAACAGTCAGTCATACAATTTAGTAAGTGTTGGGGGAAGGAACGCCACTCAGTACACAGTAAGTGTTGGGAGAAGTGAACATTTCCCCCAGTACAGCAGTAAGTGTTGGGGGAAAATGAACTTTAAATCATTTCAGCCGTAAGGGGTTGGGGGAGTTAAATTTTTAAAACCCGAAAAGCGTAAGTGTTGGGGGAAGGAACAGTCACTCGTACAGCGTAAGTGTTGGGAGAAGTGAAAATTTAAAATCAGTTAAAGCAGTTTAAATGTTGGGAGAAGTTTAACATTCACTCCGGACAGGGAGTAAGTGTTGGGGGGTGAACATTCACTCAGTACAGGGAGTAAGTGTTGGGAGAAATGAACATTTCCCCCGTACAGCAGTAAGTGTTGGGGGAAGTGAACATTCACTTTAGTTAGCCCGTAAGTGTTGGGGGAAGTGAAAAATTCACTCAGTAACCCGGGATTTGTGGTTGGGGGAAAGCGAAAATTCACCAGTATAGCTTAATTTTTGGGAGAATTAAAAATTCACTCAGTATAGCAGTAAGTTGTTGGGGAAATTTAACATTCACTCAGTTTTAGCAGTAAATGTTGGGGGAAGTGAAATTCACTCGTAAAGCAATAAGTGTTTGGGGGGAAGTGAACATTAATCAGGAAAGCAGTTTTGTGTTGGGAGAAGTGAACGTTTTACTCGTACAGCATAAAATGTTGGGAAAAAGTGAAAAATTTTCTCACCCCGTAATTGGGGAAGCGGGGGGCTGTCCTGGGAGAAGTAAAGGTAAACGGGGGTTTCTTCCCTTTGGGGAAAAGTAATGGGAAGCTGGAGGTGCGTCCTTTGGGGGACAGGAATGGGAAACGGAGATTTTGTCCAGGTGCGGGAAATTTTTTCGCAGGAAGGAATACTATAAATGACCCCATAGGGGAAAAGCCCCTAGTGAGGAAGCAAGTGTTTTCAAAGAAAATTAAAAACCAATATTGCAAACTAGAAATTTCCACAGGAAATAGCAAAAAAGAGGACTTTACTAGCAAAATGAGGATATATTACCCCAAAAAAACCAAATGGTGGGAGCTCCATTGTTGGTTTCTAGGGAGGGGTAGGAAAAAGACGGGAAACATGCCCCAAAAAAGGGGAAAACGTCCCCAGAAACCCAAAGGGGAAACGGAAACCAACCTGTCAATTTCATGCCCCTTGGTTTTTTGCCCGACATGGGGAAAACGGAAAAAAAAGAAAGGAAAGTGGGAACTATGACCACCCTAAAAAAATTCCATGCCCCTATGACAACAGGGAAAATGCAAAAATCCCCTTTCCCGTAAGCTTTTTTTACCCTGAAAAAGTGGGACCCCCCTTTTAGTACAGGAAAAACGGGCTAAACTTTTAAAATTTCCAGGCACACCCTCTAAAGGGAAAAAAAAATACAAAACATCCAGGCCATGGGGAAAAACCTTTGGGGAGCCACAGGGCACTCAAGAGGGAGGTTTTTTGGGGTCAGGAAGGAAAAAAAAAAAATGGCAGAAATAGCAGAAATCGTACAACCCAAAAACCCTCCCTTCCCGGAGTGGAAAACCCCAGGGCGATGGCCCCCCACTCCAAACCAAAAAGATACAGATCTAACCGGAAAAAAAAAACCCCCCGTACCAAAAAATACCCCCCAGTTTTGTTTACATTCTTCTTGCAAAATATAAGGGTCTAAAACCCGCAACAAACAACAAAATAAATTTTTATCCGTGGGGCTTGCAGAGGCAAAAGGGAATGTTCGCGGGTTTCACTGACACCCCACATAAAGGAAACACTTGGGCAAAGAAATATGGATCCCAGGTTACAACCGAACAAATGTGACGAGTGAACAGGCAAAAGGGGGGGGGGGGTTTTTCCCGTACATTGCAGAGTCACTTGTTTGCACAAAAACTGCTAAATGCCTCAAAAGATGTGGGGGAAGTTTTTGCAGTAAAGGTCGAAACCAAAACCTAGTCCCTTGTTTGGGAAACTACAAGCCTCCGGGTGCAACATCCCCGCAATTCCGGAAAAGCTTTTTAAAAATTGACCACTGTCTGGAAAATTTTTCCGCTCCGCCCCCAAAATCCCTTTCTCCCGGGGGGGTTTCAAATAAGGGACCTAAAATGGAGGAATAAAACAAAAAAATATTGTTTTCAGAAAAACACCAGGAGGGACTCTGATGAAAACTCACACTCCCCACGAGCTTTTAAATCTCTGCACAAAAAATTTAATTTAAACCCGCAAATAAAAGAGCCCACTGCTGGAGAATACACTAGGGCCCATCTTCACTAAAAATGTGGAAACTGATAAAAAAAATGTCCCCTATCCCAAAAAAAATAAAACTAGATCACAACAAATTTGGGGCAGGGCATGTTGGGGTGGGGCCCCAAACCCAAAAAAAAGAGACTTTCACGAGGGGAGCAATTTACCAAATTCAACTTCAATAACAAAAAAATAAAGTTGGGCCCAAAATAAACCCAAATCCTAACCCAATAACTGGGAAAAATATTCTTTTGCAAAAAACAAACCCCAACTTTTCCCAGAAAAAATTAACTTGGGGGCACTTGATGTATGCAAAAAGGCTTTTTCCTCAAAAAAAAGGGGAGTAATGTTAAAAAAAAAAGAACAGGCGCTCCCCTTTTCAGGCGACGGGAAAAAAATTTAAAAAGCGGCTAAAAAAAGGTCAAAAAATTGAAAAGGGGTAGGGGGGAAATGGTCAAGAAAAAGCAAGCATCGAATCAAAACTAAAGGAAACTTTAAAGGGGTCAGGAATTTGCCCGGGGAAAAATAAAAACCATAAAGAAATCCCAAAGAAAAACCCCAAAATATTTCTTCTCCTATGCCCCAAAACAAAGTCGAGAACAACGTCCAGTATTTGGGGCCCCCACTTCAAAAATTTAATTTTAAATTCCCAAAATTTATTCTCTATAAGGAATACAATGCTGAGTTTACAGAAATTTGGTTATTGTTTGGTTTACATGTAGTAAAATTGTGATTACAGAGTATACCACTAGAACGCTTAGCATGGCTAGGCATTTCGGGCATACTTAGTTTTATTCTTAATTGTAAAATATTACAAATTATGAGGTAAGTTGGTATTATGGCTAAGTTTTTTTCTTGGAGCTTTGACTATTACTGTAAATTATGTTAAGATGTTTATCTTCTGCACTTTTTCCTGGTTATTTTTGCTTTTCCACAATTTATGTTATCTACCCAGCGTTAGGTGATGATTGTTATTCCTAAAATTTAGGATATGAAGGCCTTAATCAGTATTTCCACAATCATTTGTTTCCTTCCACAACCTTTGCCTCTAACAGTTCATAGTTTCAAGCCCAACAACACCCTCCACTGAACTAGATGGATCACTTACACTAGCCCTATACAAGAATACCCAATTCCTAGCATACATGCCATTTCTGCCATAGAAGTAGTTCCAGTTGTCAATGAATGGTACTGCATTATTCTTACAGTATCCTGCCACAATTAATACCAATTGCTCTGGACAGCTATTCATTTCCATCATTCCTTCTAGGCAAAATGCCACATATAACAGTTCACCCTCCTTTCTTCCTAACTATATCTATTGCTGTCCTATATTTGTTGTACCTAAATCTTCACTTCCATACTTGCTGACATCATTACCTCCAGCACTGAGGCAGATAATGGGATTTATCATATTACTGTTTGTGATGTTATGACGGCTAACAATATCATCCATCCTGGCCCCAAGAAAGCAATCCCTCTGTCTCTTACTCCTGTCCTCCAAGCAGAAAGCCTTTTCCATGTGCTTAATCTGTCCCCAACAAGCACAATGTTCCGACCTTCCTTGATGTAGTTCGTCATGTCGTTCCCCATAGTCGACTCACATTTGTCAGGCAGCACAGAGAATGGGTTGGAAGTTTCCACAGAAGTCTCCTGGATCTTCGTCGTTTCCACATTTCCATCCTTCCTCTTTATCTTCAGCTTCATTCCATTCTGGAGATAAAGATCATGCAAACTGAGTCATTTGAATTGTGATATCTACACATGTCTGACAGAAATAATATGGACTGAGTGACAATGAATGGGTTTCCTGGGTATCCTACCTTGTTAGCAAACAGTTGATGCGATAAAAAAAATGTTTTACTTGTAATATTGAGTTATTATGCTTTATTGATTTAACTACATAAACCAAATAACTATTATTCACAATTGATATCTTCTAATTTTTCTGATTGAGGTTTTTCTCAATTGCATCAGTGGCACGGATTCAACCAGCTGTCTTACAAGTGGAGGTTCATGCATATCACATGCAGAAAAATTTGAGAGGTGTATGTCAGAAGTTTGGAATCCCTGTTTGTGCTTATACACCTCTAGGTGCTCCCTACCTAAAATTGAAGTAGGTACAGTGTGTATTTATATCTTTTAAAATTGTTATTGTATTGTACTCTTTCACACTTAATAATTAATGCACTGAAATATAGTGAGTTATTTAATTAGATGAAGCATATTGAAATACACTGATTTTTTTTTGTCAATTTTTAAGATAAAAAAATATACTTCTTTCTTTTTAAAATTTCTTGTAAATTGTCTTGCAGAACCAGTGAATATCCGTCTCTTCTGGAGCATCCAGTAGTGACAAAAATTGCCAAGAGCCACAATAAGAGTGCTGCACAAGTTCTTCTACGCCACTTGGTTCAACATGGAATTATTGTTATTCCCAAGCCAGACAATACAGAGCACATTGTACAAAATATTCAGGTAACAGACCCTAAGAACATAAGACTGGTGGAACACTGCAGCAGCTTACTATGAAAAAAAACACTTGTGTACAGTTCAGGTGATTTATTAAAGGAAACGTTACGTCTCAAGTGACAATTAAGCCACTCATTGCTGTATAAAAGTGTCTTTTATCCCAGTTTGTCAGTGACACCATAGGAGTTGCAAAGTAGACCTACTGCCTCTTACATGATGGGTTCTTTTCCATTTCAGTCATTCCAACTTACTGCATTTGAGCAATCCTACTGCAAAGCTACCCAAAATTTTAATTTCAATAACCATACTTACCCCTAATGTGTAAGTCCCACTCAGCCAAGAGTCATCATTCATTTATTTGTCTAGCTTACTTTTTAAACTACTCAAGTTTTAAGCTTCAGTAGCTGTATTTGGCAGATTGTTCGACTCATTCACAACTTTATTACCTAGCCAATAGTTTTCATCATTCTTTCTGAATCTAAACTTATATAATTTAAAAACATTTATCAAGTTTTGTCTTGACTGGATATCCAAAGTATCCGATTTCTCCTTTATTTATTCCCATTTTTCACTTAATGCTTCAATCATGTCTTTCAGTGAATTAATTTTATCATTCTTTATGTTATCCAATGCATTTATATCCATTATGTTGTATGAAGACCAGAACTGAACTTCATAATCTAAGTGAGAACTTACTAAGGATTTATTGATTTTTATTATAATAAAAAATGATGTGCTAAACCTGCCAGAGTCATTCAGCACAGCAGGGCAGGGAAGGGTACAGGGTATTGGTTAGCAAGAGAGAGAGGTAGAAAGGGCTGTGAGGAGTGCTAGAGGCAGCAGCATCAAAGTTTGTGCAGTAAATCAGTTGCTGTCAAAAAGTTATTGAGAGAGTCTGGGTTAAAGGAGGGTCCATCAGAAAGGAGGGAAGATAAAGTAAGTGCAGTAGAGCAGTGACGACGTCAGAGGTAAGTTCTGCGTGCTCGTTGATAGAGTACACTCTCCAACAGAATATGGCTAACAGAAACTGGAACCTGACAATTCTCACAGAGTGGAACAGGGCACCTCGCCATGAGATACCCGTGAATAAGACGAGTGTGGCCAGTGCAAAGATGGGAAAGTGTAGTCTCCCAACCTCGGCAGTGATGGCAAGAAGATGGCCAGAAACCTATACTTGGCTTAATAGAATGCCATTTGTTATGTAGCATATCTGACCAGTGTTGTTACCAACAGTTGCGGTAGGTAGAAATCACTGCAACATTGTCTGTGAATGGAACACCTCTATGTGAAACTGGGAGGTCATGTACTGCTGACCGTGCAGCAGTGTCTGTCTGTTCATTGACCTGTTCGTCAGCATGGCGGGGGACCAAGCAAAAAACAATATCTTTTTGCTTGCTGGAGATACGGTGTAACCAAAGTGGGATACGAAGAACCAGGGGATGAGGTGAATCAAATTTTCATATAGACTACAAAGCACTAAGGGAGTCTGAAACTACCACAATTGGCAACACAGGCATAGATGCAATATATATAAGTGCTATGAGAACTGCATACAATATAGCTGTATAAATGCTAGCCAAGGCTAATAAATGCCCTTGTACGATGCTGTTCAGAAACACTGCTGCAAATTCGACACCATCAGAAGACTTGGAACTACCGGTGTACACTGCAATGACATAAAAATGAGACTGGAAGTGATTAAGAAAAAGAGCGTGAATTAACCGTAGGTATTTGGGCTTTCGCACATGGCATTGGAGAAGAACAGACATGAACCATTGGAACTTCTCAAAGGGAAAAGGAAAAGTTAGATGCTACATGAACATAGAAAGGTGGCAACGGAAGAGAGAACAAGAGTGAATGTAGACGAAGAGAAAAGGGACTGAATAAACAAGGGAGACGAACATTTAAGGAACTTCTACTAACATCCGTTATCATCTTATATGTGGGAGGATTGTGAAGGTTATGAGAGCAAACAAAATAGCGGAGGCATTGAGTATCATGGCAGTCGGCCAAGGATGGAATATTTGCCTCTGAATAGAGGCTCTCAACAGGTGAAGAGCAAAAAGCACTGAGCACTGGTGATGGATGGGATCAAGGCTAGAAAGAGTTGCAGGAGAGGCAGCTGAATATATCAGGTCGCCATAATCTAGTTTCTATGAAATTAGGGCAGGATGCAGTCGAAGAAAAGTTCTATGATCAGCCCCCCATGAAAGATGAGCGAGGATTTTAAGGAGGTTCAGACAACTATGACAAGTTGCCTTCAAGGAGGTAATGTGAGGTTTCCAGGGGTTCATGGTCAAACAGAAGGCTGAGAAGCCTGACAGCATCACGTTCTGGGATATACAACCCATGTAGGTACAATGGATTTTCTGAGACGATAGAACATCTAGTGAAAGTAATTTGGTGTGTTTTAGTACTAGAAAATTTAAACCCATGAGCAGTGGCCCAATTGGAAACATGGTTGACTGCATGCTCAAGACAAACTGCAATGAGGCAACAGTCAGTGCTTGCACAAGCTATAGCAAAGTCATCAACATAGAGTGATGACCAAATATTATATGGAAGAATGGATGCCACATAATTTATAGCAATGAGAAAAAGCATAGTGCTCAGGACACATTCCTGGGGGACACCTTCAGCTTGCACAAAGTCCAGGGAAAGCATATTATTAACCCAAACATGGAAATGTCTCTCAGTTAAGAAGGTCTTAGGTAAAAATGACAGATTACCTCAGAGGCCTAAGGAGTGAGCTTGGGTCGTCAAGATGTTATGTCTCCAAGTTGTCTCATGTGCCTTCTCAAGATCAAAAAAGATGGCAATAACCGAGAGTACCTGCCTGAGGTGTGAAGTATACAATTTGAAACCACAGTTAAAACTGAGGCCAAGAATAGGTGTAACAGCTCATCAACAGAGGATGAAGAAGGAACCTCACTAAAAGCAGTTTGACGTGAGAACTGGTCCCAATGTGCTCAGTCAGATTGCCAGCATGGGTGACGAAGGGGTGGAGAATACGAATGAGAAGTAAGAGGGAGTGGATAATGATTGCTGTCAAGTAAGTCAGGGAGCACAGACCAGGTAAAAGATTGCATCTGAGAAGGAGAGTGTTACAAAAAAACAGGCTGTATACCACTTATTCACCTAGATGCATGCTGCAGTGAAGTACAGTGGACCCCCGACATTCGATGGCATCGACATTCGATAAATTCGACATTCAATGCATTTTAACGCAAAAATTTTGCCTCAACATTCGATTGAAAACCCGACATTCTATACGATTCGTACAAGACGTGTCCATGTGTGGCCTGAACTGCACCGTGTGTGCCAGTGTTTACAAGCCAGCCAGTGTGCGCACATCTAAGGATACATTCGGTAAATTCCATATTATCCATATTATCACTGTTTTTGGTGCTTGTTTCTGGAAAATAAGTAACCATGGGCCCCAAGAAAGCTTCTAGTGCCAACCCTTCGAGAAAAAAGGTGCTAATGACTATTGAAATGAAGAAAGAGATAATTGCAAAGTATGAAAGTGGAGTGCGTGTGTCAGAGTGCATGATGATTTGGTAAAGAAATTGCCTGCAACTAATGGTGATGTGAGTGAATTTAAGGCCAGCAAAGGTTGGTTTGAAAGATTTAAGAATCGTAGTGGCATACACAGTGTGGTAAGGCATGGTGAGGCTGCCAGTTCAAGTCCTAATGGAAGGGGATTCCCATTCTAAACACTAACACCATCCACACTCTCCCCTTCTCCCATCCCATCAATCACCACCAGATCTTCATTAACCCTTTCAGGGTCCGTCCCGTAGATCTACGGCTTTACGGTGAGTGTCCAAACCGTAGATCTACGCCATGAGCTCAGCTCACTCTGATAAACTGTGAGTGGTACATTTGGGCCTAGATATGAGAGAATACATCTATGTGGTATGTGTGCACCACATAAAACAGATCCTGCAGCACACTGTGTATAATGAGAGAAAAAAAACTGAGACCGTGATTTTCGATTAAAACAGCGACTTTGCAGTGTTTTTTTGTATGTTTTTTATAGTTGTATTTGTGATTTCTTAGTCTCATTTGATAGAATGGAAGACATATCATAGAAATAGAGATAATTTTGATTGGTGTTAGCACTGGAAATGGCTTCAAACTGAGCTCAAAGTGGCGGAAATGTTAAATTTTTGCCGATGTTCAAGAGTAAACAAACGACCTCACACGTCTTATACATGCCAGCTGGTGGGTCTAATATACATTCACAAATGTGGTGATGATATTTATACAATTATTACAATATTGCATAACAGTGAATCTTCTATTTTTTGGTGTGAATAAAAATTCATTATTTGAATAAAAATTCAAAATGGAATTTATTTGTAAAGCCTCAAAACATAACTAATGAACAGAGGAAATGTTAGTTTAGTTCCAGGAATACCTACATTGTTTATTCTGGACCCTATTTTGAAATTGGAATATTTTGAACTTTGTGTTAAATTGGCCAAATTAACAATTTCCGATCGCTTTATTTTGTAGTTGAAACAGTTGACTTGGCGATTTCTTGTGCTCAATCGATAGAATAGAAGTAATACTAGTGAAATAGCTAAGAATTTGGTTGATTGGAATAATGTAATTGGCCTAAAATGGGAGTCAAAGTCGGCAAAATCGCCGATTCGTAAATATCGCTGACACATCAAAATTCGCGAGAGCATAATTTCGTCAATTTTCCACCAAATTTCGTACTTTTTGTTTTATTACCTTCACAAAAAGATTCTCTACGATTTCATAAGAAAAAATAACAAATTTTTTTTTTGAAAATTCTTGGACACTGGTGCGTGACTCCAGATTTGGGCCTTGGACCCTGAAAGGGTTAAAGGTAAGTGTCAATTATTCTATTGTTATTAATCTATTGTTATTGTTGTTATTGTAATTTTTCTATTGCATTAAACTTAATATTTCATGTGGTAAATTTTTTTTTTCATACTTTTGGGTGTCTTGCACAGATTAATTTGATTTCCATTATTTCTTATGGGGAAAATTAATTCAACTTTCGATATTTTCGACATTCGATAGCTCTCAGGAACGGATTAGTATTGAATGTCGAGGGTCCACTGTATGAGCAAAGAGCTGGTGATATGGGATACTGGTGCATATAAAAAGTGCACGCACTATCATTAAAGGTTCCATTGAAAAAAGGATCCGATGAATATAATAAAACATAGCCTGAGATGGGATGGATAAACAGATCGTGATTTGGGTTCTTGTAAACAAACACAAACAGGGAAAAACGGGAAGAGCAACACCTGAAGCTCACTCCAGTTACCTCTGAGGCCTCAGATATTCCACTGTAAATAAGCCATGATTTGGAGGCAGTGGAAAACGAATAAGCAGTGAAGGGTTGGAACACTGTGATTGCTTAAAGAGTTTCAAAGGACAAGGATGTCGTATGTGAAATAATATTGGAAATAGGAGGAAGAGGGTGAGTAAAGATCAGGTTGATGACAGAATTTACCAGCGTAGGGGGGTCACAAGAAGTTAGAGGTAACTTGAGAAGAAGTTTGGGAGGGGACAGGAGAGGAAAAAACATAGGAGGGGACAGGAGAAGAAGGTGTACTGTACAAGGGGGAGGATGGACCTCCACACTTGCTACAGAATGAATAAGAGGTAAAGATCCAGGTACTGAGACTAGAAATGAAAGAGATTTACCCTTTGGGGATTTGTTGGACTTTCAAGAAGTAGAGAGGCGAGGGGAATGAGCTGGTGTGCGAGGTCGTGTAGACATAGAAGCTTGCATGTGAGATGCAGATTGCAGAACAGTAGGAGGTGACGAGGTAGGGACCTCGGGATCCAGGACTGCAAAAGAGTTAGATACAGAGGTGACCGTGGAAAGAGTGACTGCAGGGGAGACTGCGAGAATTGGGACCCCAGAGTTTGGTGGTCTCTTAGAAACTCGAGAATGGGAAATACAGGAAAGTCTCCCCTGGAGGTGTAGATGAGAGACTGTCATGGCATAAGAAAAGCCTTCTGTCTCTTTGATACATCAGATTTCACGTTCATTCAAGTAAACCTGGCAATGACGAGAATAAGATGGATGAGCTTCATGACAATTAAGGCAGGAGAGAGGTAAACCACAAGTTGTATTGGTATGGTCATTGGCACTTCGGACTGAGCATTCAGCCATGGACCTCCAATGTTTTGCCGGGAGTAGGGGTCACCTGTCGGATTTGCAAATGGTGTCCCACAATATAAACCAATGATGGAAGCTTATGGAAGTCAAAAGTTAAGAGAGCTACATTACAGGGGTAGCATCTCCACCCAAGGGCAGCTTTAACCCTTTGACTGTTTCGGTCGTGTATATGCGTCTTACGCGCCACTGTTTCTGACGTGTTTGTACGAGAAAATTCTAGAGGCTTCAAATCAAACGGGAGAGAGCTGGTGGGCCCGCATGTGGGTTTGTGTGGTCAGTGTGCACTACGTGGGAGGAATCCTGCAGCGTGCGGTGCGTAATAAGAAAGAAAAACTCTGACCGTTTTTTGGGGATTAAGACACCGACTTTGAGGTGTATTTTCGTGTAGTATTTGTCATTGTATTCTCGTTTTCGTGGTCTCAGGTGATAGAATGGAGAGCATATTACAGAAATGGAGATGATTTTGATTACCTTCACAATGAAAACAACCTTGAAACTGAGCTCAAGGTAGTGGCGGTGTTCGATTTTTGCCAATGTTCAGGAGTAAACAAATCACACCACATGTCCAGTACACTTCAGCTGGGGAGTCTAATATTCTTTCACTAGTGCACTGATATTATTTATACCATTTTTACAATAATGCAGTGGTCTGCATAACAGTAAATTTTGTATTTTTTTGTATGAATAGAAGATCAAAATGGAAAGCAATAGTAATATAGGGGGGGGGGGCCTGGAGACATGACTAATGAACAGAGGATGTGTTATTTTGGTGCCAGGAGTGTCTGCATTGTTTGTTCTGGACCCTATTTTGAAGTTGGCATCTTTCTTAATTTGCGTGAAATTGGCCAAGTTGCCAATTTCTGACCACTTTGTTGGGTAGTTCAAATCAAACTGATAAATGGGCGGTTTCTTGTGCTCAGCTGATGGAAAAAATGGAGTTCTGAAGAAGTAGCTGTGAGTTTGGTCAACTGGAACAGCGGAATTGGCCAAAAATGGGGCTCAAATTCGGTGAGGTCGCTGATGCATATATGTCGCCGAGACCGCTAACTTCGTGGGAGCGTGGTTCCGTGAGTTTTCGACTAAATTTCGTACTTTTGGCGTCGTTACCATCGGGAAAAGATTCCCTATCATTTCATCCGAAAAATAATTTTTTTTTTTCCCCAAAAATTTATCGACATAGAATGACAGTTTCAGAAAGGGGCTTGCGACAGTCAAAGAGTTTAAAAGAGACTGGACAAATACGTATATGACTGGGAGGGGCTGGGTTTGATTTGTGTCATTGGGTATGGTAGTAAATTCTTGGGTAGCTTTGGGTAGAGGTCATTTTGATAAGGACCTGCCTTGCATGGGCCAGTAGGCCTTCTGCAGTGTTCCTCCATTCTTATGTTCTTATGTATGCAAGTACAATTAAGTGCACGCAATAAAAGGTGCACTAGAGTAGACTTTCTGGAAGTAGTGCATAAAAACTGAGAGACACTGCAGTACACATACTGATCCATGCTCAGTGATTTCACTCATCTGCAACTCTATTGCCAAATGAGTAACAGGCCACTTTTTTTTTTTTAATTTGATTTTTTGTGGCTTAGATTCATGAAATTCATAACTGATAGCAATGTAACATAACATTCACAGAGGCCTTAGACCTACTTTCTGCATATCATTTATCTACCTAAAGGTTTGTTAAATTTATTCAAAATCATATTTAGTAGATATAGCAACCTAACAACCAATGTTAGATAATGTTAGTTCCAACTTAATTTTTTTTTATGAACACATCGGCCGATTCCCACCAAGGCAGGGTGGCCCGAAAAAGAAAAACTTTCATCATCATTCACTCCATCACTGTCTTGCCAGAAGGGTGCTTTACACTACAGTTATAAAACTGCAACATTAACACCCCTCCTTCAGAGTGCAGGCACTGTACTTCCCATCTCCAGGACTCAAGTCCGGCCTGCCGGTTTCCCTGAATCCTTTCATAAATGTTACTTTGCTCACATTCCAACAGCACGTCAAGCATTAAAAACCATTTGTCTCCATTCACTCCTATCAAATATGCTCACGCACGCTTCCTGGAAGTCCAAGCCCCTCGCACACAAAACCTTTACCCCCTCCCTCCAACCCTTCCTAGGCTGACCTTTACCCCGCCTTCCCTCCACTACAGATTTATACACTCTTAAAGTCATTCTGTTTTGTTCCATTCTCTCTTCATGTCCAAACCACCTAAACATAGAACTAATTTTGTTTTATTAAAAAATATTCTTATAGATTCTGGAGTTTGAACTGAGTGAAGAAGAGATGACGTTGATGGACAGTATTGATCGAGGTGGTGATGGCAGGATTTGTGACTTCCTTTTATTTCCCGGGTAAAGTATTGTTAATTTGGTTTCTTAAGGTTTTTGAAAAGTCAATTAATGCAGGAAGATAGTAAAATAATAATTTTAATTTATTAAAAAATATCAGAAAGTAAGCCTTTAGCTGTTTATTTCTGTTTATAGTTTGTTGCCTTGTACTTGAATTTTCACTTACCAATTTAAACTCGAGGGGCAAATTTTGTTGTTATTGGAGGGTATTTGATCCAAAAAAATGAATTTATTCCCCACTTCTTTAGATCAAACTTGATTAAATACAATTCTTCAGGCAATGTATGGCCCTATGTATTAAGTGCTTCCCCATGATTATAATATAATAACAGTAATAAAGTGGTAAATTTATGTATGATATTTTAGAGTTGGTGTATATTATATCCATTGATGTTAATTTGATGTGGCAACCAATACTGATTGTTAAACCATACCCCCGGCCGGGATTGAACCCGCGGTCATAGAGTCTCAAAACTCCAGCTATCTCTATTGTACTCAGTCATTGTATAGTAAAGTCAACAGAACGAACTTTGTAATAAACACTCATAATAAATCTGTCATGTCTCCATAAAGCAAGAATTATTTAGTAACAAGTTAAATACTTAAAATTTGTCGTTTTTAATAATCAGTCAATAATTTATTGTTAAAAATGAATACCAGAAGAGATAGGTTTACAAGGCATAATATTTTTAACACTGACCGTCTCCCACCCTAGGAATGGAATATTCACTGTTGCTCATTCAATCACTGTCTTGCCAGAAGTATTCTGCTATCACAATTCAGATGCTTCTTGGAACTGCAACATCCCAACTCTTCCATCAGAGTGCAGCCACTGTAATTTCCACCTCTAGGACTCAAATCCAGATAACAAGTTTCCTTGAATTCCTTCTTTAATGTTTTCTTGACGAACACCAACAGCACATCAAGTCTTAAAAACAGCTTGATTTCTTTCACTCTCATCTAATATACTCGCACAAACCTGTTGGATGTTCAGACTCTGAGCATTCTTAACTTCCTTTAATCCCTCCCTCCAACCTTTTCTGGGAAGATCCCTCATCTTCCTTCCCTCTTCCCTATATTTATACAGCATCCTGGTCATCCTGTTTATTTCCATCCTATCTAAATTCCCAAATCACTTCAACAACCCATCCCGACTTCTCAGAATTCACACCACACATTGCTCTCAAACATGCCGTCTCCACTGCCTGTAATGTTTAAAACCAATGATTCACACGAATCTAACAGTATTGAATACCCCCTTTTCTGCCTCCATAGATAAAGTTCATCATTTCTACAGATGCATCCATGCACCATCAACACACTTCCTTTTTTAAATTCTATGGTTCCTCTTCTTTCATATACCCATATGCTAATAAAGCCAATCCCAAATATCCCAACAGATTTGGGTGCTCTTGACTTGATTGATAGTGTCTTTAGCTCACACACTTAAGGAAACAGGTATTCTCCCTAAAACAGGTTGTGGAAATTTGAGGTGCCCAACTCTGGCAATCACTGCTGACACAGGCTTTGTAAGATTGACTGTCCTACCCTCACAATACCAATGTTCTCGACTTCCCCATTGAAAAACTAGAACATACTTATTTATGTCATGGAGTCTATTCTAGCCAGAAATCTTAGAGTTTACTCAGGATAACTTGACTTCTATGTGACTTCTTTCTGGAATGTCATGTTCACAGAAAATTGTACCTGCACTCAAAAAATGTTAGTAAATCTAGTATACATCCTAGAGAGTTACTTGTATTCTCTGGGGTTTTGCTAACTAGCATTAATATTCATTGAGAAGTTACTAATTTCTAGACTAAATACTAAAATGACAGTTCACTTAGCAGTCTGGGCTGCTACATATCCTGATTTGGGCTCTTGGCCCACTCATAACAGAAAGCTAAATTAACTTGTGTTCCCCCACAATATTTGGAGACTGTCTAGTATTGAGTTGAAAACAGAATGATGACCTCAGGTACAAATATGTTGGGAATGCCTCTATCATTGTTTTACTGGTTGTCAGACGAGTACTTTGTAGACAACATGGGATGCTGAGCTCAGAGCTCCAATTGGTTCTGATCACCATTAATGTTCGTACCAGAAGACTGAACATGCAGTCTGGGAAGCTCCAGCTTCCTTCTTGCATAACGAGTTGCCAGCTATCTCAATGATGCTTGTAATCTCATTACCTAATGATATTTTAATATTAATATCTAAGGCTACTTTATTGATTCTAATATTATTTACTAATGACTGAAGTTACTACACCAGTCATACGGTTCATTTACATATTCTAGGGGTATTGTTAAGGAGTTTAAGGGTGTGGGACTGCTCTCCCCCATATTGATCAAGTTCACCTCTTGCAAGCCCTTCCAGTGGGCCCTGGACACGAGTGCCGTCCAGCTGCCCTGGTTTAGTAGACACGGGTTTAACACTGATTGTCCACTTTCCACTGTGTGGACCTCTAGGGTAGATGCTTGACATCCTTCATCTTTACTTTAACTTTTCTCAAAGTCTAGCCTTGTCTGAGTGGGTTGGTAATTCCCAACCTAGTGGCCCATATGCTCTGGTAGCTTTACTTCCTACTGATACAAAGTTCTTTGGGTTTAACCTGTAAATGGTCCAAATGTATATATACGTTTTTTCAACATTTGAAAGTATGTAAAAAAGTAGATGATCTTTTTTTTTTTTTTTGTACATTTGAAAACGTGTAAAAAAGCTTTGATCTACTTTTTTTTTTTGTTATATTTGAAAAATATTAAAAAAAAAATGTAGATCTACTTTTGGAACACTACTCATGTGAACATAGATCTGCTTGGACCGTTTACGGGTTAATGATAATCTGGCTGAGTGATCGTCACTCCCTACCTGGTTCGTTTTACCCACAAATGTGTTCAGATAAGGAGGATGGCCACTTATAATCATATTTTTAGAGTATGTATTGCTAACACAGATGTAGTATGGCCTGAGTACCTGGTTGTAATGGAACAAAGTGGAGCAGTATACAACTCGTATTTCCTTCACCAAATAGACAAGCTGGTATTTACAGTGTGTACGCTGTTTACATTATATACAGTAATGTAAGAATAAGTGTACAAGCCCACCTTTGGTGGGCTTGTACACTTATTCTTGTACACTTATGCTTGACTAATCACAGACTGTGATTGGTCAATGAACCGAGGTACCGATAAAACAATGGGGTCCCTATTGATTGTTAAATCCTTTGCACCTGATTCGTTGGGTGTGAGGCAGTGTATATGAGAATGTGGCATATGTTGAATGAAATGTTACATACTCATAACATGTGGTAGGTAATACCTGATCAGCAATAATGTTTGAACACTGCTGTGTAGTTAATGCATAGCTTAAGATTTTTATATTTTGTTTGTACAATGATTTTATTTAATTACTTTCTCTTTCTTACAGGATCGACAGACACCCAGAGTATCCATTCCACATTCCATTTTAATGATATAGAAATGTTTCGTGTTTACCATTTTGAGATGAGTTATAGCATTGTTGATTATGGTAATAATATAATATGTCTGATTCTAATTTCTGTTTTTCATGAATATAGATGAAACAATAGCACTTGCTGTGCACATTGTACCATAGAAGTTTTTAAATGATTTGCATGGAACTACAAAATCAGTCATTAACATTTTGCTCTAAATCTTGAAGCATTAAATTTGTCTTAAAATTTCTCCTTCATAGACTGGGAAGGGGATTGGAAACTAGGCTCAGGAAAATTCAATTAAAGAAGTTAAAAGTAAATGTGAAATTTAGTATATATTTTATAAAAAGAAAAAGAAAGAGGGAGGCGGAAGATGGGAGGGAGAAAAGAGGCAGAAGCACTAGCAGTGACATGTTCACGAAGTTCTAAATATCGATATAAATAGATAGGGACAATCTGTTCGAGAAACACATACACACACACACACACACACACACACAGGAGATGATGAACCAGCAAGTTTAGACCTTATATTCACCTTGAGTAGTTCAGACATTGGGGACATCACATATGAAAGGCCCCTTGGAGCTAGCGATCACATGGTCTTGAGCTTCGAATACATTGTAAAGCTAAAAGTGGAGAGGGAAGCAGCATGAGTAGGATGGGAGAAGCCACACTGTAAAAGGAGGGACTACACAGGCATGAGGAATTTCCTGCACGAGGTACAGCTGGAAAGAGAATTGGTGGAAAAAAGCAGTAAATTAAATGATAGAATATGTGACAACAAAATGCAGGGAGACTGAGGAGAGGTTCGTACCCAAGGGCAACGGAAACCATGGGAAAACTAGAACGAGTTCGTGGCTCACCCAAAGATGTAGAGAGGCCAAAACTAAATGTGCTAGATAATGAAAAATGTATAGAAGACAAAGGACCCAGGAAAATACGGAGAATAGTCAAAGAGCCAGAAACAAATGTGCATAGATAAGGAGGGAGACCCAGCACCAGTACGAGAATAACATAGTGCATCAAAAGTCATATTTGATCCAAAGATGTTGTGCAGCCATATTAGGAAGATAACAACTGTCAAGGACCAGGTAACCAGGCTGAGGCAGGAAGGAGGGGAGATGACAAGAAAAGACCCAGAAGTATGTGAAGAGTTCAACACGAGAATTATGGAAGTATTTCCAGTGGAAACAGAAATGACTCCAGCAAAACAGGATAGCAGGGTACACCAACAAGAGCTGGCCACACCACACACAACTGAGGAAGTGAAGAGGCTGCTATGTAAATACAGATACCTGAAAAGCGATGAGACCAGACAACATCTCTCCATGGGTCCTGAGAGAGGTGTGCAACACAACAAATGTAATCCCAATTTTTAAGAAAGGAGACAGACCAGTATCATTGACATGTATAGTATGCAAAGTCATGGAGAAGATTGTCAGGAGACGAGTGATGGAGCACCTAGAAAGGATTGAGATTATATATGATAACCAGCATGGTTTCAGGAAGAGGAAATCCATTGGTACCCAGTAGCCTGGTGACAAAAGCTCTCACTTTACATGGCGAGGGTCCGGGTTCAGTTCCCGGCAAGGGTAGAAACATTGGGCTTATTTCCTTACACCAGTTGTCTATGTTCCCCACCAGTAAAATGGATATTGGGTGTTAGTCGACTGGTGTTGGTCGCATCCTGGGACAAAACTGACCTAATTTGCCCATAATACTCTGCATAAGAAGCGGCTTTCTATATAGTAGTATGTCATTGATGTCAGCTAGGCCTATATACCTTGTACGCACATGTACTTGTGGAAATAAAAATAAAGATATTATTGTTACAAACCTACTGGAGTGTTATGACAAGGTGACAGAAGTAAGACAGGAGAGAGAGGGGTGGGAAGACTATATTTTCTTGGACTATAAGAAGGCTTTCAACACAGTTCCACACAAGATATTAGTGCAAAAGCTAGAGGAGTAGTCAGCAATAACATGTAAGGCACTGCAGTGGTTCAGAGAATACCTGACAGGAAGAAAACAACTAGTGATGGTACCTAACGAGGTATCAGAGTGGGCGCATGTGATGAGCATGGCTCCACAAAGGTCAGTACTAGGGCCGGTGCTGTTTCTAGTATATGTGAGTGACACGAAGGAAGCGATAGATTCAGATGTGTCCCTGTTTGCAGACTATGTGAAGCTAATGCTGAGAATTCAAGTGGATGAGGATGAGGCAGAATTACAAAGAGATGTGGACAGGGAACAAGCCTGGTCCATAAACTGGCTCCTGAGTTTAATCCCACAAATGCAAATTCATGAAAATTGAGGAGGGTCAAAGAAGACTGTAGACGGAGTGCAGGATATGAGGCAAAAGGCTCCAAATTTAACTCAAAGAAAAGGATCTTGGGGTGAGTATCATACCGAGCACATCTCTTGAAGCACACATCAGTCAATAACAGCTGCAGCACATGGGCTTATGGCAAACCTAAGAATAGAGTTTCGACACCTGATAAGGAGTCATTCAAGACACTGTACATTGTGTACTTCAGGCCCATATTGGAGCTGCAGCACCAGTCTGGAACCCACTGCTGGTCAAGCATGTCAAGAAATTAGAGAAAGGGCAAAGGTTTGCAATAAGACTAGTCCTTGATATATCCTATGAGGAGAAGCTAAGGGAAATCAATGTAATGAGACTGGAGGATAAGGTGGATAGGAACTGGACAGAATGTTTCAGAGATGGGACACAGCAACAGGGAATCACAACTGGAAGATGAAAACTTAGATGAGTCACGGTGTTGTTAGGAAGGATTTCTTTAGTCACAGAGCTGTCAGGAAGTTGAACAATTTGGAGAGTGATGTAGTCGAGGCAGGATCCATATATAGCTTTAAGAAGAGGTGCGATAAAGCTCCTGAAGCAGGGAGAGAGTAGACCTAGTAGCGACCAGCAAAGTGGTGGGACCAGTAGCTCTGAATCGACTTCTGCAACCATAAATGGGTGAGTACAAATAAATGAGCGCGCACACACACACACACACAAACAAACAAAACAGACGTCACAAAGATCTCCGCTAAAATATCCAAGAGATACCACGAGGAGAATAAGAAAATGATGAGCTGCAAACATTAATGAAAACTTCAATAATGTACACAAGAAAATGAGAGAGTTACTAAGGAAGTTATATAAGGGAACAACAATTAGACCAGACAAGATATCACCATAGATAATGTGAAAAAGAACAGGAAGAACTGTGTTGTCCTTCAGAGTGCTAGAGAACTGTGAACACAGTGACTCCAGTGGAAGACAGGAAATAGGCAGGAAGCTGTAAATCAAAGACCAGCTGTTCTGATTAGCATACTGGCTAAGGTTCTAGAAAAGTATAAGAAAGAAAACAGTGGGCACTTTCCAAGACATGAATACAAGGCAACTAACATGGGTTTAGAAATGGCCAATCTTTATTGAAGAATTATAATTCCCAGAACTCTAAAACATTTCCAACTTCCTTCTCTTCAACAGCTTTCTGTTCTGCTAATTCAATATATATATATATATTATATATATATATATATATATATATATATATATATATATATATATATATATATATATATATATATATATATATATACAGGTCTCCCTCAACATTCGCGAGGGTTAGGGGATCAAGAGCCTCGCGAATGTTGAAAAACCGTGAATGTTCGGTGCTCCAATATATTGTAGGGAAATATATTACAATACTGCTTCCTTAACTTGTTGAACCATGAATAATCATAAAATACATGAAAACGTCGTAAATTGTACTAAATATATACATGTTATGCTTTAATAATGTGTGTTATTTAATAACATGTATGTTAATAACATGTATGTTATTAAATACCACAGACTCCACCACTGCCTCCACCACTGCGAGTCCCTACTACCCTCCCTCCGACCCCCGCAACTGGCAGCCAGCCCTCCCACCACTCAGTGTGGTGAGTGTTTTGTTTGTTCATTATTTGCTATTAAACTACAGTATAAATAATGTAAACCCATTCATGACTGCACATTGGAATGGCTATTCGGACAGGTATTAGACGGTGACATCATGTGTTGTTTACTCTTGAACACTGCAAAGAATCGAACATTTCTGCTATTGCTAATAATAACAACAATAATAATAATAATAATAATAATAATAATAATAATAATAAATACAATATAATTGAAGAAGGAAATTGTACAAAAATACGAGGAAGTGGTTGACACATCGTCAGTGTGGCTTTGTTTATGCTGGAGTGAACATTAGTCTCCCTGCTCTTCCAAACATTTCACAATAATTCAGTGGTTGAGGCAGTGGTATTTAATAACATATATGTTATAAATAATAATAGTACATGTTATTATTAATAACATGTATTATTATTAACATGTATGTTATTAAATACCATTGCCTCAATCACTGCCTCTACCACTCCAGTCACACTCAATCTACAAGCACCAAACACAGTGAATTATTGTGAAATGTTTGGAAGAGCAGGGAGACTAATGTTCACTCCAGCATAAACAAAGTCACACTGACGATGTGTCAACCACTCCCTCGTATTTTTGTACAATTTCCTTCTTCAATTATGTCATATTTATTATTATTATCATTATTATTATTATTATTATTATTATTATTACTATTGTTATTATTAGCTGTAGTAGAAATGTTTAATTCTTTGCAGTGTTCAAGAGTAAACACATGATGTCACCGTCTAATACCTGTCCGAATAGCCATTCCAATTTGCAGTCATGAATGGGTTTACATTATTTATACTGTAGTTTAATAGCAAATAATGAACAAACAAAACACTCGCCACACTGAGTGGTGGGAGGGCTGGCTGCCAGTTGCGGGGGTCGGAGGGAGGGTAGTAGGGACTCGCAGGTGGCGGGAAACTTAAATATGATTTGGCAGCTGGAAATTTAGTTGCTGGGAATTTGGCGGTTGGGAATTCGCGAATGTGTGAAGCCCGTGAAAGTTGAAAACGTGAATGTTGAGGGAGACCTGTATATATAATATATATATATAATATATATATATATATATATATATATATATATATATATATATATATATATATATATATATATATATATATATATATATATATATAAGCCACTCACATTACATTTTATTTAGTCAGTAAATGATACTAATTATATTGTTTGGTGTTAAATCAGTTTTCATCCTTAATAATAATCATTCTGTCAGTGTTTAACATGTAAATACAAGTCAGTTAAAATATTTAAATTGAATTTTACTAATCCCTTAAAAAGTGTGTACCTTGATCAAGATCCTGAAAAGTTCTTGACCAAAGGAACTGGAGCTATTGTTCCCTTCCTATGATCAAGACTGATTTGCTCTCTTCCCTCAGTACTCTTCCTCTTCCCTGTCTCCTTGAAATTGTAACAAGGCCTGGTCATGGACCGGGCCATGGGGGCACTGACCCCCGGAACACCCTTCAGGTATATATTTTATTACTGCACCTTGTGGGTCTTCTCCAGATGCTCTGATGACCACCTTTTTTGAATTATTACTGTTGCTATTTTTGTATACCCATTGCTTTATTGTGGGAATTCTGCTTTTATTTCTTCTTTCAACAAACTGGCTGTATCCCACCGAGGCAGGGTGGCCCAAAAAGAAAAACTAAAGTTTCTCTTTTTAAATTTAGTAATTTATACAGAAGGGGTTACTAGCCCCTTGCTCCTGGCATTTTAGTCACCTCTTACAACACGCATGGCTTACGGAGGAAGAATTCTGTTCCACTTCCCCATGGAGATAACAGAAATAAACAAGAACAAGAACTAGTAAGAAAATAGAAGAAAACCCAGAGGGGTGTGTATATTTTTTTTTTTTTTTCAACAAGTCGGCCGTCTCCCACCGAGGTAGGGTGTATATATATATATATATATATATATATATATATATATATATATATATATATATATATATACAGGAAGGCCCCACTTATACGGCTGGTTAGGTTCCAGGCTACCGCCGTAAAGCGGAAACTGCCGTAAAGTGGAACACCCTTTTTTTCCACTTACAAATGCATACAAACACTAGATAACAAGTTTACACTAACATATATTAAGTTAGCAATAGAACCAGGCATCAAAAAAACAATAAAGTACAATACACACATAGTGCACTCATTACTTACCTTAAAATATTTATAGTCTTAATCTAGGGTGAGACAAGTAGTATTTATTGTAAGAAATCAAGTGTGGTATGTATGGTAGTCAGCCAGGCTACCATACCAGGCCACCCCACCCACACATGCAATTCTATGATATTTAAGCATCCCAGAGCGATAAAATGTATATACAGTTCACTCATTACTTACCTTAAAATATAGGGTGAGATGAGTAGTATTTATTGTAAAAAATCAAGTGTGGTATGTAAGGTAGTCAGCCGGGCTACCATACCAGGCCAACCCACCCACACATAATATTCTATTACATTTAAGCATCCCAGAGCGATAAAATGTATATTCAGTTCACTCATTACTTACCTTAAAATATTTGTAGTCTTAATGTAGGGTCAGGAGTAAGTAAATGAGATAAAACGAATAAATGAGAGAGAGAAAGAATGAGTACATGAGAGTGGACAGGCGCAGAGTTATGTAAACAAACCAGGCGAAGGTAAGTTTTGTAAACAAAGTGTACACGTCTGGTTTGTGTACAAGTTACATTGTGTACAAGTTGTCTCTACATTGATACGGTAGAATAAATAAAGAAGAACACTCCCATTCTCATGTAACATCATTTTGAGAAGAAATGATGCTCTGAGTGAAGGCAATGGAAATAAGTCACTCTGACTTTTTTGGGTTATCCTAGGTTCTCTACACATATGTTGTTATGTATGATAATCTATGTAACTGTATTTGTGTATACCTGAATAAACTTACATACATACGAAAGGAATAATTTTCTACATTACCCCCAGGAACACATTTTCTCGTATGTTAGATTAGAGAAAATGTTATTCTTGGCGTCACTTGTACAAGTAACCTGGCTCCCACATCTCATATTTATGTTTATTTATTCTATTGTGGGGTGTATTTATCGTCTTTTTATGTTATGTATCGTGTTTATTACATAATTTTGAAAAAAAATATCCTGGATGGATTAATGAAAATGTGTATATTAACTTAATATACAACATTTAATGAGACTCGGTGATTATTATTATTATTATTATCATTTCTAATATGGCGTCACTTGTGCAAGTCGTCTGCTACCACATCTCATATTTATGTTTATTCTATTGTGGGGTGTATTTATCATCTTTTTATGTTATGTATCGTGTTTATTATATAATTTTGAAAAAATATCATAGATGGATTAATGAAAATGTGTATTTAACGTAATATACGACATTTAAATGAGACTCGATGATTATTATTATCATTATTAATATGACGTCTGGAGACATAAGACACTCTTACTGATTTTAATGTGTACCTGCATGCCAGCACAGTATGTAAGCTTATTTAAGTACAGGTATACATAAGTATAATTATTAGAGTATATATAAAATATGAAATAACTTTTAAAAACATTTGAAATTTTGGAGTTTCCAGACAAAATGCAGAGACTTAGTGCTTACTGAGCTCACGAAGAATGTAAACAAACAAGGTGGGGCGCGGTGACCGTATTAGAAAGTCAGGTGGGGGGAGCCGTATAGTGAGTTTTGGTCATAATTTGAAATGACCGTATTAGCGGAACGCCGTAAAGTGAAACGCCGTAAAGCGGGGCCTTCCTGTATATATAATATATATATATTATATTATATTATATATATATATATAATATATATATATATATATATATTATATATATATATATATATATATATATACAGTATATATGCTTGTACATGTTTGTGTAGTGTGACCTAAGTGTAAGCAATGTCCATTCCAAATTCTTTGATTATAAAATTCTTAATAACATTAATTTTCTGAGACATAGTCCAGAGCCACTTCTAGTCCCAAAACCTGGATAGATGCTAGAGAAATTTAAAGTTTTCTGTTTCTTTTTCCATAGTATTTTTTTAACCAATTCGAGTATTGGCAGGCTTCTGGAAGGTTAAATATTTTCAGCGGGTTTTATCTGGTGTGTGTAACCTACTAAGGTTTATCTGTCCTGAGTGTTCTCTACCATTTATGTGTCCAGTAAAGTAGCTAGGTATGCCGTGTTTCTCCCAAGTTTTATTCATATCTGGGTCTGGTATGTTTCCAGTTTCTGTGTTAGTTGGCTGAGTGGTTTCTCTTGCTTGGTTGTCCATGATCAGAACCCTAGTTTCTGTTTTATCGCTGGTCAGAGGGTCGATGATGTGATGTACGTTGTTGGTGGCCCCCTGGTTTGCTGGTTGTTCTGAGGGCATGTTAGTCTGATGTTGGAGTGCTTCTTGTTGCAAGAGTTTCTCGGCCTGTTTTGACCTTGTGATCATTTGTAGTTCATAGGCTTGGTTGTCAAAATTCTCTGTGTCTTCTATTCTCATTGAAAAATTTGTAGAACTAGGCGAATGAAAGGTTGTAGGTATAAAGTTTCACAAGAAACGAAGGCCTTGCAGAAAGGCGAGATTGTACCTTATCCGGACTACGTGTTTCTGTAGCTCACACTACGTCATCAGGTCATAGATTCAGACGGTATCTTCCACTGAAACTGGCCAGAATACTGGGAAAGAAAGGGAGGTCTTGTCTTACTGTATGGGCCTGACAGAGGAGGTCATCTATGGTACTTCGAGGCGCCTCCACCAGATTTCCCCAGGTCTAGTATGTGTAGACACGTGGGGCACTGCCCTGCTGTTCACGGCAGTGTGCCAAACTTGGAGTCTCATCTTAGAAGAAGGCACTTGTTTCTCAAAACCCCGTGCCTCGCCGTTCAAACTTGAGGCTCCCAGTTCTCGCTAGCTAATATGACCTAGTGTTTGCCTATATTAAAGACCTATTCCTACCTACATTAAGGTCTTAGGTCTACATTATTAATACCTACAGTTGTCTCAATAATTCTAATATTAGTTTACTAACAGTATAAGGTATCTACCTCTTCCTTGATGGGTAAATCTATCAATTAAAATGTACCTTCCAACCACCTTCGCCAACCTGGGTGTATGTATGTGTTTTGGGTAGATGTGAGTGCCCGCAAAACTCAGACGGTCTATCTTTGAAATGTTAGGGCTTTCATATGACTTATTTACCTTGTGGAACTTAGGACTGAATAAGTTCCAACAGTGGAAATCATTTTGGTGCTGCCACTATAACCTTTGATCACTATATACACTCTATATATACACCCACTTTTCTCTTACCATAAACACCGACAAACAGTTACATGGGGAGTCGAGCAGACTGGAGAGCCGCAGAAAATAAATAAATACATGGAAGTATGAGGTGGTGCACAGTACTCTACCTTCCTGACAAGACCATGTTATCCAAATTCATCAGTTCTTCACTCAGCTAACAGAGCTCTGACTACATCAGTCCCAGTGAGCCTGCTGGAAAGCACTAAAGTAACCTATTACGTGAGGAGCACAAAAAACTTAGCTCAAATACACAGCGTTTGGACTGCATCTACTTCCTCCTGCTGCTTCCACGTGACTGCCTCTCCCCAGCCATTCACACTTACACCCATGCTATCCTATCCTTGGAAAATAAATCCCGACAGCATTTCCAACATTCCACAGTTTAAACTACTTTACAGTATCCACAAAATGCATAGCATATTTTTTAAATTATGGTTTACATTTATCCATAGGTCATTCATTATGATTTACAGTTGTTCATAAAAATTATGGCACATGTCTCCATACATTTACACAGCAATGAAGCAACTTGCATAATAATAATAATACTAATAATAGTTTTTATTTGAACATGATACACTAGCTTTCTCTAACATAGCTCATATCTGCTGAGATGTAAACTATGAGTGATTATTCTGAACTATTCATTCTAATGGGGCTTCTTTTTTCTTTATTTGTATCTACTCCCATATCTATTATGAATCACGAAACCGTAATGACACAATTGCAAACAAACCATACCATGGGCGGGGTTAGAACCCGTGATCAGAGCGTCTCCAAACTCCAGATTGATGCATTAGCCACTGGGCTAGCTAGCCATAATAAAATTCATCCAATTAAGTATATTTATACACCAAAGGAAGGTTAGCATAGGCACCACTGTGAACATAAATGCAAGCTTTTACAGACGAATCTCTCCAATTTGAGCCATCGATCCTACAAATAGGAGGTTGCAGAAATTAATCCTTGATCAAACATCTGCCACGACTGCCCTCCCAACATGAAACAAGCCTAGTTCGCTAGGCTCATGTTGTTTGTAGGATCGATGGTTCAGATGGTAAGGTGACATGTACGTTGTGTGGCCTGTTGGGGCAGGACAGCATGTTGTGGGGTCGAATCCTGAGCTGCAACAGTTTGGTAAATGATTCAATATACGTACATACATATATATATACACTGATCTCTGGCCGAAGAATCCTCAAACCTACGAACATTGGAACAAGTTACACAGTGCTTTACCAACCGTACCACACTGGACCAATACCTTGGCGCCCAGCTCACGCTAAACGTTTTTATCCAAGGCAGCCAGAGATCAGTGTTTGTGAATATTTCTCCTGTTCTTGCGAATTCTAAGCATATATATTCTAACATCACATAAACAGGTGATATCAGAATATGCAAAACAACCACTGTGAAAGAATAGTGAAATTCCAAGTGCTTTCGTGACTTCTCACATTATCAAGGAACTATAAAAGCATTACATCAAAGGAAGGCGTACAAAGTGTCGAGACCAAACTTAACCATCACATCCCACAACAAAGTAACACCTGACATGCAACAGCACCCGACTCATAAGAAAGGAGGAACATGGCAGCAGGCCTGTTGACCCAACTAGGCAGGTCCTTCATCCTGCTTGGAATTTCACTGTTCATAAAACAGTGGTTGTTTTGCATATATAACCATATATATATATATATATATATGTATATATATACATATATACACCAGACTGCGGCAGGGCAGGGTTCGATCCCACAACACATTGTCCGCCTCAAGAGACCACACAATGTACATGTCACCTTATCCATGCATCCATTGCTCCTACAAAGATCATGTACACAACAGAGCTAGGTGGTGTTATGATCCGAGGACATTTGTGGCAGTGGTGTGTTCATGGATTAATTTCAGCCTCCTGTTTAAATATTCGCCTCCACAAGCAGTCCATATAGCAATGAAACCACGAAACGTTATATATATATATATATATATATATATATATATATATATATATATATATATATATAATATAATATATATATATGTCGTGCCGAATAGGCAGAACTTGCGATCTTGGCTTAAATAGCAACGCTCATCTTGCCATATACGACAAGTTAAAATTTGTGTATGCAATAATTTCGCCAAAATCATTCTGAACCTAACGAAAAAAATATATTTCACTGTGTTTGTTTAGTATTAAATTAATATAAATGTTTCTAAAATATATTTAGTTGGATTAGGCTAAAATAAATTGTTCTTGTTATAATAAGGTTAGGTAAGTTTTCTAAGTTCCTTTTGGTGCAAAATTATAAATTTTTACATCAGCATTAATGAAAAAAAATATATCTTTAAACGTAGAAGAGAAAATTTTAGAAAGGACTTAATTTTAAATGAGTTCTTCATAATTGACCAGTTTTACATATTCGGCACGACATTATATATATATATATATATATATATATATATATATATATATATATATATATATATATATAATATAAGATAAGATTTCGTTCGGATTTTTAACCCCGGAGGGTTAGCCACCCAGGATAACCCAAGAAAGTCAGTGCGTCATCGAGGACTGTCTAACTTATTTCCATTGGGGTCCTTAATCTTGTCCCCCAGGATGCGACCCACACCAGTCGACTAACACCCAGGTACCTATTTGCTGCTAGGTGAACAGGACAATAGGTGTAAGGAAACGTGTCGAAATGTTTCCACCCGCCGGGAATCGAACCCGGGCCCTCCATGTGTGAAGCGGGAGCTTTAGCCACCAGGACACCAGGCCACCACCTCTAGAACTGGACTGGGGACCCGCATCCTCAAAGACAATAAACGCACCTCAGGGAAAACTCAAGGTTCTCCTCGGAGCTGTTTGAATATTTTCTTCTCCTACCACCCCATATATTTTTAAGCTACATGTGAACTTTATTAATAGACAGAATACATTGATAGAAAACACAAACATGAATACATTCTTACAATATATCAAAGGTTATGAATCTCCTCCAGCTCCTCTGAAGCTGGATGAGAGCCCAGTATGCAGCAAGCATTTCCCCTCTGGATGGCCACGCTGAGGTTTGCCCGGAGTTTACCTGGAGGGAGTTCCGGGGTCAACGCCCCCGCGGCCCGGTCTGTGACCAGGCCTTCTGGTGGATCAGAGCCTGATCAACCAGGCTGTTGCTGCTGGCTGCACGCAAACCAACGTACGAGCCACAGCACAGCTGGTCAGGAACCGACTTTAGGTGCTTGTCCAGTGCCAGCTTGAAGACTGCCAGGGGTCTGCTGGTAATCCCCCTTATGTATGCTGGGAGGCAGTTGAACAGTCTCGGGCCCCTGACACTTATTGTATGGTCTCTTAACGTGCTAGTGACACCCCTGCTTTTCATTGAGGGGATGGTGCATCGTCTGCCAAGTCTTTTGCTTTCGTAGTGAGTGATTTTCGTGTGCAAGTTCGGTACTAGTCCCTCTAGGATTTTCCAGGTGTATATAATCATGTATCTCTCCCTCCTGCGTTCCAGGGAATACAGGTTTAGGAACCTCAAGCGCTCCCAGTAATTGAGGCGTTTTATCTCTGTTATGCGCGCCGTGAAAGTTCTCTGTACATTCTCTAGGTCGGCAATTTCACCTGCCTTGAAAGGTGCCGTTAGTGTGCAGCAATATTCCAGCATAGATAGAACAAGTGACCTGAAGAGTGTCATCATGGGCTTGGCCTCCCTAGTTTTGAAGGTTCTCATTATCCATCCTGTCATTTTTCTAGCAGATGCGATTGATACAATGTTATGGTCCTTGAAGGTGAGATCCTCCGACATGATCACTCCCAGGTCTTTGACGTTGGTGTTTCGCTCTATTTTGTGGCCAGAATTTGTTTTGTACTCTGATGAAGATTTAACTTCCTCGTGTTTACCATATCTGAGTAATTGAAATTTCTCATCGTTGAACTTCATATTGTTTTCTGCAGCCCACTGAAAGATTTGGTTGATGTCCGCCTGGAGCCTTGCAGTGTCTGCAATGGAAGACACTGTCATGCAGATTCGGGTGTCATCTGCTAAGGAAGACACGGTGCTGTGGCTGACATCCTTGTCAATGTCGGATATGAGGATGAGGAACAAGATGGGAGCGAGTACTGTGCCTTGTGGAACAGAGCTTTTCACCGTAGCTGCCTCGGACTTTACTCTGTTGACGACTACTCTCTGTGTTCTGTTAGTGAGGAAATTATAGATCCATTGACCGACTTTTCCTGTTATTCCTTTAGCACGCATTTTGTGCGCTATTACGCCATGGTCACACTTGTCGAAGGCTTTTGCAAAGTCTGTATATATTACATCTGCATTCTGTCTGTCTTCTAGTGCATTTAGGACCTTGTCGTAGTGATCCAATAGTTGAGACAGACAGGAGCAACCTGTTCTAAACCCATGTTGCCCTGGGTTGTGTAACTGATGGGTTTCTAGATGGGTGGTGATCTTGCTTCTTAGGACCCTTCCAAAGATTTTTATGATATGGGATGTTAGTGCTATTGGTTTGTAGTTCTTTGTTGTTGCTTTACTGCCCCCTTTGTGGAGTGGGGCTATGTCTGTTGTTTTTAGTAACTGTGGGACGACCCCCGTGTCCATTTCTCCCTCTCCATAGGATGGAAAAGGCTCGTGATAGGGGCTTCTTGCAGTTCTTGATGAACACGGAGTTCCATGAGTCTGGCCCTGGGGCAGAGTGCATGGGCATGTCATTTATCGCCTGTTCGTAGTCATTTGGCGTCAGGATAACATCGGATAGGCTTGTGTTAATCAAATTTTGTGGCTCTCTCATAAAAAATTCATTTTGATCTTCGACTCTCAGTCTGCTTAGCGGCTTGCTAAAAACTGAGTCATATTGCTGTCATCTGTGTAGTCACACAACCCAGGCAACATGTGTTCAGAGAAGGTCACTCCTGCCTTTCCCAACTACTGGACCACTATGACAAGGTCCTGGATGCTCTAGAAAACAAACAGAAAACAGATGTTGTATACACAGATTTTGCAAAAGCCTTTGACAAGTGCGACCATAGTGTAATAGCACAGTGTGCTAAGCGCACAAAATGCGTGATAATAAGGACTAACAAGGACAGTTGGAAGATGGATATATAAATTCCCAACAAATAGAACACAAAGAGTAATGTTAAACAGAATAAAATCTGAGGCAGCTACTGTGGAAAGCTCTGTTCCACAAGGCGCAGTACTCGCTCTCGTCCTGTTCCTCATCCTCATATCTAACAGTGACAGGGATAACAGCCACAGCACCGTAATATATACAGACTTTGCAAAAGCCTTCGACAAGTGTGACCATGGCGTAATAGCGCACAAAATGCGTGCTAAAGGAATAACAGGAAAAGTCGGTCGATGGATCTATAATTTCCTCACTAACAGAACACAGAGAGTAGTCGTCAACAGAGTAAAGTCCGAGGCAGCTACGGTGAAAAGCCTGTTCCACAAGGCACAGTACTCGCTCCCATCTTGTTCCTCATCCTCATATCCGACATAGACAAGGATGTCAGCCACAGCACCGTGTCTTCCTTTGCAGATGACACCCGAATCTGCATGACAGTGTCTTCCATTGCAGACACTGCAAGGCTCCAGGCGGACCTCAACCAAATCTTTCAGTGGGCTGCAGAAAACAATATAAAGTTCAACGATGAGAAATTTCAATTACTCAGATATGGTAAACATGAGGAAATTAAATCTTCATCAGAGTACAAAACAAATTCTGGCCACAAAATAGAGCGAAACACCACGTCAAAGACCTGGGAGTGATCATGTCGGAGGATCTCACCTTCAAGGACCATAACATTGTATCAATCGCATCTGCTAGAAAAATGACATGATGGATAATGAGAACCTTCAAAACTAGGGAGGCCAAGCCCATGATGACACTCTCAGGTCACTTGTTCTATCTAGGCTGGAATATTGCTGCACACTAACAGCACCTTTCAAGGCAGGTGAAATTGCCGACCTAGAAAATGTACAGAGAACTTTCACGGCACGCATAACGGAGATAAAACACCTCAATTACTGGGAGCACTTGAGGTTCCTAAACCTGTATTCCCTGGAACGCAGGAGGGAGAGATACATGATTATATACACCTGGAAAATCCTAGAGGGACTAGTACCGAACTTGCACACGAAAATCACTCACTACGAAAGCAAAAGACTTGGCAGACGATGCACCATCCCCCAATGAAAAGCAGGGGTGTCACTAGCACGTTAAGAGACCATACAATAAGTGTCAGGGGCCCGAGACTGTTCAACTGCCTCCCAGCACACATAAGGGGGATTACCAACAGACCCCTGGCAGTCTTCAAGCTGGCACTGGACAAGCACCTAAAGTCAGTTCCTGATCAGCCGGGCTGTGGCTCGTACGTTGGTTTGCGTGCAGCCAGCAGCAACAGCCTGGTTGATCAGGCTCTGATCCACCAGGAGGCCTGGTCACAGACCGGGCCGTGGGGGCGTTGACCCCCGGAACTCTCTCCAGGTAAACTCCAGGTAAACCGTGTCTTCCTTTGCAGATGACACCCGAATTTGCATGGCAGTGTCCTTCATTGAAGACACTGCAAGACTCCAGGCAGACATCAAAAAAATCTTTAAATATGCCGCAGAAAACACTATGATGTTCAATGATGAGAAATTTCAATTACTCCGATATGGAAAATATAAGGAAATTAAAACTATATTGAGTATAAAACATATTCTAACCACACAATAGATCGAAAAACTAATATAAAAGACATGGGAGTGATAATGTCAGGGGATCTCACTTTCAATGAAAACAACATTGTATCAATCGCATGTGCTAGAAAAATGACAATGAATATTGAGAACCTTCAAAACGAGGGATGCCAAGCCCATGATGGCACCCTTCAGGGGGTACCGGTCAATTTCGTTCACCTTTATTTTTTGCCCGATTTCTTTTATTTTTGGTGTACGTTTATAAGTGCATATGTAAATGAATATGACAAAGTTTCAATATGATTGGCCAATAAACAACAGAAAAAAATATTTACTGATTTTGACATATGGCAGCATGACGTGTCAAATTGGCACTACGAGTGACACTCCGACAATCAGCACTGTTAGAATACGTCTAACACGACTTCTTGGTGTATCCATTTCACCTAATATATCTTATTATCATTGCCCGGTGGCCTGGTGGCTAAAGCTCCCGCTTCACACACGGAGGGCCCGGGTTCGATTCCCGGCGGGTGGAAACATTTCGACACGTTTCCTTACACCTGTTGTCCTGTTCACCTAGCAGCAAATAGGTACCTGGGTGTTAGTCGACTGGTGTGGGTCGCATCCTGGGGGACAAGATTAAGGACCACAATGGAAATAAGTCAGACAGTCCTCGATGACGCACTGACTTTCTTGGGTTATCCTGGGTGGCTAACCCTCCGGGGTTAAAAATCCGAACGAAATCTTATCTTATCTTATCTTATCTTACATTTGGTAGACTTTTTTTGGTATTCGCCAAAATATATGCCTTTTACCCCTTACAAAATCAAAAATATTTGAGATATTCCAAAAAACGAAACTTCAAAAAGTCAAACACACTTTGTTTTATATTGCCTGTGAAAATTATTGCTGTATAATCCTACGTGTTTAGCGCTCCCCCATGATTATAATCATAATGTGAAAATAAATTTAATACAATTATTAATAATGGCGCAGTCACAATCAGTAGACCAAAATCCTACGTTCGAGATATTCGGGTAAACGCGCGGACTAGCTAATTACGTCAAGAAATTTAAAAAAAAAAATACGAAAATCGTGTTACATTGGGCTTTTTTATGCAATGTAAGTGATTTCTTATTGTTTCCCGTGTATAGTATACCGTTTTCTGTAATGCTACCTGAGGTAACATAGAAAACCATTCTCTTATAGTGAGGAACTGATGTAATGACTCACGAAATCGTAATGACACGATTGCAAACAAACCATACCACGGGCGGGGATGGAACCCGCGATCAGAGAGTCTCAAAACTCCATACCGTCGCGATGTAATCATTTCATCAAGGTCAGCCACCACCTCCGGGTATAATATACGAATAATATAATTTTGCTGGGTTTCTTATGCGTTTATCCAAGTTAACTTATGCATACTATCATTACTGAATAAATGATATAATCAGGAAAAGGATATTAGTAATAATAGCGTCAGTATAAGACATCTTGTGAGAGGTGATCAGACTGGCGTCATTGGCAACTGGTTGTTGCACCATCAATATCAGATCATTAAGCAAGCATTACGATGACCTCATAGCATTACTAAATTCCTTACATGCCAATATGTCCATCATTACACTAACTGAAACCTGGCTAAAGCCTGATAGTACAGATGTCTATGCCATTCCTGGTTACACAGCCATACACAACTGTAGGCCAGACCAACAAGGGGGTGGCACAGCCATATACTACTCAGACCAACTAGAATGTATCACTAATACTTGCACAAGGGATGAACATGGGGAATATATAATAGCTAAATTCAAATCCAAATACCTACAAAAACCTCTCACATTGATAAACATCTACAGAGTTCCACAGTCAAACATTAGCCAATTTAGTCAAAATCTAGGAGTATGATAAACTGATGCACGCATGAACAAAGATCACTTACTACTCTCAGGTGACTTCAATATAAATCTCCTGCAAGACCAGGACCCACACGTTACTGAATTCACAAACACAATGAGTAACTGTATGTTACTACCAACATAACAAAACCTACAAGAGTTACAGAGACTAGTGTTTCCCTACTTGACCACATCTGACCAACACCCATATCCCCTTTAAAATCAGGCATAATTACAGATAATACCACAGACCACTACCCTACTTTCCTCATAACAACTCTTGTAAACTACCCCAAGACACTACTAAAGTCACCTTCAGACTTCACAATGAGGCAGCCATTAATAACTTCGCAACAGCAATTAGCAAACATTGATTGGCACACTGAGCTAGAAATCTATACAATATTGACGAATGTATTAATAATTTTCTAAAAAAGACCCAATACCTCTATAACAAGCACTGCCCTAAAAAAAACTAAACAGATGACAGCAAAGAGACTGAACAGTCCCTGGCTAACACCCAGCATTCTCAAATCCATAAATACAAAACACCAATATGAAAAACAGTACAGAATGGGTCACATAACCAGAGACCAAACAAAACGTTACTCGTCAATCCTAACCAGCCTGATAAGAAGGGCAAAAAAATTGTATTATGAAACAGATTATCCAACTTACGAGGTGATATAAAAAAGACCTGGAAAACACTATCTGAAATTCTGGGAACAAAAAAGATATCACGAAATAGCGAAATAAAATTAGCAAAATCAGATGAACCCCAACTCCCACCACAGAAACAGCAAACAGACTCAATGATTTCTTCTCCTCTATAGGACAAAACCTTGCCCATAAAAATCCCAAGCTCAGATACCCCACCAAATAACTACCTCACCGGCAACTACCCGAACACACTGTTCCTAGCTCCGACTAACCCATACGAAGTCTCCCTTATTATCAATGCACTAAAAAACAAGGCAGGAGATTTTAAGTACCTTACCACCCTTTATATATAAAAAAGTGTCACAAGTGCTATCTCCAATCATTGCAACACTCTTTAACAAATCCATTGAATCCTCCACCTTCCCTACAGTACTCAAAATAGCAAGGGTCACCCCGATCCACAAAGGAGAGACCAAACAGATTGAATAACTATAGGCCAATATCCAACTTACACCCTCTCTCAAAAATCTTTGAAAAACTAATTCATAAACGAATCTACTCCTAACCTTATCTCCCAGAACATACTCAACCCCTGCCAATTTGGATTCAGGCCTAATAAAAATACTAATGATGCTATTATACACATGCTAGAACATATATACACTGCAATAGAGAAAAAAGAAGTCCCACTGGGATCTTCATTGACTTACGTAAAGCTTTTGATACAGTTGACCATGACTTGCTCCACGTAAAATTGTCACACTATGGTATAAGAGGCACTCCCTCAATTACCTCAAGTCATACCTCAGCAACAGAAGCCAATATGTGTACGCAAATGGGGCAAACTCTTCTGCGCAACCAATTACAGTTGGTGTCCCACAGGGAAGTGTCCTTGGCCCTCTTCTCTTTCTCCTATACATAAATGACCTTCCAAATGCTTCGCAATTACTCAAACCCACACTATTTGCAGATGACACTACAACGTCTTCTCTCACCCGAGCCCAGTCACACTAGCCAATACTGTAAATACCGAATTACAGAAAATATCTACCTGATGAGGACTAACAAACTTACACTAAAACATTGACAAAACCTACTTCATTCAGTTTGGTAACAGAGCTACAGATGTCCCTCTTAACATAATGATAAACGGATCACCTATCACAAAGCTAACAGAGGGAAAATTCTTAGAATCCACCTTGATAATAGACTCAAATTTCATACACATATACAACAAATTTCTAAGAAAATTTCCAAGACTGTAGGCATACTATCGAAGATACGGTACTATGTTCCACAGTCAGCCCTCCTGGCCCCTATATCACTCTCTTATTACCCCTATCTCACCTATGGAATTTGTGCATGGGGCTCAACAACAGTTAACCATCTCAGACCACTAATTACCCAACAAAAGGCTGCAGTTAGAATGATAACAAATTCTCACTACAGGCAGCACACTCCACCAATATTCAATACACTAAACCTACTCACCATACAAAACATCCATACTTATTACTGCACCTATTACATACATAGAACACTTAACTCTGATATTAACCCTCCCCTCAAACATCTCCTGCCAACCTCAACAGAACACATGACCATAACACAAGGCACAGATCACTCTTTGATGTTCCTCGTGTTCATCTCACACTATGCAAAAACTCAATGCACATAAAAGGCCCTAAAATCTGGAATTCATTACCTGTAATATAAAAGAAACACTACCTTTTATAAATTCAAGTCTCTACTCAAAGATCACTTACTCACCCAAAACCAAATAAATACTGAATAACTGAACCTTATAAATTGTATATCTTAAATGTTTCTCACAATTATATCACATAAATGTTAAACCTAAAACCCAATCTAACTTTATTATTTTTTAAATACACTACCTAACAGAATCCTTCATATGACCTGTCTTTGTAATACTCACTTGTGCTTTATAGTAATCTGTTTACATTAATGTTTTATCATTGACTTCATCATTGCTTAATTAATCTTAAGTTAATTTTAAGCCAGCCCGTAATGCTATGCATAGTATAAGTGGCTTTGGCATACTGCTCTTATCTGTATTTTTTTGTACCTCTGTATGTGTGCACAAATTTATAATAAATAAATAAATAAATAAATAAATACAAGCTCCTTCCACCTCTGCAACAAGCTCCTCCCACCTCTGCTGTAAGCCCCTCCCACCTCTGCAACAAGCTCCTCCCACCCCTGCAACAAGCTCCTCCCACCTCTGCTGTAAGCTCCTCCCACCTCTGCAACAAGCTCCTCCCACCTCTGGAGTTTACCTGGAGAGAGTTCCGGGGGTCAACGCCCCCGCGGCCCGGTCTGTGACCAGGCCTCCTGGTGGATCAGAGCCTGATCAACCAGGCTGTTGCTGCTGGCTGCACGCAAACCAACGTACGAGCCACAGCCCGGCTGATCCGGAACTGACTTTAGGTGCTTGTCCAGTGCCAGCTTGAAGACTGCCAGGGGTCTGTTGGTAATCCCCCTTATGTGTGCTGGGAGGCAGTTGAACAGTCTCGGGCCCCTGACACTTATTGTATGGTCTCTTAACGTGCTAGTGACACCCCTGCTTTTCATTGGGGGGATGGTGCATCGTCTGCCAAGTCTTTTGCTTTCGTAGTGAGTGATTTTCGTGTGCAAGTTCGGTACTAGTCCCTCTAGGATTTTCCAGGTGTATATAATCATGTATCTCTCCTCTCCTGCGTTCCAGGGAATACAGGTTTTAGGGACCTCAAGCGCTCCCATAATTTGAGGTGTTTTATCTCCGTTATGCGTGCCGTGAGTGTTCTCTGTACATTTTCTAGGTCGGCAATTTCACCTGCCTTGAAAGGTGCTGTTAGTGTGCAGCAATATTCCAGCCTAGATAGAACAAGTGACCTGAAGAGTGTCATCATGGGCTTGGCCTCCTAGTTTTGAAGGTTCTCATTATCCATCCTGTCATTTTTCTAGCAGATGTGATTGATACAATGTTATGGTCCTTGAAGGTGAGATCCTCCGACATGATCACTCCCAGGTCTTTGACGTTGGTGTTTCGCTCTATTTTGTGGCCAGAATTTGTTTTGTACTCTGATGAAGATTTAATTTTCCTCATGTTTACCATATCTGAGTAATTGAAATTTCTCATCATTGAACTTCATATTGTTTTCTGCAGCCCAGTGAAAGATTTGGTTGATGTCTGCCTGGAGCTTTGCAGTGTCTGCAATGGAAGACACTGTCATGCAGATTCGGGTGTCATCTGCAAAGGAAGACACGGTGCTGTGGCTGACATCCTTGTCTATGTCGGATATAAGGATGAGGAACAAGATGGAGCGAGTACTGTGCCTTGTGGAACAGAGCTTTTCACCGTAGCTGCCTCGGACTTTACTCTGTTGACGACTACTCTCTGTGTTCTGTTAGTGAGGAAATTATAGATCCATCGACCGACTTTTCCTGTTATTCCTTTAGCACGCATTTTGTGCGCTATTACGCCATGGTCACACTTGTCGAAGGCTTTTGCAAAGTCTGTATATATTACATCTGCATTCTTTTTGTCTTCTAGTGCATTTAGGACCTTGTCGTAGTGATCCAATAGTTGAGACAGACAGGAGCGACCTGTTCTAAACCCATGTTGCCCTGGGTTGTGTAACTGATGGGTTTCTAGATGGGTGGTGATCTTGCTTCTTAGGACCCTTTCAAAGATTTTATGATATGGGATGTTAGTGCTATTGGTCTGTAGTTCTTTGCTGTTGCTTTACTGCCCCCTTTGTGGAGTGGGGCTATGTCTGTTGTTTTTTAGTAACTGTGGGACGACCCCCGTGTCCATGCTCCCTCTCCATAGGATGGAAAAGGCTCGTGATAGGGGCTTCTTGCAGTTCTTGATGAACACAGAGTTCCCATGAGTCTGGCCCTGGGGCAGAGTGCATGGGCATGTCATTTATCGCCTGTTCGAAGTCATTTGGCGTCGGGAAAACATCGGATAGGCTTGTGTTAATCAAATTTTGTGGCTCTCTCATAAAAAATTCATTTTGATCTTCGACTCTCAGTCTGGTTAGCGGCTTGCTAAAAACTGAGTCATATTGGGACTTGAGTAGCTCACTCATTTCCTTGCTGTCATCTGTGTAGGACCCATCTTGTTTTAAGTAGGGGCCCAATACTGGACGTTGTTCTCGATTTTGATTTGGCATAGGAGAAGAAATATTTTGGGGTTTCTTCGATTTCATTTATGGCTTTTAGTTCTTCCCGCGATTCCTGACTCCTAAAGGATTCTTTTAGCTTAAGTTCGATGCTTGCTATTTCTCTGACCAGTGTCTCCCTACGCATTTCAGATATATTGACCTCTTTTAGCCGCTCTGTTATTCTTTTCCGTCGCATGTAAAGGGAGCGCCTGTCTCTTTCTGTTTTACATCTACTCCTCCTTTTTCTTAGAGGAATAAGCCTTGTGCATACATCGAGTGCCACCGAGTTAATCTGTTCTAGGCATAAGTTGGGGTCTGTGTTGCTTAGTATATCTTCCCAGCTTATATCGGTTAGGACTTGGTTTACTTGGTCCCACTTTATGTTTTTGTTATTGAAGTTGAATTTGGTGAATGCTCCCTCGTGACTAATCTCATTATGTCGGTCTGGGGCTCCGCGCATACATGACTGAACCTCAATTATGTTGTGATCTGAGTATATTGTTTTTGATATGGTGATATTTCTTATCAGATCATCATTGTTAGTGAAGATGAGGTCTAGTGTATTCTCCAGTAAGCTCCTCCCACCTCTGCAACAAGCTCCTCCCACCTCTGCAATATGCTCCTCCCACCTCTGCAACAAGCTCCTCCCACCTCTGCAACATGCTCCTCCCACCTCTGCAACAAGTTTCCTCCCACCTCTGCAACAAGTTCCTCCCTCCTCTGCAACAAGCTCCTCCCACCTCTGCTGTAAGCTCCTCCCACCTCTGCAGAAAGCTCCTCCCACCTCTGCAACAAGCTCCTCCCACCTCTGCAACAAGCTCCTCCCACCTCTGCAACATGCTCCTCCCACCTCTGCAACAAGTTCCTCCCACCTCTGCAACAAGTTCCTCCCTCCTCTGCAACAAGCTCCTCCCACCTCTGCTGTAAGCTCCTCCCACCTCTGCAGAAAGCTCCTCCCACCTCTGCAACAAGCTCCTCTCACCTCTGCAACAAGCTCCTCCCACCTCTGCAACAAGCTCCTCCCACCTCTGCTGTAAGCTCCTCCCACCTCTGCAGAAAGCTCCTCCCACCTCTGCAACAAGCTCCTCTCACCTCTGCAACAAGCTCCTCCCACCTCTGCTGTAAGCTCCTCCCACCTCTGCAGAAAGCTCCTCCCACCTCTGCAACAAGCTCCTCCCACCTCTGCTGTAAGCTCCTCCCACCTCTGCAGAAAACTCCTCCCACCTCTGTAAGAAGCTCCTCCCACCTCTGCAACAAGCTCCTCCCACCTCTGCTGTAAGCTCCTCCCACATTGTAATAATATTAAGTGGTAAATTTAGTGTATTAGAAGAAAAAAACAAAATCTGCACACAGAAATCACTCCCTACGAAAGTAAAAGACTGGGCAGGCGATGCAAAATGCCCCCAATAAAAAGTAGAGGCGCCATTGGTACACTAAGAGAAAACACTATAAGTGTCCGGGGCCCAAGACTGTTCAACAGCCTCCCATCAAGCATTAGGGGAATTACCAATAAACCCCTGGCTGCCTTCAAGAGAAAGCTGGACAGATACCTAAAGTCAGTGCCGGATCAGCCGGGCTGTGGCTCGTACGTTGGACTGCGTGCGACCAGCAGTAACAGCCTAGTTGATCAGGCCCTGATCCATCGGGAGGTCTGGTCATGGACCGGACCGCGGGGGCGTTGATCCCCGGAATAACCTCCAGGTAACCTCCAGGTAACCATGCCTAGCCCTTCTAGGGTAGGGTAGGTGCCTGAGCCAGAGCTTGCAGCTCACAAGACTGTTATTCCCATTAGCCCCCTTGGGGCGGGGATGGTAGACAAGAGAGGCCTAGCTTCTCCCTACGAGCCCCGTGAGGGCTGGGAATGTGGTTAGGCCTGGGGATAGTTGGTTCCAAAGATGAGGAGGTACTTGTACCTCCTCCCATGGGAGACTTAGGTCTCAGACACTCCCAAGACAGGGAGCCAAGGCCGGGCCACCACTTGGAAAATGCCCGGGCCGGGAGAATACCGGCGAATCTTTAATAATAAAGACAGAAAATTAAGAAACAAACAAAAATATATAAAGAATTCACCTCGCACTTACGCATATATTTACCTGGCGAGTCGTCACCTGACATAAATTTACCTGGCGGGTCCTCACCTGACATAATTTACCTGGCGGGTCGTCACCTGACATATATTTACCTGGCGGGTCGTCACCTGACATAAATTTACCTGGCGGGTCCTCACCTGACATATTTACCTGGCGGGTCGTCACCTGACATAAATTTACCTGGCGGGTCCTCACCTGACATAAATTTACCTGGCGGGTCGTCACCTGACATAAATTTACCTGGCGGGTCCTCACCTGACATATTTACCTGGCGGGTCGTCACCTGACATAAATTTACCTGGCGGGTCCTCACCTGACATATTTACCTGGCGGGTCGTCACCTGACATGTTTCAAGTAGGTATAATTTGCTTTAGAAACATTGTATTACGATGAGCTTTTCACCAAAATGTTCCCAGATACTTACACTATTTTTCTGTAAACAAAACCCAAAATCATATTTTTTTCGCATAATTATCATGACTGCGTCAGAAATTGACCCACGGCACACATAACTGCGACAAAACACCTCAATTACTGGGAATGCTTAAAGTTCCTCAACCTGTACTCCCTAGAACACAGGCGAGAGAGATTCATGATTATATACACACTTGGAATATATATATATATATATATATATATATATATATATATATATATATATATATATATATATATATATATATATATATATATATATATATATATATAGCAATGTACACTATGTATAGGATATGAATATAAATGCACCACATGATGATTAAAGAGCAAGCACAGAAGCCAGAGAGAGTTAGTTTAATATCTTCAAGAAGATCTAAAAGCCATAAAGGAAACTGAAAAATAAAAAAAAAATACTTCTTCTCTTATGCCAAATCTAAGGAAAATCCAACATCCAGTATTGGGCCCCTGCTTAGGCGGGATGGGACATACAGAGATGATAGCCAAGAAATGAGTGAGATACTAAAGTCCCAATATGACTCAGTGTTCAGCCAGCCACTGCCCACTCTAAGGGTCGACAATCCAAATGAATTCTTTATGAACGAAACCCAAAATTTGGTCATCCCAAAACTCTCGGATATTATTTTAACTCCACAAGACTTTGAAGATGCAATTAATGACATGCCCATGCACTCTGCCCCAGGCCCAGACTCGTGGAACTCTGTGTTCATCAAGAATTGCAAGAAGCTCCTATCGCGTGCCTTCAGCATTTTATGGAGAGGGAGCATGGACACAGGGGTCATCCTACACACACTAAAAACAACAGACATAGCCCCACTCTACAAAGGTGGCAGTAAAGTAATTGCAAAGAACCACAGACCGATGGCACTAACATCCCATATCATAAAAATCTTTGAGAGGGTTCTAAGAAGCAAGATCGCCAACCACCTAGATGCCCATCAGTTACACAACCCAGGGCAACACGGGTTTACTGGACCACCAGGACAAGGTCCAGGATGCTGTAGAAGATAAACAAAATACAGATGTAGTATACACAGACTTTGCAAAAGCTTTAGACAAGTGTGACCATGGTGTAGTAGCAAACAAAATGTGTGATAGAGGAATAACGGGAAAAGTTGGTAGATGGATCTACATCTTCCTGACAAATAGAACACAAAGAATAATAGTAAACAGAGTAAAGTCTCAGACAGCCATGATAAAAAGCTCTGTTCCACAAGGCACAGTACTCGCTCCCATTCTATTCCTCATCCTCATTTCTGACATAGACAGAGGTGTAAGTCATAGCCCCGCGTCTTCCTTTGCGGATGACACCCGGATCACCATGACAGCGACCTCCATCGAAGACACTGCCAGACTCCAAGCGGACATCAACCAAATCTTCGAATGGGCAACTCAAAACAATATGAAGTTCAAGGAAGAGAAATTTCAACTACTCAGATATAGAAAACTTGAAGAAATTAAAAATGTGTCAGGGTATACCACAAATTCTAACCATACAATAGAGCGGAAAAGTAATGTGAAGGACCTGGGAGTGATAATGTCAGTGGACCTCGCCTTCAAAGACCACAACAATGTATCTACCTCGTCTGCTAGGAAAATGGTAGGATGGATAATGAGAACCTTCAAAACTAGGGATGCCAAGCCCATGATGATTATCTTCAAATCGCTTGTGCTCTCTAGGCTGGAATACTGCTGTACACTAACGGCCCCCTTCAAGGCTGGCAACATTGCAGACCTGGAGAGTGTACAAAGAACTTTCACGGCACACATAAGTGTGATAAGGCACCTAAACTACTGGGAACGGTTGAAGGTCCTTGATCTGTATTCTCTCGAATGCAGGCGAGAGAGATACATGATAATATACACTAGGAGGTCCTGGAGGGATTGGAACCAAACCTGCATACGAAAGTCACTCTATATGAATGGAAAAGATTCGGCAGGAGATGCAAAATTCCCCCGATGAAAAGCAGGGGTGCCACGAGTACACTGAGAGACAACACAGTAAGTGTCCGGTGCCGAAGACTGTTCAATTGCCTCCCAGCATACATAAAGGGGATTACCAATAGACCCCTGGCTGTCTTCAAGAAGGCACTGGACAGGCACCTAAAGTCAGTACCTGAACAACCGGGCAGTGGTTCGTACGTCAGCTTGCGTGTGGCCAGCAGTAACAGCCTGGTTGATCAGACCCTGATCCACCATGATGCCTGGTCTCAGACCGGGCCGCGGGGGAGTTGACCCCCGAAACCCTCTCTAGGTATTAGAGATAAGGTAAGATTTCGTTCGGATTTTTTACCCCAGAGGGTTAGCCACCTAGGATAACCCAAGAAAGTCAGTGCGTCATCGAGGACTGTCTAACTTATTTCCATTGTGGTCCTCAATCTTGTCCCCCAGGATGCGACCCACACCAGTCGACTAACACCCGGGTACCTATTTGCTGCTTGGTGAACAGGACAACAAGTGTAAGGAAACGTGTCGGAATGTTTCCAACCGCCGGGAATCGAACCCGGCCCCTCTGAAGCGGGAGCTTTATCCACCAGGCCACCGGGCCGCCTCATATCCATCCTGTGGACTGTAGTCAAAAGATTACAGAGGTACATAATGGGTCCAGGGACTGGGCCCCAAAGTTTTGATAACTGAACTAGGTACAAAGGTAATGAACTCACAAGTTACAAAGGTAATGAATCCTGTAAGTAAATTTACTTACGTTTATACATGGCTACAATCATGAACAAATTATAGAGTAATGAGCAATTCACATGTCCACACCCGGTCACAACTATGAGTTATTGGTGCAAATATTAATTGTTGGGTCACCACACACACACACACACACACACCACACACACACACACACACACACACACACACACACACACACACACACACACACACACACACACACACACACACACACACACACACACACACACACACACCCAAAACACACACACACACACACACACACACACACACACACACACAAACCACACAACACACATGACATGACGGAAGGGTTAGACTCAGAAGTGTCCCTGTTTGCAGATGATGTGAAGTTAATGAGGAGAATTAAATCTGATGAGGACCAGGCAGGACTTCAAAGAGACCTGGACAGACTGGACACCTGGTCCAGCAAATGGCTTCTCGAATTTAATCCTGCCAAATGCAAAGTCATGAAGATAGGGGAAGGGCACAGAAGACCACAGACAGAGTATAGGCTAGGTGGCCAAAGACTGCAAACCTCACTCAAGGAGAAAGATCTTGGGGTGAGTATAACACCGAGCATGTCTCCGGAAGCACACATCAATCAGATAACTGCTGCAGCATATGGGCGCCTGGCAAACCTGAGAACAGCATTCCGACACCTTAGTAAGGAATCATTCAAGACACTGTACACCGTGTATGTCAGGCCCATACTGGAGTATGCAGCACCTGTTTGGAACCCGCACTTGATAAAGCACGTCAAGAAACTAGAGAAAGTACAAAGGTTGCAACAAGGTTAGTTCCAGAGCTAAGGGGAATGTCCTATGAAGAAAGATTAAGGGAAATCGGCCTGACGACACTGGGGACAGGAGGGTCAGGGGAGACATGATAACGACATATAAAATACTGCGTGGAATAGACAAGGTGGACAAGGACAGGATGTTCCAGGGAGGGGACACAGAAACAAGAGGCCACAATTGGAAGTTGAAGACACAAATGAGTCAGAGAGATAGTAGGAAGTATTTCTTCAGTCATAGAGTTGTAAGGCAGTGGAATAGCCTAGAAAATGACGTAGTGGAGGCAGGAACCATACACAGTTTTAAGACGAGGTTTGATAAAGCTCATGGAGCGGGGAGAGATAGGGTCTAGTAGCAACCGGTGAAGAGGCGGGGCCAGGAGCTAGGACTCGACCCCTGCAACCACAAATAGGTGAGTACAAATAGGTGAGTACACACACACACACACACATACACACACACACACATACACGTACTCATATACAACAGGCCTAGTGTCTAATCGACATGTGCCTAGGACAAAATGTTAACTAACTAACTAACTAACTAACACACACAAATAGGTGAGTACACACATACACGAGTATACATACACACACGAGTACAAGCACTCACACATATATGAGTACACAAATACACATGCAAACACACATACACAGACAGAGAGAGAGCACTGTGCTTCAACCAGCAAGAGGCAAGTCTAGTAAATGCTGACGATGAATGATACCATACCGCCTCAGTACTTGGTGGGCCCGCCTGTACTGATTTAACGATGGGTACCCAAATCGTTAAACCCTTAGTGTCCGGTTCACTGGTTGGGAGGCAGCCTATATGGGGGTGTGCACATACGCCCAATAAATTGTAACATACTCTTTGCATTTCACACTCCTACCCCAAAAAGGTTCTAACAGTCAGCACTAAGCTTCCACCTCCATGGATAGCGTACCGTCATGGCAGTGAACAATAATGACACCGTCTTTCCTCTCAACCATCCAACTAATTAGATAGAGCTCAACTTTTCTCGAGACATAAAGTCAAACTCTAAACTGGTTCAAGACACCTGCGGACAGAAGCAGAATATCCCCTCAAAAGAAAAAAAAACGCTGGTGAAGCCTGGTCACAGACCGGGCCGGGGGTGCGTTGTCCCCTGAAATCCTCTCCAAGTATATATTTATATATATTAGTCATACAGAGGTGCAACTTGTCCTGTAAACATAAGAAACAGTAGCAGCACAATACTAAATATCAATCAGCTTGATTAATTATAAGAATGTCATGGTGAGTTACCTACTGATATGCGCCTCTTATCTTCCCAAGGTTACTTATAGATGCACATCTTGTATGCTCTTAGGCCACCTACACCAGGCTTGTAGTAATTACTTAATTCAACGTTCATCCCAATCACATGTTATATTTACTATTATTTAATCAGAAAAATAACAATTTACAGTTACATTTACTTAATAATTTATATTAAATTATTTTCATCAATTACCTGAAAATTTACTAATGTTGAAATCATTGTTAAATGTTCGAAATAATAGACGAACATGAATGGTAATTAAATGTGAGTACGTGAACATTGCACAATATTATATTAATTACATTTTCGATTGCAGTCAAACATGTTGAACATAAGCATCACTTTGGTTACACTAAATTAGTAAAAAAACAGGAAGATGACAACTAATTGGGCTTCGTTGCACATAATATACTTTATTGTGGTGGATCTTAGACACAGTGTTTAATAATTATTTTTTTTTCATTCAATACAATTTAAATAAGAAAACTGGACCTAAAGGCTCAGGAAAATTACAAGAAATGTTGCATTGAATTGTTACAGAAAGTTACCATTGACTTATTTAACAGCGTGATTAACAATAATGAAAATATTATTGACTTTAATGATACACGACAACTGACGTAAGTTCACAAATTACGGATCATGGAAAGTGCTCATAAATTTCTCGATTACATATAATAACATTAACGGAAGACTCCAGGCTCAAGCTGCGCCCTGTTGGTGTATACCAAATTTCTGTTATTACAAAGGTTCTCTCTGATGGTGCTGCAGTGGCTGTGCAATCCATTATTTCTCTTGTAATAAAGTTGGTAGAATTACCGACAATATGTAAAGTAAAAGGACACAAGTGCAACTAATGTGACATTTTATTGTGGCAACGTTTCGCTCTCCAGGAGCTTTATCAAGCCATTACAAACAGTACATGGACACAGAGGGTATATATAGGCTCAGAGTGAGGTGCAATACTAGTGGTAGTAGTAGTAGTAGTAGTAGTAGTAGTGACAAAAGTTGTAGTAGTAGTAGTAATACAATATGGTAGAGCAATTAATTCGTACGTGAGTAAAAGGATATAAAAGCTATTACTTGGGTAACATAAAAATAGGTTGGACAAATATAGACTGGATAGAGGCAGGTTGTTTCAGTGTTCACTCTCTGTAATGTGCTTTGTGTAGTATAACAGGAGAGACTATGTGATGGAAGGGTTTACTGTTTTCAGGAGGATTCTTGCTAAGACTTCGGAGATGGTGAAGCTGCCGTTGTTTTGTTTAATTGTATTCGAAACAGCGATCAGTGCTGATTCGAGGCACTTGCCTCTGCGGAAATTAGTTTCTTTGATCACTAATTGGGCGTCTCTGAATTTCATGAGATGATTGGTGGAATTTCGGTGTTGTACACAGGCGTTGTTCAAGTTATCGTTCCTACATGCGTAAATGTGTTCATTGAGGCGGGTGTCGAGGTTTCTTGCTGTTTCACCTACGTAAATCTTGTCACAGCCTCCACAGGGTATAGTGTAAACTCTTGCGTTGACTGGTTCGTGGTACTTTGATTTTGTCCTGGTTAGATTCTTTATTGAAGTGCTAGAAGCGATGGCGACTCTGGTGTTAGCTTGTGAAAGTACTTTAGAAACGTTCAGTGCAACCTGGCTGTTGGGAAGAATTATAACTTTGTTGGGAGTTGTGTTGGTGCGTGGAGAATTAATGATCTGAAGAGCTCTTTTCTTGCAGTCTTTGATGAAAAAGGAAGGAAAATGTAATTCAGTGAATGTTTGGTGAATGTATGTACATTCCTCGTCAAGAAACTCAGGACTACAAATTCGGTATGCTCTTAGGAAAAACCCGATGATGATGCCTCTTTTGGTCTTGGTATCTTGACTGGAATAGAAGTGTGTGAGATCATTTTTATTGGTAGGTTTCCGATAAACTTGAAATCTTAGGTTGTTGTCTACTTTGTGAATGAGGACGTCGAGGAAAGGTAGCTTGTCATTGGACTCTTCTTCTAGTGTAAACTGGATCGCCGGTTCAACTGCGTTGAGCCTTGCCTGAAGATTCCGTACATCAAAACGTTTGGGAGTTATTACGAGGACGTCGTCCACTTAACGTAACCAAGTGACGCTTGAAGGGAACAGGCAGTGCTCCACACAAACTAGCCGGAGTTCTTACCAAACATCTTTCCTGCCTTCTGGGGACCACCAGCCCCGCTCATCTTAAACACTCAGGCGACCTTCTCAACCGCATCCGAAACCTCTCCATCCGTAACAAGAAACTAAGCAGTTTGGACGTGACTTCCCTCTTCACAAAAGCACCTACCACAAAAGCCATCGAGGTTCTACGACGTAAAGTCAATCAGGACTTAATCTTCTTCTACCTCCCGGAGATTTTGTTGACTTGATTGAACTCTGTGTTAATTTCAACTGTTTTTCTTTCAATAACAGGCTCTACAAACAAACCTACGGCATGGGAATGGGGTCCCCCATCAGTGCCGTCCTAGTCAACTTATACATGGAACACCTAGAGTCCGAACACTTCGCCAACATCATCCCTTCGAGCGTCACTTGGTTACGTTAAGTGGACGACGTCCTCGTAATAACTCCCAAACGTTTTGATGTACTGAATCTGATGTAAGGACTTGCCTAGTATGGGCCAACAGGCCTGCTGCAGTGTTCCTCCATTCTTACGCTCTCTTATAATCTTCAGGCAAGGCTCAACGCAGCTGAACCGGCGATCCAGTTTACACTACTAGAAGAAGAGTCCAATGACAAGCTACCTTTCCTCGACGTCCTCATTCACAAAGTAGACAACAACCTAAAATTTCAAGTTTATCGGAAATCTACCAATAAAAATGATCTCACACACTTCTATTCCAGTCAAGATACCAAGACCAAAAGAGGCATCATCATCGGGTTTTTCCTAAGAGCATACCGAATTTGTAGTCCTGAGTTTCTTGACGAGGAATGTACATACATTCACCAAACATTCACTGAGTTACATTTTCCTTCCTTTTTCATCAAAGACTGCAAGAAAAGAGCTCTTCAGATCATTAATTCTCCACGCACCAACACAACTCCCAACAAAGTTATAATTCTTCCCAACAGCCAGGTTGCACTGAGCGTTTCTAAAGTACTTTCGCAAGCTAACACCAGAGTCGCCATCGCTTCCAGCACTTCAATAAAGAATCTAACCAGGGCAAAATCAAAGCACCATGAACCAGTCAACGCAGGAGTTTACACTATACCCTGTGGAGGCTGTGACAAGATTTACGTAGGTGAAACAGCAAGAAACCTCGACACCCGCCTCAATGAACACATTTACGCATGTAGGAACGATAACTTGAACAACGCTGTGTACAACACCAAAATTCCACCAATCATCTCATGAAATTCAGAGACGCCCAATTAGTGATCAAAGAAACTAATTTCCGCAGAAGCAAGTGCTTCGAATCAGCACTGATCGCTGTTTCGAATACAATTAAACAAAACAACGGCAGCTCCACCATCTCTGAAGTCTTAGCAAGAATCCTCCTGAAAACAATAAACCCTGCCATCACATAGTCTCTCCTGTTATACTACACAAAGCACATTACAGAGAGTGAACACTGAAACAAGCTGCCTCTATCCAGTCTATATTTGTCCAACCTATTTTTATGTTACCCAAGTAATAGCTTTTATATCCTTTTACTCACGTACGAATTAATTGCTCTACCATATTGTATTACTACTACTACTACAACTTTTGTCACTACTACTACTACTACTACTACTACTACCAAGAGTATTGCACCTCACTCTGAGCCTATATATACCCTCTGTGTCCACGTACTGTTTGTAATGGCTTGATAAAGCTCCTGGAGAGCGAAACGTTGCCACAATAAAATGTCACATTAGTTGCACTTGTGTCCTTTTACTTTACATTATTTCTCTTGTTCATTTCTTCAGAGGAAGCATTTATGGAGAAGAATCCATCCAATAAACCAAATCCAGCACAATCCCAATGTATATACTATTTAAAAACTTCTAGTTTAGAAGTGGGTGATTTTTGCCTCCAACTGAAGAGGAAATGCGCCAGAAAAAAGTTGGAGCCTCTTCCGTAGATTTGGCTTAGACTCAGATGATTCTTCATTTTGGACCATTTCACACTATGTTTCTTCATTCTCAGATTCGCTTGCAGCAAAAATCGTGATATCTTGAAGCACTTTTTTTTTTTTTATCTTTTGACGGAAGACAAATCGGCTTGAAACAAACTGCTGCCGATCTTCAAAAACGGAATAAGTCATCGTTACTTTGCTTCATGCACGTCTTTGGCCAAAGTTTTACAGTGAGACAGATTAGTATCTAGTAGTTGCTGGGTGGACTGATGTAATCCAGTGATTACGAGTTCATTTGTTGAGATGGTGGCCATTTTTCCTGATTTAGAAAAACACTTAAGCAAACACTAGGCCATATTTATTGGGAAACGTTTCGGTCCTGAGAATTTATTTTTTATTATTAAAGATTCGCCGGTTTTCTCCCGGGCCGGGGGCCTTTTCCAAGTGGTGGCCCGGCCTTGGCTCCCTCTTTAGGGAGTTTTGAGACCTAAGTCTCCCAGGGGAGGAGGCACAATCCCTCCTCATCTTTTTGGGGAAAAGTCCCCAGGCCTAGCCAAAAGCTGGGCCCTCTGGCGCCTCCCTCCCCAAGGGCTAAGGGGAATGAATCTTAGAGCTAAAGGCTGGGCTCAGGCCCTACCCTCCCCTGAAGGGTTGGGCATGGTTCGATCCGGCCTAGCCCCTTAAATCACTTCTAACAACAAAACAGTAAAGGGGGACTCACAGGTAAGGACCCACAGGGGGGGGGGGGCAAGTGGGGACTTTGCAAAGAATAACGGGGAAGGGATGTATTTGATTTTTAACAAACAGAGGTTAAAAGACAGTAGGGGTATAGAGGTGAGTGAGGGTATGAGCAATGACCTGAAGAATTCTTTTGGGATGGGGAAACGGGTCGATGAGATCATTGACTCCTGTGTTTTTTGCCTAGTTGAGTATCTCATCTTTATTTTACAGAAATTTTGTATTTCCGGTTAATTTTTATTTGTGTCGGTGATGGTGATTAGCGCCCCTTTTCCCGACAATTTTGGCGTTAAGGTCTTGTCCGGGAAAACGAGTTGGCTTCATCATGGTGACCTGGCATTCTTGGGCACCAGCGTTGCTCACACCCCACTGTTTTTTCCTCTGTATGTTTCAACTGATCAAGGTTCCAGGAATGAATCTTTTTTAATAGATATGCCTGTGTTTGCTTACGTGTCGGTACGGGCGGGATTTACACAAGGTTTTTTCCATACAAAAATAGATAATGCGCAAATGCAACATGCGTACATATGTATATAAATACATAAGTTAATATTTTGCTGCATTAGAATTTTATAGCCTATTCCTTTGCTTGATTTAGGTAGAGGAACTGAGATTAGGAATTGGGATACTTTTTAAGATCCTCAGCAACTGAACGACATATAGTTTTTGTCTTTAAAAATTTTAAACAATGCTTTATTTTCAGTAATCGATATAAAATTTTAAAAATTTCGGTAATATGTTTTGGTGTTAAAAGAAAATAAGATAACAGTAATGTGTGCCCAAAAATAAACCTTGGTTGAGATAACTGAAAGGAGTGATGAAAATATTAGGGCCCGGTCCAGCTAGGCACTCACTCTCCCCGCCAGGCCCCCCAGGCACTGACACTTCCCCGTAAGCCAGGACACCCAGCCAGGCACTGACACACTCCCGTGATCACCACCCTCACACACCCCTCCCTTCCCACTGCTGGTATTATCACATCTACTTTTTACATCATAAAGTACCGGATGGCACCCCCAAGGGCGCACTGTTAGCCTTCATACTGGACAAGAGAGCCAAAACATTGGCTTGGTTTCATTTTGGGGGAGTAATTAAATTGTAAAGTGAACTAACATAACCAGCACAGCTGCCACTGCTCACAAATTACCACAAAATATCACAAAAAAAGACAATATACCATAAACATACTAGTAAACTACACCATACTGCCACTTATTAACAACTCAACCATTATGTAAAATATATCGTTGCATTATGAGCAAAAATATCTCGTAATTAATGTTTCAATCTCAAGGTAACTACACACACAGGGTATGCAGTGACGTCACACTGCCCATCAACATACCCACAACTACGCAGATATTTCTTTCCAGTCAATTTTTATTCAGGCAATAAGTACATTTTTTTTTTTATAACAATCCTTATGGCACACGGATGTTATGGACACATAAAATGTACATTATGTAGATTTAACATAGAAGAACTCGATAAAATAAAAAAAAAATGTGCCTTATTTCCATTGGAGTCCCTTGTCAAAATTTTATTTCTCCAAAAAATTGATATATGTGAATTACAGCGTTCTTTCAGCCCCCAGATTAAATATTTTTGTACATTCTCAGCCCCTCACCAAGGTGCCTTGATCCAAGGAAATGGACCTATCTTCTCTTTACTTGGATCGAACCAGATTTCTTCCTATTACGCTGGAGCTTTATGCCCCCTGTGAGCTTAGCGCTCCCAGTGAATGTCACAATAATAATAATAATAATAATAATAATAATAATAATAATAATAATAATAATAATAATAATAATAATAGCAACATCAATGATAATAATAATAATAATAATAATAATAATAATAATAATAATAATAATAATAATAATTATGAAAATTTATAAGGGGTTACTTGTACGAACCTCAACATTACATTCATACAAGTAATCTCAGTGGGGGCGACAACCATTTACTGTTTACAGTTGTGGAAATTTGTCTGGACTGCCTCCGTGAGAGTTGTCTACCCTAGCAAGTTGTTGACACCGAGCTCTGAGGTTGGTACCTCAGCCTCACGAGTGGCTTATATGACACATTTCCATAAATAACTGATGTTGCAAGAAAATCCGCCTTCATGCACGAATAGAGGACTAACTTACTTGGTGTTGGAGAATATATCACCCGGTCTTCAACCTCCCTAAGCCTTAGCCCCTCTGGATTTTCCCCTTCAAGTCACCACGTGCAGCCGGGAACCAAATTCCTGCAATATTCAGTCGGTATTATTGACCTGCCTTCACCTCAGAAGTTCCTGATTCCAAGGGGGTGTGTATCCCCTAGTATAACTATGCAGGAAGTGACACTAGCTTCTAAGCTTAAACAAAGAGGGGACTCTGGTACATACTGGTCTTCGGGCGTCCGACTGCACAAAGACCCACGGCACTTGTTGTTACGTTGGTGTCTTGTCTTAGGAGGCACTCGCGTCTCAAAATCCTGTGCCACGTCGTTCAAGCTTGGGCTACCAGTTCTCCCTCGCTAATATAACCTAGTGTTTGCCTACATTAAAGGCCTATTCCTACCTGCGCTAAGGTCTTAGGTTTACATTATTAATACCTACAGTTGCCTCAATAATCCTAATATTAGTTTACTAACAGCATCAACTACCTACATTTTCTTTGAAGGGTAAATCTATCAATTAAGATGTACTTTCCAACCACCTTCGCCAACCTGGGTGTGTGTATGTGTTTTGGGTGGATGTGAGGGCCCGCAAAACTCAGACGGTCTATCCATGAAATGTTAGGGCCTTCATATGGCTTATTTACCTTGTGGAACTTAGGACCGAATAAGTTCCAATAACAGTAGTCACCCCGTGCAGACGTGTGAGAAAACCTGGTCGCTGCAAGTGGTCCCTTCGACTTCACAAATCTTACCCATATCTATCCTAGACCAGTATAGAAGTGGATAGCACCCACAAGTACGGTGCTACTAATTAGTTGTGAACTGTATGGATTATATTTGACTGAAGGAAAAGGTAGGGTGGGTTACACACACACATATTCGTCAGGGAATACACTTGTATAATACCAACACTTACCAAATTTTCTCTGGTGGTCACTGGAGGACGTTGTAGCACCCACAACACCTGTCCCATTATAACATACCTAACTGGCCAGTATCAGTCTGCTATAACCAGAAAGGGCACTTAACTGTGGGTGAGGAGGTCGCATTCCTTGTCTGTCTTGTTTCAGATCTCGATATCCTACCAGCTGAAACGAATCTTCTTCCAACAGGATTATGATATCGCTTGGTTTGTCCCGATTTAGAAGTCGTGACTCCGTAAAAACTCCATTATCCTTGGGACAGGAAACGCGAGGTTAACATGTGCTCACTCACTCGGGGAATGGCAGCTTCCATCACCTCAATCATTACTTAAACTTAATGTTAATATCGCTGATTTCACTACAATTCACAAGACGATTTAACGTCTCCTTAATTTTACACATGTTAGATATCGATCTATTAAGACCTAAGCTCGATGAGCGTTGATTGAGTAGTCGGGTATTTTTCCCCCCGAACACTCGTCATGTAATTGTGACCAGGTGTGGAAGTGTGAATTGCTCAGTACTCTATAATTTGTTCATGACTGTAGCCATGTATAAACGTAAGTAACCATTCTTGCAGGATTCATTACCTTTGTAACTTGTGAGTTCATTACTTTTGTACCTAGTTCAGCTATCAAAACTTTGGGGGCCCAGTCACTGGACCTATTACGTACCTCTGTAATCTGTAAATACATTTGTAACTTGTCATGATTGTGACCAGACCTACCTGGAGTTCATTACCTTTGTAAATTGTGACTTCATTACCTTTGCAAATTGTGAGTTCATCACCTTTGTAACTTGCTCAGCTATCAAAACTTTGAGGCCCAGTCCCTGGACCAATTATGTACCTCTGTAATCCTTTGACTACCGCCCACAGGATGGGTATGGGGTGCATAATAAAGATATTAAACTAAACTAACTAACACTTGTCATGGCGCATCCCGTCATACCTGGCATGGCATCCCTCACTACTTACTAATTTTATCACCTCGTTATAGTGGTCCTGCAAATTACGTTCCTTCACTTTTCACTAGGAACAGTTACAACCCTTCCTATTATGAATTGAGACCACTGATCACGTTTCAGCCGTCGGAACCATCAGTTTCCTGGCTCCATGTTAACTAGGCCTATTCCCCAACGACACTCCCGATGCCCGCCTAGGCCTCTCCTCTGCCCATCGGCGCAGGCACCGAGATTACCTGTTGGTTCTCTTCCATTTTTAAATACATTTTTAGACCAACAGCAACATGTTAAACACATTAGGCATTATAACTTCGGAAAATTAAATATATTCCACAATAATAATAATAATAATAATAATAATAATAATAATAATAATAATAATAATAATAATAATAATAATAATAATAATGTACATTCTTAGGAAAGCCAGTTGTTACACAAAGTGTCTCGGGTAAAGCAAAAGTTACGTAGGAAGTTTGAGATGTTGGATGTTAGTCCCAGACTGAGTGAGTCAGTACTTGTTGTTATAATAACAATATTTGTTGTTACAATAACAATATTTGTTGTTACAATAATAATATTTGTTGTTATAATAACAATATTTGTTGTTACAATAACAATACTTGATACAATAACAAACAATTTTGACCGTCACAGACCCACCCTCCCTTCTTTCAACTTAATCTAACTTTATCAAACGTTACTTAACAACCTAATATTACCAAATATAACCCAACCAGTGAACCATACCATACCTAGCTTAACTAAGCTATCCTGGCTCAGGCCTGGCTTGTTGGATACTTTTGGCTTGGTTAAAGGACTCCAATGGAAATAAGTCACTTTGTCTGACTTTCCTGGGTTATCCCAGGTTCACTACACATATGCTGCTATATATGATAATCTATGTAACTGTATTTGTGTATACATGAATAAACTTACAATTTTCCAACAAGTTGTAGCTTTAAAATGACTCTTCTGCAATAAAAGGATGTTCCATGGTGCTGGTGAAAGGTCCTTGATCCAAGAAACTGGACTTATCTTTTCCTTCCACGGATCAGTTAGAAATGCTTCCCATTCCACCTGGGATCTATATGACCCATTTATATGTTTAGTAGTTTCTTCTGATTAAAATAAAATAATTATGAACGGTATCAAACTTTTAGTTTAACATGTTTATTATGCACCCCATACCCATCCTGTGGGCGGTAGTCAAAAGATTACAGAGGTACATAATTGGTCCAGGGACTGGACTCCAAAGTTTTGATAGCTGAGCAAGTTACAAAGGTAATGAACTAGATCTGGTCATAATCATGACCAAGTTACAAAGGTAATGAGCTCCAGGTAGAGCTAGTCACACTCATGAATAATTGCAAAGGTAATGAATCAAACACATTAATCATGAGAATTTACAAAGGTAGTGAGCTCCAGGTAGAGCTGGTCACAATCATGACAAGTTTCAAAGGTAATGAATGATAAACACGTTATCACATGATTACAATCATAGACAAATTACATTATTATTATTATAATACAAAAGAAGCGCTAAGCCACAAGGACTATACAGAAGACAAATTACAGAGTAATGAGCAGTTAACAAACACAGTAGGGAATTCATCCAATGCCCCAACAACAGATGTTGCTAGATGCCTGTCTCTCCTCGGCAGACAGCCATTGCAAACAGCAGCAAGTTTCCCAGGGATCTGCTGCTTGCACGAGCACCATCGACCCTCCCCAAGAGGTCCAAGAAGCCAGTGACTCCGTTAGCAGCCCGATGGAGAGCTGCCCTAGGGACATGTCAGCGTCCTGGTGGACGCCAAGTTGATTGAAGATCCCAGGCCCTCGTGTGCACGGATGTTGAAGCTTGAGGAACTGAGTACACACTGCCGGTGGCACACCTGACAGCTGCCTCGCGGTCGAACTCCACGATGCTGTCCCTGTAGAAGTTCCTGTGAGCCCGGCACTCCCTACAGTGCCATCGCTGACATCGTGGGTTAGGGGAGAAGCACCCTCTATAGATGGGGTGGCGGCGGGAGATGGGCAGGGGTGAGGCGGGGGAGATGGGCAGGGGTGAGGCGGGGGAGACGGGCAGGGGTGAGGCGGGGGAGACGGGCAGGGGTGAGGCGGGGGAGACGGGCAGGGTTGAGGCGGGGGAGACGGGCAGGGGTGAGGCGGGGGAGCGGGCAAGGGGTGAGGCGGGGCAGACGGGCAGGGGTGAGGCGTTATGAGAGGGTCACTGTTTACTACACACGCCCTCTCCCTCCCCCCCCCAGCGGAGAGGGGGGGAGGCGCTGACTGGTCCTGACTCAACAACACCAAACCATCTAAAACTGCACAATACTTCAACTATTTACGCTGAAACGATGCACTGGGATGTCCGTTCGCTGCTCTGGTATCTTCTCAAAGCATTCACACTGAGTTCTGTTAAGTAGGGACCTGGTCAGCCTCTTTGACCAGGAGCTATCCTTGAAAATCCCGCAGCTAGCCCGCTACACAACCTGCCGCGTCGGCCACACTTTAATGGTTAATGTAAATTTTGAAATGGATAAAACAGTTTTTTGGATATTGGTTGTGTAGGTATAAATTTTGTTGAGTTCAATGTAATAACTGGAGAATATATCTTCAGCTCGACTTCAACTTTCAGTGATGATGTGTTTTCATCAAAGAAAACTTTTAGATTTTAAGTTGTGTAAGTTTTAATGTGTCAGTTTTATTAATGAAATTGATTTCAGTGAATTAATTTGAGAGCGTCTCTTCTGTTGAGAAATAAGTCAGCGTTAAAAAAAAGCCATGTACTACTGTACTTTTATGTACCATCGACATCCGTGTGCTACAAATCTAGTGTATAAAAAAGTAATGCTATATACCAGAGCTTAAATAAAACTTAACAGATAATTTCTGAGCGCTCATCGGATGACTTTATATCCTAACATCTCAGAAGCTTTCGATTTAAAACTGATGTATGATCAGATAGTGAACTGAGATAACCAGAGAATGTCTCTTCAGTTTAGTTTCAGAGCTGCCATTTATTAGTGGAACGATTGAATTAGAGCTGGGCTCTGTTCCCTATGATGATCTGTCAATGTCTCTTCTGATTCATTTCAATATTTAAGTGCATTATAACTTATACTGCAAAATGAATAGTTATGCAATATAGGGATACCTTTCCTAGATCGTACTATTACAAAAATATGTCTAATTTATTTACATAGTACAAGGAATCCAGAGATCAGGCGCTTGATATGTGACACCAATTCACAATATTTACCAGTCACAGCTTTAATTCTGTAATTATAGTTAGAAAATTAGTAAGATGGTGAATGCATGGGGTAAGCAATTGATAGTTTAAATGAGCATTGTGTAAATACCTTAAGGTTGTTGGCTCATAACATAGATAAATGTTTAATGTATTATTAATTCTATATGTGCAAATTTTCAGGCAAATGATGGATTCCGAGTGGTATTACGTGAGGCTCTTGAGTTTGGATATCGTCACATTGACACTGCAACCATGTACCAGAATGAACATATTATTGGTGAAGAACTGGAGAAGTTATTTAGCAGCGGAAAACTAAAGAGAGAAGATATCTTCGTTACTACTAAGGTGAGCATCAATGGTCACTGAAGACATGGTTAATACATTTTGTATAAACTCCTTACTGGTGACAATTTCTCCCCCATTGTCGGACTTTCCCTATTTGTCTTTTAAAATGGAAAAAAAAATATTTGGTAGATATATATTTATTCAGATAAATGCTAAATATATTAAGTAATTTAATAGAACTGGTTTCCTTTGTAGAATGTAGAATGTATTAACAAAAATGTGTATTTGGAAACATAAACACATAAGCAGTATAATGTGACCCCCCTATTGACAATGTTTCGCCCACACAGTGGGCTTTATCAAGTCACAAACTGATGTACCTGGGTGAAACAACGGCTTCTATAACATAACTGAACCCCTTGTCAAGAAACTTCATCATTATCCCACATAACTACACACAAATCTGCCAGTCCCGTCCAGGTCCTTATGAAATCCAACCTACCCAGCATTCTCCACCTGACACTGTCCTATAAATACTCACGTACCTTTCACCCAGGTAGATCTGTTTGTGACTTAATAAAGCCTGCTGTGTGAGTGAAACGTTGTCAATAAAGGATCACATTATACTGCTTATGTGTTTATTTTTCCATTGTGTCGGTATTTTATACCATTTATTTCCAAAAATGAGAATTTGCTTGTTGGTTGATTAATAGGATTTAGAGTCTATCGACTTTAAGGCTGCATGTTACCTGTCAAGAATACTTTAACCATTAAGTTGTTGGTCAGGTAGATCTATGTGAGTGGGTACAGTGTCCGTGCTGTAGATCTACAAGAGGATTGGTAGACTTAGGCATCAGATTAATTGATGTCAATATTTCCCGTGCATGGTAAACAAGTAAACTACATCACGGGGGAACAGCATGGTAGTCCACCGTGGCACACTTCCATTCTCTTATTTTCATTCTTTTTACCTCAAACCATGAGAAAAATCATTCAGGAAAGGAGTTCTGCGGATTCGAGATGTAGACGACCAAAAACTGACAGGGGAAAATGCCGAAAATAGTGGCCTCAGCATATCCTTTACACATCCTCAGAATAAACAATAATCTAACATTCTTTCGTAGTTTAGGTACTGATATGAGTTGTAATGATGACTTAATGACCAGTGACGATGATATATAGGTGATTGCGAGTATAAATATTTGCTGTGAAGTGTCCAGTCATAGTAAACCACACAAGCCAACACCAGATAGAGATATCCATTATTGTGGTGCGGCAGAAGCCATGGGTAGTTGTCCACGGACAGAAGCCATGGGTAGTTGTTCACGGACAGAAGCCATGGGTAGTTGTCCACGGACAGAAGCCATGGGTAGTTGTCCACGGACAGTAGCCATGGGTAGTCATCCACGGACAGTAGGCATGGGTAGTTGTCAACGGACATTGCTAGTAAGGAAATGGAGCGTATGTTGGTTAGTTTAATATGTTTATTATGCACCCCATACCCATCCTGTGGGCGGTAGTCACCCCAGACCCATCCTGTGGGCGGTAGTCACCCCAGACCCATCCTGTGGGCGGTAGTCAAAAGATTACAGAGGTACATAATTGGTCCAGGGACTGGACTCCAAAGTTTTGATAGCTGAGCAAGTTACAGAGGTAATGAACTCACAATTTACAAAGATAATGAACTCACAATTTACAAAGGTAATGAACTCCAGGTAGGTCTGGTCACAATCATGACAAGTTACAAAGGTATTTACAGATTACAGAGGTACGTGATGGGTCCAGGGACTGGGCCCCCAAAGTTTTGATAGCTGAACTAGGTACAAAGGTAATGAACTCACAAGTTACAAAGGTAATGAATTCTGTAAGAATGGTTACTTACGTTTATACATGGCTACAATCATGAACAAATTTTAGAGTAATGAGCAATTCACACTTCCACACCCGGTCACAACTGTAGTGAGTTATTGGTGCAAATATTGATTGTTGAGACACACACACACACACACACACACACACACACACACACACACACACACACACACACACACACACACACACACACACACACACACACACACGCACGCACACACACACTCACACACCCACATACCCACACACCCACACACACCCACACACACCCACACACACCACACACACACACACACACACACACACACACACACACACACACACACACACATCACACACACACACACACACACACACACACACACACACACACACACACACACACACACACAACACACACACGCAACACACACACATGCACACACACACACACACATTGCCAGACTCACACATACACTCCCCCCCTCCCCCACCGACATCTCACTCCTTCACCTGATCCCTCCCCTCCTCTTTCACCCCCCCCCTTCTCTCCCTCCTTCCCCCTCTCCCTCTCCCACTCACCCACTTACTTCACTCTCCTTCCCACTCCCCCTCCCCCTACTCTCCTACACAGCCACAGTTCCTCCTCTACCTCCCCCCCCCCACACTCTGACATACACATTACTAACCTAACATACAGAATTACATAGGTTTCCCACTCTGAGGCAATCAGGATAAAACAAAAATGGGTTGCCAGAGAGCAACAAGAAAAACCAAGGGACAGGAGGAGGAAACTGCAAAGGAAGATTGGGCAGCAGAGCTCACAAAAAGGGAACATGAATGGGAAAAGAAACTAGAACTTAGCATGAGAATGGAAGAGAGGATAGACATGGAAAGCAGGAAGTGGGAGGTGCAAGTCAAAGCAGCAGAGGCCAGGATACAGAGTTTAGAAGCGGAACTGAAAAATCTGAAACAGCCTAAAGAACTAAAGAACATTTTGGGACTGACAACAGAGACTGCTACCTCAGTCACAAATAAGGGGAATGTAGGGAAAGAAGGAGCAAAACTGCATGTAGAAACTCAATGAAAGAGCTAAGCTATATGTGGAGGCCCTAACAGACCACAGCAGATCCCAGGGAAAGCTGAGAAGGGAAAATGACAGGCCACTGAGCCCAAGTACATTAGCTAGTGAAACTGAAGAAAGGAAAGCTGCAATGGAGGAAATCAAATTGAATGAGGGGATACACAGGGATATGCAGTGGGAGCATGAAAGGGTGAGGTCAGTCTTTGTGTATGGGCTCCAGGAAGTTGAAGGGGAAACATATGAAGCAAGAAAACAAGGGGAAAAAAAGCAATTGAAAGCATCATGAAAGCAATAGGAGAAGACGACATGACCCAGCTGGAAAATTTTCGGAGAATAGGGGGGTTTGTAAAAAAAAGAACCCGGCCAGTGAAAGTGACCTTCAAGGCAGAATCGACTCGAAACAGGATCCTGCAGGAGAAAGCACGATTAAGGGACATGCCAGCATACAGGAAGGTGTATCTCGACCGCGACAGAACACAAGCAGAAAGGCAGAAACAGAGAGAGATGGTACAAAGGCGAAAGGAGGAAAGAGAGGGGATGGAGAAGACAGACAGGAGATCCCAGACACAGGAAGATCAAATACAGCCTCCGTCACAACTTCCTATAGAAGCCTCTCAACCATGTCAACCCCAGTGCAACCAAACACTCTAAACCAAAACACCCATGCCACATCCAATGCCCCCACCCACTGCATTACAAACTCCACCCCCACAGCAACCACCCATAGTTCCTTATCAGGTCTCCCACTTCCCCAACCCCAATACACCTCCCAGACCACAATCTTAGAAAAGAAGTTGAAGGTGTGGTATACAAATGCAGATGGAATAACAAATAAGTATGAGGAGTGGCACGAAAGAATCAAGGAGACATCCCCAGACATAATAGCACTCACAGAAACAAAACTCACCAGAATAATAACAGATTCAATCTTTCCATCCAGATATCAAATCCTCAGGAAAGACAGAGGGAGGAGAGGGGGAGGAGGAGTTGCACTGCTCATTAAAAACCAGTGGGGGTTTGAGAAAATGGAAGGAATGGATGGCACGGGCGAAAAGGACTACTTAGTAGAACAATCCAGTCTGAGGGACATAAGGTGATAATTGCAGTAATGTACAACCCACCACAGAACTGCAGGAGGCCAAGAGAAGAATACGATGAGAGCAACAGAGCAATGGTCGACACACTAGCCGAGGTGGCCAGGAGAGCACACATGGGGGGAGAAAAGTTACTAGTTATGGGTGATTTCAATCACAAGGAGATTGACTGGGAAAACCTGGAGCCCCATGGGGGTCCCGAAACATGGAGAGCCAAGATGATGGATGTGGTACTGGAAAACCTCATGCATCAACATGTTAGAGACATTACCAAAGAGAGAGGAGAGGATGAACCAGCAAGACTGGACCTTGTATTCACCTTGAGTAGTTCTGACATCGAGGATATCATGTATGAAAGGCCCCTGGGAGCTAGTGATCATATGGTTCTGTGCTTCGACTACATAGTTGAGCTCCAAGTGGAGAGAGCAGCAGGAATATGGTGGGAAAAACCAAACTACAAAAGGGGAAACTACTCAGGCTTGAGGAACTTCTTTCAAGACATTCAGTGGGAGAGGGAACTGACAGGAAAACCAGTACAAGAAATGATGGACTATGTGGCAACAAAATGCAAGGAGGCAGAGGAGAGGTTTGTTCCCAAGGGAAACAGAAATAATGGGAAGAACAGAATGAGTCCTTGGTTCACCCAAAGGTGTATGGAGGCAAAAACTAGGTGTACTAGAGAATGGAAAAGGTACAGAAGACAGAGAACTCAGGAAAATAAAGAGATTAGCTGAAGAGCCAGAAACGAATATGCACAGATAAGAAGGGAGGCTCAATGGCAATACGAAAATGACATAGCATCGAAAGTCAAGACTGACCTGAAGCTGTTGTACAGCCACATCAGGAGGAAAACAACAGTCAAGGACCAGGTAATCAGACTGAGGAAGGGTGATGGGGAATTCACAAGAAACGACCAGGAGGTATGTCAGGAGCTCAACACAAGATTTAAAGAAGTATTTACAGTGGAAACCAGTAGGACTCCAGGAAATCAGAGCAGGGGGGTGGACCAGCAAGTGCTGGATGAGGTACATATAACCAATGAGGAGGTGAAGAAGCTGCTATGCGAACTTGACACCTCAAAGGCGGTGGGACCAGACAACATCTCTCCGTGGGTCCTTAAAGAGGGAGCAGAGACATTGTGTGTACCATTAACGAAGATCTTCAACACATCATTTGAAACTGGGCAACTCCCCGAGGTATGGAAGATGGCAAATGTAGTCCCAATTTTTAAAAAGGGAGACAGACATGAGGCACTAAACTACAGACCTGTATTACTAACGTGTATAGTATGCAAGGTCATGGAGAAGATCATCAGGAGGAGAGTGGTGGAGCACCTGGAAAGAAACAAGTGTATAATTGACAACCAGCATGGTTTCAGGGAGGGAAAATCCTGTGTCACAAACCTATTAGAGTTTTATGACAAGGTGACAGAAGTAAGACAAGAGAGGGGTGGATTGACTGCATTTTTTTGGACTGCAAGAAGGCCTTCAACACAGTTCCTCACAAGAGGTTACTGCAAAAGCTAGATCAGGCACACATAACAGGAAAGGCACTGCAATGGATCAGAGAATACCTTACAGGGAGGCAACAACGAGTCATGGTACATGATGAGGTGTCAAAGTGGGCGCCTGTGACAAGCGGGGTTCCACAGGGGTCAGTCCTAGGACCTGTGCTGTTCTTGGTATATGTGAATGACATAACGGAAGGGATAGACTCAGAAGTGTCCTTGTTTGCGGACGATGTGAAGTTAATGAGAAGAATCAAATCGGATGAGGATCAGGCAGGACTACAAAGAGACCTGGACAGGCTACAAGCCTGGTCCAGCAACTGGCTCCTTGAGTTTAACCCCGCCAAATGCAAAGTCATGAAGATTGGGAAGGGCAAAGAAGACCGCAGACACAATATAGTTTAGATGGCCAAAGTCTGCAAACCTCACTCAAGGAAAAAAGATCTGGGGGTGAGTATAACACCGAGCATATCTCCTGAGGCGCACATCAATCAGATAACTGCTGCAGCATACGGGTGCCTGGCAAACCTACGGATAGCGTTCCGATACCTCAGTAAGGATTCGTTCAAGACTCTGTATACCATTTACGTCAGGCCCATACTGGAGTATGCAGCACCAGTTTGGAATCCACACCTAGTCAAGCACGTCAAGAAATTAGAAAAAGTGCAAAGGTTTGCAACAAGACTAGTCCCAGAGCTACGGGGATTGTCCTACGAAGAAAGGTTGAGGGAAATCGGCCTGACGACACTGGAGGCCAGGAGGATCAGGGGAGACATGATAACGACATATAAAATACTGCGCGGAATAGACGAGGTGGACAAAGACGGGATGTTCCAGAGATGGGACACAAACACAAGAGGTCACAATTGGAAGTTGAAGACTCAGATGAATCAAAGGGATGTTAGGAAGTATTTCTTCAGTCATAGAGTAGTCAAGCTGTGGAATAGCATAGAAAGTGAAGTAGTGGAGGCGGGAACCATACATAGTTTTAAGGCGAGGTATGATAAAGCTCATGGAGCAGGGAGAGAGAGGACCTAGTAGCAATCAGTGAAGAGGCAGGGCCAGGAGCTATGACTCGACCCCTGCAACCACAAACAGGTGAGTACAAATAGGTGAGTACACACACACACACACACACTCACACTCACACACACACACACACACACACACACACACACACACACACACACACACACACACACACACACTCACACTCACACTCAAACTCACACACTCACACACTCATACACTCACACACACACACACACACACACGCAACCACAAATAGGTGAGTACACACAGATACACACACACACGTGGGTCTGTGGGGTGCAGACATGGGTAACAAGGCTCCGAGAACCTTAGCGTTGTAAGGCGTGCAATAACAGCTAGCAGCAATCAGTGGTAGTGGAACTGATTACTGCTAGCTGTTATTGCACCCCTTACAACGCTAAGGTTCTCGGAGCCTTGTTACCCACGTCTGCACCCCACGGACCCACGTGTGTGTGTGTGTCTGTGTGTGTACTCACCTATTTGTGGTTGCGTGAGTGTGTGTGTGTGTAAGTGTGCTCCTGGCTCCTGTACCAACCCTAGGAAGGACCAATGCTTCAACACCACTCCCCCACCACACCTGGCAGCGTCCATTCCACACACAACTACTACAATTATCACTCCCACCACTACCAGTCCCTCTACCAAGGCCACCAGACTGCATCTGGGATGGGAAAGAAGTTGCAACTCCTTTCAGACCCTTATGATTGGAGTCTTTGATCCTTTTCAGAAGTTGAATATCGTTCAAGCATTATGTGGAAAATTACATTTACTTGGATGTAATATAAGGTACATACCAGTAAATGGTAACTAAGATAATTATTATTTATCAAAGTTACATAGACAAGTAGGAATTTGGGACACCTAGATCACAAAAATGTTCCCCCTTCGATACCTACAGCTGTCATATCCACAAGTTGCTCTAGACCTATATTAATTACAAATGAAATGTACATTACCAGGAATTCTGGTAAATTTAATAGAAATTTGTGGACTGTATATTAAGTTTAATAAGTGATTACATATACACATTTATATAACAGAAGGGTAATTTATAATCATAACACTCACCAATTTGTCTGGAGATTACTGTGTACAATACTTAAAAATCTCCCTCTAACTAAATTTATGATGATAATACTGGCCAGAATTACAAACATAATTTAGATAGCTTATCTGAGGTTCCTGGAGCTGTACTGTACATCGATTTAATGCTCAAATTATGCAGAAATGCACATCCAACAATTTCGGCTCCTATTTGAGAGGTGTAAGCCCAATATAACCTCTAGAGCGACGAAAATTATACATTTTACATTAACGTGTTTGTACTCCATTCAAAACACAATGGCGAGTCTCCTCTGCTCGACAGCGCAGGCGCCGAGCTTCCCATTTTTTACAATATAATGCTTATTAAATACAATAAATTTTATTAATTTACATACAAATACACTATTTTCGGAAAATATACTATATATTTTTTTGAGTTACTGGTAGGTGATAAAATATAAGTCTCGTTAGCCACTGGGCCAGCTAGCTTCAATAAGATTCATTCAACTTGGTATATCTCTACATCATAGGAAGGTTAATTCTGAAAGATGAGGTGATTTCTCAGTACGGCTTAAACTGATTTCCAGGCAGCAGGGGTCCTTTTGTATGTTCCAGATCTTCGGGCCCTTCATGTACATAGCGTTTTTGCATAGGGAGAGAGGGACATGAGGGATATCAAAGAATGCTGTGAGACTTGTGTTATGCTTCTGCTTTCTGTTGTAGTTATCAATGAGGAGTTTGAGAAGAGGGTTAATATTGGAGAATAATGTTCTGTGTATGTAGTATGCACAATAATATGTGTGGATTCTTTGAATTAGTTATCAATCGCACAGCAGATTTCTGCTGAGTTATTAAAGGCTTTAGGTGATTTGATGTGGTTGAACCCCATGCACAAATACCATAGGTGAGGTAAGGGTAGATGAAAGAATGGTAAAGAGCAAGAAGTGCCATTTGGGGTACATAGTTCCGTATCTTAGAAAGGATTACTACTGTTTTGGAGACATTCTTGGATATTTTCTGTATGTGGGTCTAAAATTTATGACAGAACTCAAGTTGGAGACCTAGAAATTTGCCCTCTGTGTGTCTTGAAATGGGGGAACAATTTATCGAAATATTAAACTGAACATTTGAAGCTCTGTTTCCAAACAGTATGAAACAGGTTCTGTCTATATTGAGAGTAAGTTTGCTGGTCGTCTTCCAAGTTGATATTTTTAGTAGTTCGTCATTTACATTGTCTGTTAGTATGGTTGGGTTTAGGCGAGAGAAGACATAAGTAGCGTTATCTGCAAATGAAACAGGTTCAAGGCCCGGTCTGTGACCAGTCTGTGGTCAGTATACATCAGTATTCCAGCCTGGATCAAAGATCAATTTTAGGCCCATTGTTATTCATAATTTACATTAATGACCTTGATGAAGGAATTACAATTGACATGAACAAATTTGCTTATGATACAAAGATAGGCCGTACCTCATGTATATTATTGTTTACCAACTCTTACGTACTTTATGGTTCATACTTCTTCATGTATGCTGTCGCTGACATTCATTCGCCCACCCTTCTAACCTCATATCTTAACCATCTCTCTCATTCATCCGCCCTCCATTTTAGCCACACATATTAGCCTTCTCAGAATACTTACATATTTTCATCTGTATCATACAACTATGTTTAGCTGCCATATTTCACTGTATATTTATTTGTGTTTTACTCAGATGCATTAATTTTTTGTGGTAATACAACAATTATTTTGTACAATAATATGCTGACAAATTTTCCAGCTACCTATGATTGGAAATCGAGAGGAGGATGTACCAAGATTTCTACAGAAGTCATTAGATAAGTTGCGGCTGACTTACGTCGATTTGTACCTATTTCACTTTCCATGTGGCATGAAAGGTAAGCAGAATGAATAATGTTAATGATAATATGGATGTTGCTTGCGTGTTTTTCTCATTAGTAAATATGACATTGATTGGTAGAATTACCGACAGTATGTTATATGAAAGGACACAAATGCAACTTCTTTCAACAACCCGGCAGTATCCCACGGAGGCAGGATGGCCCCCCCCCCCCCAAAAAAAAAAAAAAACGAAAGTTTCTCTCTTTAAATTTAGTAATGCATACAGGAGAAGGGGTTACTAGTCCTTTGCTCCCGGCATTTTACTCACCTCTTACGACACGCATTGCTTACAGAGGAAGAATTCTGTTCTGTTTATTGTAGCAACGACTTGACAAAGCTCCTGAAGAGTGAAACTTTTCCACAATAAAACGTCGCATTAGTTGCATTTGTGTCCTTTTATTTAGCATGACACTGATTGCTGATGAGCCTTTATTGGTACTACATTCTGCTACAATTTTGCTGAGCGAGTGATGTCTGAGTCAAGAGGAAGTAAGAAAACCACTTTTGTTTAATTGTGCTAACGGAGATAACAGAAAAGGATTCAGGTACTTGCATCTGTCTCATACCATGAGGTGAAAGTAGGGATCTTGTTGCTGGACACATTTATGTTCTTTCAAGCTTATTGGAAAACTTTTGACAATTGTTTCCCTCTATTATATCTAGTATATAGTAAACATCCACATCATCTTGTTCAGCCTTAGTCTCTCATGGTCCAGGATAGAACAACTGTGTTGGTGGGGAGCATTATGCATCTGTGCTTTATGTAAATATGTACATGTATTATGTGCTGGTTAGCGGCCCTGTTGTATATTATGTTATCTTTTCCCTTACAATGAAATTTTACGTGGGAAGAATACTTGAGATCGAGATCAGGATATAATTCTTCTGTTCCTTTTTCCAAAGTAGACTGAATTGATGATTCAGTCTGGTTTAACTGGTCTCTGAAATTTTGTAAGCTAAACAATCTGGGAACAGTAATAAGGATGTTCAAGTACCTGGGCAAAGCAATTTTCTGGGTATGATTTTATTCAGTGTTTTTCTTAATGTTCCAAGTGAATTATAGCCAAAACTGCACTTAACAGACCACAATGCGAAGCCAAATCTTTGTTGTTTTGAGAACGAAAGGAAAACAAATTGAAGCTCACTCATGCTTTTATTAGACAAAGGAAATCTGGAATGGGTATGGTGAACCAAAAACTGGAAGGTGTTTCACCTTCCAATTTTTGGTTCACCATACCCATTCCAGATTTCCTTCGTCCAAAAAAAAAAAGCATGAGTGAGTTTCACTTTGTTTTCTTTTCGTTCTCAAAACAACAAAGATTTGGTTTCGCATTGTGGTCTGTTGACCAAGTCACTGCCTTTGTATACTACAGGATGTAAATAAGACACAGAATGTTAGTTATGGCATTTTATTGTCATGAAGTTTCGTTAACCAGGGACTTAAGGAATTATCCTGAATTGTTAAATCCTAATGGGCAAAAAGGCTTTTCAATAAAATGACATAACCCACATTTTGTCTTATATACAACCTGTCGTTATATTCTACATTAATAACAATAGAAAATATGGTAGCTATTTTCTGATATACCATTTATTTTAGGCAAGAATGATGATGACATTTCTCCTAAGGACAATGATGGTAATGCTGTTCTTGACGTGAACACCAACCTTGAGGGAGTCTGGAGAGCCATGGAGGCTCAGGTTGGTACTCATACTTATTTTACCACCTCTAATAATTTATTTTTTTAAAAATTCTGTAGACATTATAAAGGTTAATAACAGTAATGCAGTTAAGTAAAAAGAAACAAGCGCAACTAATTCGACATTTTCTTTCTATAATATATATATATATATATATATATATATATTATATTATATATAAAATATATATATATATATTATATTATATATATATATATTATATTATATATATATATATATATATATATATATATATATATATATATATATGTCGTGCCGAATATGTAAAACTATTCAATTAGCAAGAACTCATTTAAAATTAAGTCTTTTCTAAAATTTTCTCTTATACGTTTAAAGATATATTTTTTTCATTAATGTTGATGTAAAAATTTATAATTTTGCACCAAAAGGAACTTAGAAAACTTACCTAACCTTATTATAACAAGAACAATTTATTTTAGCCTAACCCAACTAAATATATTTTAGATTTGTTTACAATAATTTAATACTAAACAAACACAGTGAAATATATTTTTTTCGTTAGGTTCAGAATGATTTTGGCGAAATTATTGCATACACATATTTTCACTTGTCCTATATGGCAAGATGAGCGTTGCTATTTAAGCCAAGATCGCAAGTTCTGCCTATTCGGCACGACATATATATATATATAAACAAAATATCAAAGGAAGGCATATAAAGGGTCAAGACTACACCTCACCATCACATCCCACAATAAAGATACACCTCACACATGCGTGACGACACCCGACTCTGTCAAACCTGGAGTTTACCTGGAGAGAGTTCCGGGGGTCAACGCCCCCGCGGCCCACCTAATACCCTACCCAAATAACTCATTGTCTTTTCTAGATGTTTTAATTATTAAGGGTACCAATGGCTTTAAATTTAGAATTTACAGAAAACCTACAAATAACTGTTCCTATGTCCACTATTATTCTTCACATCAAGATACAATTCAACTGTTGGTTTTCTCATCAATGTTTTTGACAGATTTACGTATTTGTAATCTAGAATTCGTATATAAAGAAACATCCAAAATTTATGAAATAGCTAGTGATCTAAAATACCTATGAAACGTAATTGATAAATGTTATAAAATTGCTAGAAATACTTTTTACAATCCAAAAAGGGACAACCAACTTTATTTAACTAAAAATATGTTGGTTCTCCCTTACCATGAAAACTTGGTTGATATGCCTTCTCTTCTTAAGACTTTTAATATTAAAGTTGTATTTAAAAATCTTGATACAGTAAAAAAAACTTTTGATAAAGAATTCCCCCCAAAATGCTGATGGATGTGTCTATAAGATTCCTTGTAAAATTTGCGATTAAGTTTATTACGGTCAAACTGGTAAAAATCTCGAACTAAGATTAAAACAACATAAATATAACATTAGAACTGGACAAGATTCCAATGCTCTATTTATTCATGTGAGAGATTTTAGCCATCCAATTGATTTTCAAAAAGTTGAGAAAGTTGTATCAAGCAATTCCATGGTCGACAGGAATATAATTGAATCTTGTTTCATAAAAAACAGTTTTGAAAATAATATGAATATTTCTTTTGGTTTATATAAATTGGATTCATGTATAATTTATAAAATTTGAGAAGAATTTAATGATACATTAAGCAAGTAATAAATCTTAATTTTTGGGTAGAGTATTAGGTAGGTTTCAGAGTCGGGTGTTGTCACGTGACTGTAAGGTGTAGCTGTGTTGTGGGATGTGATGGTGAGGTGTAGTCTTCATCCTTTATATGCCTTCCTTTGACATTTTGTTTTTATAGTTCCTTGATAATGTGAGAAGTCATGAAAGCATTTGGAATTTCAATATTCTTTCACAGTGGTTGTTTTGCATATTGATATCACCTGTTTACTGTGATCTTACTGTATATATATATATATATTATATATATATATATATATATATATATATATATATATATATATATATATATATATATATATATATGCAAAACAATCACCTGTTTGCTGTGATCTTACTGCATATATATATATATATTATATATATATATATAATATATATTATATATATATTTTATATATATATATATATATATATATATATATATATATATATATATATATAAAAAGGAAAAAAACATGAGGAAATTAAGACTTCATCAGAGTACAAAACAAATTCCGGCCACAAAATAGAGCGAAAAACCAACGTCAAAGACCTGGGAGTGATCATGTCGGAGGATCTCACCTTCAAGGACCATAACATTGTATCAATCGCAACTGCTAGAAAAATGACAGGATGGATAATGAGAACCTTCAAAACTAGGGAGGCCAAGCCCGTGATGACACTCTTCAGGTCGCTTGTTTTATCTAGGCTGGAATATTGCTGCACACTAACAGCACCTTTCAAGGCAGGTGAAATTGCTGACCTAGAAAATGTACAGAGAACCTTCACGGCGCGCATAACGGAGATAAAACACCTCAATTACTGGGAGCGCTTGAAGTTCCTGAACCTGTATTCCCTGGAACGCAGGCGGGAGAGATACATGATTATATACACCTGGAAAATCCTAGAGGACTAGTACCGAACTTGCACACGAAAATCACTCACTACGAAAGCAAAAAACTCGGCAGACGATGCAACATCCCCCCAGTGAAAAGCAGGGGTGTCACTAGCACGTTAAAAGACAATGCAATAAGTGTCAGGGGCACGAGACTGTTCAACTGCCTCCCAGCATACATAATGGGGATCACCAATAGGGCCCCTGGCAGTCTTCAAGCTGGCATGGACAAGCACCCAAAGTCGGTTCCTGACCAGCCGGGCTGTGGCTCGTACGTTGGATTGCGTGCAGCCAGCAGTAACAGCCTAGTTGATCAGGCTCTGATCCACCAGGAGGCCTTGTCACGACGGGCCCCGGGGGCGTGACCCCGGAACTCTCTCCATGTAAACACCAGGGGTATATAATATATATATATTTTATATTATATATATATAAAATATATATATTATATATATATATATATATATATATTATATATAAAATATATATATATATATGCAATAAGATCACAGTAAACAGATTTTTTTTTTTAGATTTTGCACCGAAGTGGCTAGTTTATTGTGCACCCCCTATCCATCCTGTGGACGGTAGCGCGAGAGCATATGGATACACAAAAGGCCTAGGAATAGGCCCCAAAGGGTTAACAGGAATACATATGGATTTATATCTACATATCTATAGTTCACTTATCTGTTACAAGCAAATTTAGGAAATTTGCTTTTGTATATTGGTATCTTATTTTCATTAATAAGATATCTTGACATGTCACATAGGTTATTATACTGTCTGTCTCTGTATTCCTCAATGAGTGGACAATTAAGCACATAGTGTTCAAGGAGTGACCATATGCCTGATTCACATAATTTACATTTAGTTTGATCATCTCTGTGTGTCTCCCAAATGCCAGAAGTACTTGTAACCAAGCCCAAGCCTGGCCACTACAACATCAGTCAGTCTGTTCAATTGCAAGTTGCTCCATAAACATACTCATTACGTTCATGTTATCATAGTGGGTTATAGATCTACTCAGCTTCTAACTGCATTCCTATAACAAACATTTTCATTATTTACTTCTCTCCTAATATTATTCCTAATGCTAGACACAGTTATACCAAAGTTATATTCTACATTCTCCTTCTGGGTACTCTTCTTGGCTAACATATCAACTTTATCATGAAGGAGTAATCCAATGTGTGATGGGATCCATAGCAATTGTACTTTTAATTCCTTTGGGCCCTAATTTTTGAGTATCTATACCTGCTTCTCCATGGGGCATGTTGTTGGAGTCATTATACGAGTCAAGATTTAAATTTTTTTGACATAGGGCCCCTAAATGCCAAAAGTCAAAACCCTGGGGGTCATGGGTTAACTTTTACCCCAATTGGGATCCAAAACAAATTAAATTTTTTGAAAAGGGGGTTATAGACCCCGGGTTTTTTTCCCTTAAAAATCCTTAATTCCTAAAAAAATTTTATTTTTCCCCTTAACTGGGGAGGTTAAACCCAAGAACTCACCCTTTCGGGACTCTTTTGGTCCTTTAAAATTTATATAAGGTGTAACCAATTTGAAGGGTAAATTTTTTTAAAAACCTTGGGCCCCCAAAAAAATTTTTGGGAAGGTTACTAAATTGGGCTTCTAAGGGATTTGTGGGAGTATTTAAATAAATTTTTCCCAAGGGATAAAATGTCTTTGTTGCCAGGTTTTAAATTTCATGAAAGGTTTTTAAAATTTACCCCAATTGGTTTTTTCAAAAAATTCCATTAGACCCGTTGAAAATTTTACCAAATAAAAATTTAAATTAGGGAAAAGGGGGTTGGGCCAAAAAACCCCTTCCAAAAGCCCCTGTTTAAATTTTAAACATTTATAATTTGTATAAAATTATCCCAGGGTAAAATTTTTCTTTAATTGCAAAAAAAAGGGGGGGTTTATAAAATTTAAGTTTTGGGGGGCTTTAAATTATTTAAAAAAACCCTTGGGGGGTAAATTTTTTCCAAGGGGATTTCACGGAAAACCTTAACAATTGCACTTTTTAAACCTTTTTTTGGTTTTTACCTTAAACCAAGGGTTCCTTTTACGTTTGGTTTTTTTCCCTTTTTTAAAACCAGTAAGGGTTTTTTCCTTTAATTTAAAAACGGCCGGGGTTAAAAATATAAAAAACTTTACCCCCCCCCCCCCCCCCCCCCTTTTTTAAAATTTTTAAATTCCAAACCCGTTTTTTTTTAAAAATAAAAGAAATTTTTAATGGATTCAATTCAAATTGACAAACTTTGCCCCTTTTTTTCAAAAATTTGCCTTGAAACCAACAAAAAACCCTTAGGCGCTTAATAAAAAAAATCCTTTTGACCCAAAAAAAAAATTAATATATTCACTTCCAAATCCCAAAACCCTTTTTTTTTAATTTTAAAAAAACCCAATACATTTAAAAAAAATAAAAAACATTGGGAACCATAAAAAAATAAAAAAGGAAGTTTAACGCAGTAAAAACCCCCAAAAAAATTTTTGGGAAAATCAAAAAAAAAACCCTTAACATCTATTCCTTTAAACATCCTTTAATAAAACCCTTTAAAATTAACTTTTACATAAAACCAACATCGAAAAAAAACAAAAAAAAACCGAAGAATTATTTTCTGAAAATTACCCCTTTTTAAAAAAAACCAAAAATTTTTAAACTTTCAAAAAATTTTACATAACCAAAAAACCCCTACAGGGTACAAACCATAAAAAAAACTTTAAAAAAAATTTTCGGAAAAAATACTAAAATTTAAAAGAATTACATAACACCCTAACAAAAGGCTCAAATTAAATTTTAAAAAAGTGAATTAATTATATATTTTACAAACCACCCAACACCAACAAAAAAAAAAAAAAAACCCCCCACACCCCCCACAACACCCCCCACACACACACACACACCCAAAACACAAAAACCCACAAAACCCACACACACACACACACACACACCACCACACACCCCAAAAACCACACCACACAACATACACACAAACACCACCCCCCACAACCAACACACCCACACACACCCAACAAAACACACCCCCCACACACACAAAACCCCACACACCCACACACACCCCAAAAACACACACACACACACACACACACACCACACCACAACAACACACCCACACACACAAAAAAAACCCCACCCCACCCACCACACAACACACACACACACACACCCACACACAACAACCCCCCACAACACACACACACACACACACCCACACCCCCACCACCCACACCCCACACACACCACACACACACACCACACACACACACACACCCCCCAACCCCCACCCCCCACACACACCCCCCCAACAAAACCAAACACACACCACAAACACACACACACACCCACACACCCCACCACACACAACACACAACACAAACACCAAAAACCCCACACACCCACCACACACACACACCAAAACAACACACCACACCACCCCACACCACCACACCACACAAAAACCAACCACACACACACACACAAACACACCACACCACACCACACACACCCCACACACACACACCCACACACACACACACAACCACACACCCACACACACACACACCCCCAAAACCCCACACCCCAAAACACTCACACCCACAAACACACCCACACACCCCCACACACACACAAACACACACACCCACACACCCCCAACACCCCACACCCCACACCACACCACACCCACACCACCCCCAAAAACACACCACCCCCAAAAACACACACCCACACACACACACACACACCCCCACACACACACCACAAAACCCCACACCCACACACACACAACCCCCACACTCACACACACACCCCACACACCCCACACCACACACACAACCCACACACACACCCCCAAACACACACACACCACACCACAACACAACACACACACCACCAACCGTACACAAAAAAAGGTTCACAACACCCACATTAATTTGTTTTTCACTGTTTGCACAAAGAAAAAACCGTATCTAATTTTATATCAATCTTTGAAAAAAACTCAGCACGTAACATACATAAAAAAACTAAAACATTCATGTCGAAAATTTAAACTTACTACTCAAAAAATTCATGTCTTTAACAAGACTGATACCATAAATTATACGAAAAAAAAATTTACTATATTATACCAACATTTTTAAAAAAGTTTTATATTAACATTTGAGACCTTGAGCTCTACATCCACACTTGGCTCCCAATAAAGTCTCAATAAAAACCGGGGAAACCTTTCCCAAAAACCCCCTTAAACAACACTTCACGCCCCCCCCCCCAAAAGGGGCGAGCTCGTTGTGCCCCCTGACCCCCCTCCAACCTATAAAAAACCCCTTAAATTCCTCAAATAAAATCACGGGTTTACGAGAATCCCTAACGTTAGCTTTTCTTTCCCCCTTGGGGAAACCCGGATCCCTCCTCCCAAAACAAATCTCTTAGGGGCACTTCGTCCCCGATAGAACGTTCCCGCAAAAAAACCTTTTTTTTTCCCCCACTACCCCCTTTTCCCCCCTCAATAACCCACGAATTTATAAAATAATCTCCCATGTTATAATTTTAAAGTTTCTTATGACACCCTCGTCAAAACCCCCCCTTTTTTTAGATTTAAAAGCCGCAGAACCGACCCCAGGGGCCCCAAACCCTCTGCCCAACCTATTTTAAACCCCCGCACCTAACCTCCTTACCCCTTACAAGTAAATTTAAAAGGGAAAAACGCATTTCTAAATCCCCTCCACGAACCAAAACCCCCCACCTTAAAAACCTGTCTTTTTTGGGTAGTATCTCCCCCGACGGAAGGTTCCCATGCAGGAAACGAAACTTTCCCCCTCAGCCCCCGGGGGTTTTTAACTTCTTTTTACTAAATCTAAACCAAACCCCCTTCCATGAATACATGGGGAAAAAACCCTCAATGGGATAACGCCCCTCCCTACAAGAAACCCTTTAAACAAAACCTTATACAAAACCTTTCTCATTTCCTTTAACCAACATCCAGCCCCAGAACGATTTCGCTTTCCCTCAACTCCTTTCCCTCGATCCCACCACCCAGCCTGTGTGTTCATTAAAACTGCCCCGCGTTACACCCTCACGCAACATTTCCCCATTTAAAAAAACACACATTTACCCCCCCGTTTCAAACCCCATAACCCCAACCCCCCGGGCTTACGGTAACATTAAAAATTCCCCCCGTAACCCAAATTTCAAAAACGTGGCACGTTTTGTCCCTGAAATTTGGGAAACACGGGCTGAACATCCCAAAATTTATATACAAAAAATTTGTTTAGACTATCACTCGCTGTATAAGGTTAGGTGCTGGGGTCTCAAAAAAACCTAGAGCCCCACGATCCTTTCCAATAACCTATCCGAAGTTTTCCTCCCGTGCCCCCAAACCATGTCATCCTTTTTAAATAAAAACAAAAAATTTTTAAAAGACTGGGCCCATTCTTTAAAACATTACATCTCCCCCCCCCCCCCCCCCCCAAAACCCAACCCTTTTGGCCCCTTGACTTCGCCCCCATTTCCCGGGCATCCCCTTTGGCATTTCCCAAAAATTGCACAACCTCGCCCAAACACCCCCATTGCACCCCTTCACGAATGAGCACGTGGTGTCGTCAACGTACCCAAATTTAAAACCCCGGGCCAGGCCTGCCCCCCCCCACATTTCCCCTCACTTTGGCGTACAAAAAGTGCGGTAAAACCATTCTAAAAAAGGGGGTCCTGGAAAACCGCAAAAAATATTTGGGAAAGGGGGCTTTCCCTGCCAAAGGCCTCTTTTTTCCCAAATATCCCTCCCTACCCCCATTAATCTGTATCCTCTTTTTTCCCCGTTGTATGCGTTTTTTACCCACTCGAATTTCCCCCCCAAAACCCCTGTCTCCTAATTTAAAACCCTGCAAAGCCCCCCTTTTCCCAACTCTTCTTATGCCCCCTCCCAAATCTGGAGCCAAAAAAGCCGCCCCTTAAACTCCCCCCCTTAAAAATTTTCCCAAAAAACCCTTCTCAGTATCCCATGTCCTTCAATCATCGACCTTCCCGGAAAACCAAACTAAAGTTTTGACCCCGCCCCTTTCCCAAAACACATTTGAACTTTACCAAAAAATTTTTACAAAAACTTTTGTTGCACACGCAGTGAAGGGTCGGTACTCCCGAAGGGTGGGTTCCCCTTGACCTTCGGGCCCAAACACACAGTGCTGTTACCTGCTTCCCCCCCAACATCCCCTTTTCCCCTTCATAGATTTTAAAAACCAAAATAAAAACCCCCCCTTATTAACGTCCAATTTTTTGTAAAAAAAAATTTTCGGGGTGACCGTCAATCCCCGGCGTTTTTCCCCTTTCCTTAACCCCAAAAGCATTCTCAAATTTCCTCTGCCTTTAATGGGTTCCCCCTAAACCCTTTCTATCACTATTTCCAAAATTTACACGCCCCTTTTCGTACACACCTTTTTCCCAACGCCCGTCACCCCCCCCCCAACTGTTCCAGTACTTCTGTAAAAGGGGCCCCCGCATACGCACACTCCCCTTCGTGGTTCGTATCTCCTCCCTGCTTAAAATTTTCCCCAAAACCTTCCCCTTTACCTTTTAAAACTGGGTTAGCTGTCACCGTCCCTTTGTTTTTTGTTTCCGGAAAAAACACACGCTGACGGCTTGTCGCCCCAAAGCACCTCTTCCCCCCCCTGCCTGCCCTTACAGCTTAAAACCTTACTTTTTGCCCCCCAAAACCCTCCCTTTATTTAGCTTTTTCACCCAATGGAAAAATTTATTCCCCCCCACCCCCCCATGCCCCATTTTGGGTTTGGAAACCCTTGAGGGAAAAATCATCAAGATTTCACTCCCTGTTAATTATCCCGAATCAGATAAACCCGGGCCCAAAAGTTTTCCCCCAAGTCTATTCCTCTTAGATTTTTTAACTAAAATTTTTTAAAAAATTTGACAAAAATTCATTATGTGTTCATCGTTTTTTAAATTTCTTTTGTAATTTCATAACTAGAAATGAAGTGGATAATTTCACGTTTTTGTAGGGGGAAGAGCTAAAGAAAAAAAAGTCCCCGGTATAAAAAAAAAAAATAATCTTTTGTCATAGGGAAGGGGCCATCGTGGGGGAACCAGAGTGCTTCATATTGTATTAATGAAATTTTAAAAAGGCACAAGTTTAATATTGAACAAAGGGAATTACCGAGAAAAGTAAAATAAAAAAAACCAAATCAAGAAAAATATTGACCGGAGGAGGTGGGGGGAAATTTGAATATATTTTTAACATAGAAAATAAAAAACCCTTTGGGGGGAAAATAAACAAAAATTTTGTAAAAAGTTCAGAGTCGAGAAATTTTATAATTTTTTTGAAGGTTTGAGCTTGCTACCCCGCAGCTCAAAAAAATTTGCCCCCCCACGGGGCCCCTTTGGGGCGGGGCAGAGGGGTTAAGACCAGGGGGCCTAGCTTCTCCTACGACCCCCCGTGAGGGGGGGAAAGTGGTGGGGCCGGGGGACACTTGGCCCCAAAAGTTAAAGGAGGTATGTACCTCCCCCCATGGGAGCCCTTGGGTCCGGGGCCACCCCCCAGATAGGGACCCAAAGGGCCGGGTCACCACTACTTGGAAAAGCCCCGGGGCCGGGAGAAAAACCGGCGAAAAAAAAAAAACTTGAAATTGGTTCGTTTTACCTGCCCCCCCTTAAAGGATAGGGTTGTCCCTGACCCCGAGCCTTTAGCTCTTTAAGACGTCTTTCCCCTTTTCCCCCCCTTGGGGCGGGGATGGCAGACCAGAGAGGCTGGGTTGGGGCTGGGCCCTGGGAACAGTTGGTCCCAAGATGAGGAGGACTTGTGCCCCCTCCCATGGGAAACTTGGGTTTCTCGACATTTCCCAAAGAAGGGACCCAAAGGGCCCGGGGCCACCATTTGGGGAAAAGGCCCCGGGCCCCGAGGAAAAACCGGCAAATTCTTTAAAAATAATAAAAATTAAAATTATTGATCGACCCCTTCCCCACCCCTTCTGGGGTTTGGGAAAGGGTCCCTGAGCCGAGTTGTAGTTCAAAAGACTGTTTATTCCTTTTCCCCCCGGGGGGCGGGGAGGCAGCCAGAGAGGTAGCTTGTGGCTGGGCCCTGGGGGACGGGTTGGTCCCAAAGATGGGGGGAGGTACTTGTCCCTACTCCTTGGGAGACTTGGGGTTCGGGACCTCCCAAGACAGGGAGCCAAGGTGGGGCCACCATTTGGGAAAAAGGCCCCGGGGCCCCAGGGGGAATCCCGGGCGAATCTTTAATAAAAAATTTAATTAAAATTATTAATTTTGAGAACATGTAGGAAAAAAATTTTTTGGTTTATTTATTTTCATTTGCAATTTTCCCCTTTTAAAACTGTAGAAGCTATAAAAGTTTTTGAAAAAATGTTTTTCATTCGGCAAAAAAATTTTTTTTTTCGTACTTTCAAAGTTTTCTTTGATGTTTTTTGGGGAAAAATTTTTTCATTTTTTTTTATTTATATTTTTTTTTTCCCTTGACAGGTTGATGCCCGGAAAAAGGGTTTAAAACAATTGGACTTTTAAAAATTTTAACATCGCAAATTGAAGAATTTTAAAGGTAAGTGTTGGGAAGAAGTGAAAAAGTCGTCAGTAGAGTAGTAAGTTTTGGGAGAAGGGCAACAGTCGTTTCCGCAGTAAGTGTTGGGGGGAAGTCAACAGTCGTTTCGCAGTAAGTGTTGGGAAAAGTCAACAGTCAATACAGCGTAAGTGTTGGGAGAGTCAACGTTAATACAGCAGTAAGTGTTGGGGAAGTCAAAAAATCAGTTTTCAGCGGGAAGTGTTGGGAGGGAAATCAAAAATCAAACCGCAGTAAATGTTGGGAGAAGGGGGAACAGTCAATACGCAGTAAATTTTTGGGAGAAGTCAACCCGTCAATAAAAGCAGTAAGTGTTGGGAGGGGGGTCAACAGTCAATACAGCGTAAGTGTTGGGGGGAAATTTAACAGTCAATTTTCGCAGTAAGTGTTTGGGGGAAAATCAACAGTCCGTACGCAGTAAGTGTTTGGGGGAAGGAACAGTCGTACAGCAGTAAGTGTTGGGGGAAGTCCAAAAAGTCAATACGCAGTAAATGTTTGGGGGAAGTGAAAAAGGGCAGTTTCAGGGAGTAAGTGTTGGGAGAAAAATCAACAGTCAGTACAGCAGTAAGTGTTGGGGAAAAAGTGAACCGGGCAGTCAGTACAGCAGTAAGTTTGGGAGAAAGTGAACAGTCAGTTTTAAACGTAAGTGTGGGAGAAAATCAAACCCCGTCAGTACAGCAGTAAGTGTTGGGGGAAGTCAACAGGGCAGTACAACAGAAGGTTGGGGGAAGTGAACAGTCAGTTCAGCAGTAAGTGTTGGGAGAAATGAACCCGTCGGTTTTGTCAAACAGTAAGTGTTGGGAGAAGTGAACAGTCAGTTAAAAGCAGTTTAAATGTTGGGAGAGTGAACGTCAGTACAGCGTAAGTGTTGGGGAAGGGGAACAGTTTAGTCTGTACAGCAGTAAGTGTTGGGGGAAGTCAACGTCAGTACAACCCCCAAGGGTTGGGGAAGTCAACAGTCAGTACAGCAGTAAGTGTTGGGGAAATCAACAGTCAGTTACAGCCGTAAGTGTTGGGGAAGTGAACAGTAGTTTAAAACAGTAAATGTTTGGGGGAAGTCAACAGTCAGTACAGCAGTAAGTGTTGGGAGAAGTCAAAAGTCGTAAAACAGTAAGTGGGGGGAAATCAACAGTCAGTACAAACAGTAAGTGTTGGGGGAAGTGAAAAAATCAAATCTGGACAAACAGGAAGTGTTGGGAAAAAGTCAAAAGTCAGTACAGCAGGAAGTGTTGGGGGAAGCAAAAAGTCAATACAGCGTAAGTGTTGGGAGAAGTCAACAGAAATTTTCACAGTAAGTGTTGGGAGAAGTCAACAGTCCGTACAGCAGTAGTGTTGGGAGAAGTGAAAGTCTTCAGCTTTAAGGTTGGGGGAGAAGGTTTAAAGTCAATACAGCATAAGTGTTGGGAGAAGTGAACAGTCAGTACAGCAGTAAGTGTTGGGGAAAAAAGTCAACAGTCAGTACGCCGGGGAAGTGTTGGGGGAAGTCAACAGTCAGTTCAGCAGTAAAATGTTGGGGGAAGTCAACAGTCCCGTACAGCAGTAAGTGTTGGGGGAAAATCAACAGTTTAATACGAGTAAGTGTTGGGGGAAGTGAAAGTCGTACGCAGTAAGTGTTGGGAGAAATCAACAGTCAGTACAGCAGGAAGTGTTTGGGGGAAGTTAAAAAGTCAGTCAGCAGTTTAAATGTTGGGAGAAGGAAAAGTCAGTCGTTTTCCGCGTAAGTGTTGGGAGAAGTGAAAAAGTCAGTACAGCAGTATTTCTTTCCTATGCCAAAACAAAAAAGAGAACAAAGTCCCGTATTTGGGCCCCCCACTTAAAAAAGGGTGGGGCCACCAAAATTTACAGAAAAGGGAAATGATTTAGTATCAAGTCCCAAAATGGGCTCAGTTTTTTGCAAAACCCCTTACCAGGGCTGAGAGGCGAAAATCAAAATGATTTTTTTTTTGGGAGCCACAGAATTTGGTTTAAAACAAGCCCATCCCCATGGGTTTTCCTGCGCCTAAAAGCTTCGAAAAAGGCGATAAATGACCCTGCCAAGCACCCTTTCCCCGGACCCGACTCTGGAACTCCCCTGTTTATCAAAAAAATGCAAGAAGCCCTTTTTCACGAGCCTTTTCCATCCCATGGAGAGGGGGCATGGACACGGGGGGCGTCCCCCAGGTTTCTAAAAAACAGACAGGCCCCCCCCACAAAGGGGGGCATAAAACAAAAGGCCCCAAAAAACTACGACCCATTTGCATAACATCCCATACATAAAAAGCTTTGAAAGGGTCCTAAGGGAAACCAAAAATACACCCATCTAGAAAAAAATCAGTTACACAAACCCCGGGCAAATTTGGGGTTTTGAACAGGTCGCTCCTGTTTTGTCTCAACTATTGGACACTACGACAAAGGGCCTAAATGCATAGAAGACAAAAAAAAGGGAGTGTATTTTTAACAGACTTTACAAAAACCTTCGCAAGGTAACCATGGGTAAAAGCGCACAAAAAAAGGTGCTAAAAGGAAAAAAGGGAAAAATCGGTCGGGGGGTGGATCTAAAATTTCCTAACAGAAAAACAGGGGAGTTTGTCGCAACAGAGTAAAGCCGAGGCGCTACGGTTTAAAAACTCTGTTCCCAAGGCCCCAGTACTCCCCTTTCCCCTCTTGTTCCTCATCCTTATAAACCGACTAGAAAGGATGCAGCCACGCACCCTGTCTTCCTTAGCAGTGACACCCGAATCTGCATGACAGTGGCTTTTCCCTTGCAGAATTGCAAAGGGTCCGGCGGGGCCTTCCCAAACCCAAAACTTTCAAAGGGTGCAGAAAACAGTATGAAGTTCAAAGTTTAGGGAAAATTTTAATTATCGATATGGGAAACACGGGAAATTAAATCTTCAACAGGTTCCCAAAAAAAAATTCTGGCCACAAAATTTGAGCGAAACCCAAAGTCCAAAAACCTGGGGGGTCATGTCGGTGGGGGTCTCACCCACAAGGAAACCAAAAAAATTTTAAACAATAAATTGCTAGAAAAAAACAGGATGGATAAAGAGAAAACCTTTTAAAAATAGGGAGGCCCAAACCCATGATTTAATCTTAGGTCACTTTTTCTATCTGGGTGGAATATTGCTGCACCCCTTTAAAAGCAGGGGTTTTCACTAGCACGTTAAGGGTACCTTTTCAATAAAGTGTCAGGGGCCGAGGGCTGTTAAATGCCTTTCCCCCCATTTAAAAGGGGGGGTTCCCCAGAACCCCCGGCAGCTTCAAGCTGGCACTGGACAAGCACCTAATGTGGTTTTGACCAGCCGGGGAGTGGCTCGTACGGGTTTTTTTGCCAAAAGGGGGGCCCGCCCGCAAAAAGCCTGGTTTTATGAGGCTTGATCCAACCCGGAGGCCCGGTTTAAAGACCCGGGCCGGGGGGGGCGTTGACCCCCCGGGAAAAATTTTCCAGGTAAACTCCCGGTACTCCAGGCAGTAAGTGTTGGGGGAAATCAGCGTCAAATTTCAGTAGTAAGTGTTGGGGGGAAGTGAACCGGCACTTTATGACACAGTAAGTTTGGGAGAGTCAAAAGTCAGTACAGAGAAGGGTTTGGGGGAAGTGACCAGTCAGTCAGCGTAAGGGGGAAAAACTTGCCCCAAAGTAAAAAAAACTTCCCTTTATTGCCCATAAAATTTCAGAAAGTTTAACCTTTTTACATTTTTAAAAAAAAATAGGAAAAACAATTATAAATTTCTGGGAGTGGGGGGGGGGGAGCCCGCGGGGGTTGGAAGGGGAATGCACAGGGAGAGAGAGGTGTGAAAAATTTTTCTGGACTGGGTCCATGTGAGTTGCTTTCCCCAGCAAGCTCTGTTGACACCCGGGTTGAGGTTTGGTACCCAGCCCCACAAGGGGTTATAGGACAGTTTTATAAATGACTGATGTTGCCCAAAAAAATTTTCGCCTGCATGCACGAATAAAGGGGGTAACTTACTTGGGTTTTTTGGGGGTTTTTCTGGGTTTTTCAAACCCCCCAAGTTTGCCCCCGGGGCTTTCCCCCCCCCCAAAAACCCCAACCAAACCCAAACCCCAATTTTAAATTTTTTATATCCACCCCAAAAACCTTTTCCTTATTTTTAACCACAAAAAACATTAACCCCCTTCTAACCCACTCCCTTTAAATTTTTTTTTTTTTTCCCCCCCCCCCCCCCCCCCCCCCCCCCTGGGGCCCTTTTCCCCCCCCCCGGCCCCCCCCCCTACTATGGCCTTTCCCCCCTGAAAACTGGCCCCCGAATTACTGGAAAAAAAAAGGGGGGAGGTCTTGTCTTACTGTATTGGGCCCCGACGGGGAGGTCATCACCAGATTTCCCCCGGTTTAGTATGTGAAGACACGGGGGGGGTGCCGCCTGTGTTCACGGAAAATTGTTGATCCCATGGTGTTTGGGCTTAGAAGGAGGCACTGCGGCCTCAAATCCCCCCTTTTCCCCGAATTCAAAATTGGGGTGCCCGTTTCCCCGGGTAATTTTAAACCCAGTGGTTTTCTTTTTTATCGGGGCCCCATTCTACCCATGTTAAAGGGCTTAAAAATCTACATTTTATTATTTCAGTTGCCTCAATAGTCCCAATAATTTGGTGTACTAACAGTGTAAAATACCTACCTCTTCCCCAAACAAAATTTAAAAGTTTCCTTCCAACCCCCTTCCCCCAACCCGGGTGGTGTGTGTGTGTTTTGGGTGGGTGTAAGGGCCACCCCATAGCCGTTACCCCCCTTTACATGTTGGGATCTTCGTACGACATATCCCTCGTGGGGGGAAATTTAGGACCGAATAAAATTTTTTCCCCAGGAGGGGTAAGCCCCGGGGGGGACTGGATAGGGGCAGTCACTGTACACTACACACGGAATTTCACACTGTGTAATTTTTCTCACTGTCTTGGGTTACAATAAAAACAACATTATTTTTTTCCCATGCAGTCAGAAAGAATGGGGGTGTTTGCCTTTTTTAATTCCGGGGTGTTCCCCCCTTCAACCCCTACCCTGCCTCTTACCCCCCCCCTTGTGGCCCTGGGGGGGAGGCAAAGATTTTTCCCCCCCTCGTTTTCCCCAAATATATTACTTTCCATAAAAAATGCCCCTAATTATTCCAAGATCGGGGCACATATTCATTTCTATGTTTTAAATGGAAGCATGGGGCCCGAGGGTGGGGAAATAGATTTGTTTATGCCCGGCTTTCAAAAGGGTTTGGTATTCGATAATCTTGGCGGCACCAACACACAATGTAGGCATTTTTCTGCACTACCCCCATGGGGGTTTCTTCCCATTCCACCACTCATCAACCTTCACAAAATGCAAAACCCCTTTCCTTTTTCGGGTTTTAAAAGTGCTCTGAAAACATTTTCTCGCTACACTGGAATCTTCCCCAAAATAAATTTTTACTGAGTCCTGACGTTCAGTCTTGATCTGGTCAGCCCCTTTGTCAGGAGTTTTTTCCCTTTAAAATTCCACAGTTGGCCGCTCCGTTTTCCCCCATGTTTGGCATGGGCCCGCCTGTTTAATCAGGGGTGTTTCTGCTGTCCGCACGGGAAAACCAATGTGGGGAATTTGTAACCCCGGGTGGCTGGTCAGGTACTGATTTTTTGGTGTCTGTCCCGCGCCTGCATGGGAAAACAGCCCGGGGCCCCATTGGTAATCCCCTGATGTATGCTGGGAAAGGGAGTGGAACAGTCTTGGGCCCCCGAACTTTTTGTTTGTCCCTTACCCTGCTAGTGGCACCCCCGCTTTTCATTGGGGGGGTGTTTGGGATGTTGCTGGTAAAATTTTCTTTCGTGGGAGTGTTTTCGTGTGCAAATTTTTGGGACTAGTCCCCCTAGGATTTTCCAGGTGTATATAATAAAGTACTCTCTCTCCTTTCATTCCCGAGAGTAAGGTTTATGAACTTCAAAACATTCCCCGCAACTGAGGGTGGTTCTTTACAGGGTTTTGCGTACCCCTGAAGGTTCTCTGTACACCACAAACCCACACCCCACATATATTTTAAATTTATTAAAATATTATATATATTATATTAAATATATATTTTATATATATATATATATATAATATTTTATAAAATTTTTATATATATACAGTATGTTTTTCCCCGATCTTCATCTTGTACCCTTGGGGGGGAACTCTTTGGGGATCTGTTTTTGTTTTTCTAGTTACTTTTTAAATTTTTTGTCACAAACCCTTTTTTCTAATTCCCCCTTTTTTACTCTTTTTTAAAATTTTTTCCCTTTTTTGAAAGAAACCCATAAATTTCTTTTTTTGTCTCCCAAAAAGATGCTTTAAATTTTTTTATTTATTTATTTTTTTATTTTAAATTTATGAGTGAAGTAAAAGGAATACAGTTATTACGTGCAACATGCCAAAATCCTTTTTATGCAGGATTTGGGGGAGGCTTTAAAAATTTAAAATTAAAATTAAAATAAGCAATTTATATATTCAGTGGTAAAAAACATTTTGTAAAAAAATTTAAAAATTTAGGCCCCAAATGGTATTAAAAAAGACAGGTCATATGGGCATTTAATGTGTTTTCGGTGTAATCAGAGAAAGGAGTATTATGTTAGGTAATGTAATTAAAAAAAAACAAAGTTTTATTGAAATCACAGGTTAGAATTTATGGATACAATAAAGAGAAAAATTTTGAGATACAATTTTTGGGGGGTACAATTATTCAGTATTTTTTTAGGGTTTGGGTGAGTAAGTGTTTTTGAGAAAAGACTTTAATTATAAAAAGACAAATGTTTCTTTTATATTTACAGGTAATGAATTCCAGATTTTAGGACCTTTTATGTGCATTAAGTTTTTACATAGTGTGAGATGGACACGAGGAACATCAAAGAGTGATCTGTGCTGTGTTATGGTCTTGTGTTCTGTTGAGGTTGGCAAGGAGATGTTTGAGGGGAGGGTTAATATCAGAGTTAAGTGTTCTATGTATGTAGATAGGTGCAGTAATAAGTATGGATGTTTTGTATGGTGAGTAGGTTTAGAGTTTTGAATATTGGTGGAGTGTGCTGCTGTAGGGAGATTTGTTATCATTCTGAACTGCAGCCTTTTGTTGGGTAATTAGTGGTCTGAGATGGTTTATTGTTGTGAGCTCCATGCACAAATTCACATAAGTGAGATAGGGTAATAAGTGAGTGATATAGGGCCAGGAGGGCTGACTGTGGAACATAGTACCGTATCTTCGATAGTATGCCTACGATCTTGGAATTTTTTTTGGAAATTTGTTGTACCCTATGAGTTTGAAATTTGAGCATATCAAGTGGATTTAAGAATTTTCCCTCTGTCACCCATTTGGATAGTTCTTATATTAGTATATAATATTTGTGCAGTTCTACATTTAAGAATAAGATATTCCCAGATCCTGTTGTTATTTAAGCATCATATTCAACAGATCAATAGACAGATATTCCCTTACAAGAATAGACTTAGTTTTCACTAACCATTATAATTGGCAAAAGGGAATTTTGGGATTTTTCACCTTTCATCCTTATTTTCATATTCACAGTAATGCTAAAGGCAATATAATTAGTTATTTTGCGCCAAGCTCTCAGTACAATTATTAAAATGGTTATTTCCCCAAACCTTTCGTTTCTGGGAAGCATCAATTCAAAGCCCTTAGA
>NC_069413.1:25556077-25578946 GCF_026875155.1 Cherax quadricarinatus
TCCTGGAACCTTGTCACTTGTAACATCAGAGGCTTAAACAGTGAGGTGTGAGCAACGCTTGGTGACCTGAAGAATGCCAGGTCACCATGATGAAGCACAACTCGTTCTTACCGGACAAGACCTTAGACGCCGAAGATGTCTGGAAGAGGCGCTAATCACCATCACCGACACAATAAAGATTAACACTGGAAACTACAAAATTTCTGTAACATAAAGATAGATGATACTCAACTAGGCAAAGCAGCACCTACCCAACAACACAGGAGTCACATGATCTCATCGTCTACCCGTCCTCATCCCAATATGACATTCTTCAGGTCACTATGCATCACTCACACCTCACTCACCGTCTATACATACTGTCTTTTAACCTCTGTATGTTAAAAACTCAATACATTCCTCTCACCGTCTATCCTTCGCACTGTCCCCACTTGCCCCTCGCCCCTCGTGGGTCCTTACCTGGGAGTCCTCTGATCTGTTCTGTATGTTAGAAGTGATCAAGGTCTCAGGACCGAAATATTTCCCAATAAATATGGCCTAGTGTTTGCTTAAGTGTTTTTCTAAATCAGAAAAAATGGTCACCATCTCAACAAATGAACTCGTAATCACTGGATTACATCAGTCCACCCAGCAACTACTAGATACTAATCTGAAAGTTAAGACACATGTGCAACATCTGGATATCTTTATTGTAGTAGACGTTTCGCCATCCAGTGGCTTTATCAATACAGATTCTAGGACATAATAGGAAGACAGTAGAACTATATACAAAAGATGAGGTAATCAGTCCCTCGGCCTTGGAGTTAGTGTTCACAGCATCGTGGTGGAGGAGAGTCTGGAGCAAAGGCAAGAAGACTGGCGCTTTTTATAGGCGTCAGTGAATGGGACGGGCAGCAGACGAGGGCAGTCACTGGTAGGCGGGATTCCCAGTGGAAGTAGGTCCTTCCCAAAGAGATGGGTTAGTTGCAGCAGCCGTGAAGAGGTCTTGTAGATGTCCTCTGAACCAAGATTCCATGATGTTGCAGTGTCTGACAAGTTGTGCAAGAAAGGTATAAAATACCGACAATATGAAAGTTAAGACACATGTGCAACATCTGGATATCTTTATTGTAGTAGACGTTTCGCCATCCAGTGGCTTTATCAATACAGATTCTAGGACATAATAGGAAGACAGTAGAACTATATACAAAAGATGAGGTAATCAGTCCCTCGGCCTTGGAGTTAGTGTTCACAGCATCGTGGTGGAGGAGAATCTGATACTAATCTGTCTCACTGTAAAACTTTGGCCAAAGACGTGCATGAAGCAAAGTAACGATGACTTATTCCGTTTTTGAAGATCGGCAGCGGTTTGTTTCAAGCCGATTTGTCTTCCGTCAAAAGATAAAAAAAAAAAAAGTGCTTCAAGATATCACGATTTTTGCTGCAAGCGAATCTGAGAATGAAGAAACATAGTGTGAAATGGTCCAAAAGGAAGAATCATCTGAGTCTAAGCCAAATCTACGGAAGAGGCTCCAACTTTTTTCTGGCGCATTTCCTCTTCAGTTGGAGGCAAAATCACCCACTTCTAAACTAGAAGTTTTTAAATAGTATATACATTGGGATTGTGCTGGATTTGGTTTATTGGATGGATTCTTCTCCATAAATTGCTTCCTCTGAAGAAATGAACAAGAGAAATAATGTAAAGTAAAAGGACACAAGTTCCCAATTAATTGCCTTTTTATTGGGGGCAACGTTTCCCCCTCTCCAGGAGCTTTATAAAAGCCATTACAAACATACATGGACAAAAAGGGGGGTTATATAGGCTCAGATTGAGGTGCAATACTATTGGTAGTAGTATAGTAGAAAATAGTGACAAAAGTTGTAGAAAGTAAGTATTAATACAATAGGGTAGACCCTTTAAATTCCCGTACGTGAGAAAAGGGATATAAAAGCAATTATTTGGGGTAACAAAAAAAATTGGTTTAAAAAGTTAAGACACTTGTGCAACATTGGATATTTTTATTGTAGAAACTTTTCCCCAAACCAGGGCGAAAGGGGGTCTACAAAATTTAAAGATATCCAAAAGTTTGCACATGTGTCTTAACTTTCTTTTTGTCGGTTTTTTAAACCTTTTTTTCCCACTTTAAAAAAGGGTTTGGACAAAAATAGACTGGATAAGGAAACTTTTTTTCAGTTTCACTCTCGAAATTTTGTGCTTTGTTGTAGTATAACAGGAGAGACTAGGGGATGGCAGGGTTTTACTTTTTTCAGGAGGATTTTTGCTAAGACTTCAAAAGATGGTAAGCTCCCTTTTTTGTTTTTTTTAAATTTGGGATTCGAAACAGGACAGTGTGATTCGAAGCACTTGGTTTCTGGGGAAAAAATTTAGTTTCTTTGATCACAATTGGGCGTCTCTGTTTTTAATGAGAGGGTTGGTGGAATTTTGGTTTTGTACACAGGCGTTTTTCAAGTATCGTTCCAAACATGCGAAAAATGTGTTCTTTGAGGCGGGTGTCGGGGTTTTCTTGTTTGTTTCACCTATTTAAATTTTGTAAAAAGCCCCCAAGGGATTAGTGTAAACTCCTGCTTTGGACTGATTCATGGTGTTTTTGTTTTTGTCCTGGTTAGATTCTTTATTGAAGTGCGGAAAAGCGATGGGGGACTCGGTGTTAGCTTGCGAAAGTCTTTAGAAACGCTCGGGCAACCTGGCTTTTTGGGGAAGAATTATAACTTTTTTGGGGAGTTGTGTTGGTGCGTGGGAATTAATGATCTAAAAGAGCCTTTTCTTGCAGTCTTTGATGAAAAAGGAAGGAAAATGTAACTAAAGGGAAGGTTTGGTGAATGTAGTATATTCCTCGTCAAGAAATCGGGAAACTAAAAATTCGGTATGCTCTTGGGAAAAAACCCGATGTGATGCCTTTTTTGGCCCTTGGAAACTTGACTGGAAAGAAGTGTTTGAGATCATTTTTTTTGGGTAGATTTCCGATAAACTTAAAAATTTTAGGTTGTTGTCTATTTTGTGAATGAGGAGGGTCGGGGAAAGGTACTTGTCATTGGATCTTTTTTAAAAGTAGTGTAAACGGATCGCCGGTTAACTGCGTTGAGCCTTGCCGAAGATTATAAGAGAGGGGGTTAAAAAAAAAAAAGAGGAACACTGCAGCGGGCCCCTGTTGGCCCAAACTAGGAAAAGCTTAAAATCAGATTCAGACATCAAAACGTTTGGGATTTTATCCCGAGGACTCGTCATTTTAAACTTAACCAAGTAAACGCTTGAAGGGTATTTTTCCCAAAAGTGTTCGGACTCTGGGGTGTTCCATGTAAAGTTGACTAGGCCCGGCACTGATGGGGGCCCCCTTTCCCCTTTCCGTAGGTTTTTTTTTGTAGAGCCTGTTATTGAAAGAAAAACAGTTAAAAATTAACACAGAGTTCAATAAGTCAAAAATCCCCGGGGAGGTAGAAGAAGATTAAGTCCTGTTTTGACTTTACGTCTTTAGAACCTCAAATGCTTTTGGGGGTAGGTGCTTTTGTGAAGAGGGAATTTCACGCCCCAAACTGCTTAGTTTCTTGTTAGGGGATGGAGGGGTTTTTGGGGAATGGGGTTTGAAAAGGGGTCCCTGAGTTTTTTAAAAATGACGGGGCTGGGGGGTCCCCAGAAGGCGGGAAAAAAGATTTTTGGTAAAAAACTCCGGCTAGTTTGTGGGGGAGCACTCCCTTTTTCCCTTAAAAGCTCACTTGGGTTTACTTTTGGGTGGACGACGTCCTCGTAATAACTCCCAAACGTTTTGATGTAGGGGAAATTTTCAGGCAAGGCTCAACGCAGGTTAAACCCGGGAAACCAGTTTCCCTTAGAAGAAGAGTCCAATGACAACTCCCCCCCCTCGACCCCACATTCAAAAGTAGACAAAAACCCTAAATTTCAATTTTATGGGAAAACCTCCCAATAAAAATGATCTCACACATTTTTTCTTTCCAGTCAAGTCCCAAAGCCCCAAAAGAGGCATCATCATGGGGTTTTTTCCTAAGAGCTTTACCGAATTTGTAGCCCCTGATTTTTTGACGGGGAATTTTAATTTACATTCACCAAAATTCATTTAAAATTACTTTTTCCTTTCCCTTTTTCATAAAAAGACGGGAAAGAAAAGACCCTCTTCAAAACATTAATTCTCCACGCACCAAAACCATTTCCCAACAAATTTAATAATTCTTCCCAACAGCCGGGTTTGCCCCAAAAAAACTTTTTAAAATTTATTTCACAAGCAACACCAGGGGCGCCATCGTTTCAAAGACTTCAAAAAAGAATCTAACCAGGACAAAATCAAAGCACCACAACCAGTAAACCCGCAGGGGGTTTACATAAACCCTGTGGAGGCTGGACAAAAATTTACGAAGGGGGAAACACAAGAAACCTCGACACCCGCCTCAATGAACCTTTTTACGCATGTGGGGAAGATAATTTTGAACAACCCCCTGTGTACAACATCAAAATTTCCCACCAATCATCTCTGAAATTCAGAGCCCCCAAATTTTAGTGTTTCAAAAAACCCTAATTTCCGAGGGGCAAGTCCCCTCGAATCAGCACTGACCCGTGTTTCGAATAAAATTTAAAACAAAAACGGCAGCTTCACCATCTCCAAAAATTTAGAAAGAATCCTCCTGAAAACGTAAACCCCCCATCCATAGTTTTTCTCCTGTTATACTACACAAACACATTACAGAGAGTGAACACTAAAACCCAAGCTCCCCTCTATCCGGGTCATATTTGTCCAACCTATTTTTATGTTACCCAAGTAATGTTTTTTATTTTCCTTTTTAAACTCACGTACAAATTAATTGTTTACCATATTGTTTTTACAACTACTACTAAAAATTTTGTCATACTATTTACAACTACTACTATACCAATAGAAATTGCACCTAAATCTGAGCCTTTTATACCCCCCTGTGTCCATGTATTTTTTTGTAAGGGTTGATAAACTCCTGGAGAGCGAAAGGGTTGCCAAAATTTTAAAATGTCACATTATTTTCCCAACTTGTGCCCTTTTACTTTACATATTGTGGGTAAATTCAACAATTTATTACAAGAAAAAAAAGGGAAATTGCACAGCCATGCAGCCCCATCAGAGAAACCTTTGTAATAACAGAAATTTGGTTTTTACCCCAAACAGGGCGCACTTGAGCCTGGAGTCTTCCGTGAATGTTATTATTTTAATCGAGAAATTTATGAGAAACTTTCCATGATCCGAAATTTTGGGAACTTACGTCAGTTGTCGGGGACCCATTAAAGCAATAATATTTTCATTATTTGTTAATCACGTAAAAAAATAAGTCACTGGTAACTTTTTTTAAAAATTTTCAATGAAACATTTCTTGAAATTTTTTCCGGGCCCCTTTTGGGCCCCTTTTTCTTTTTTAAAAATTGAAATTGAATAAAAAAAAAATAATTATTAAACATTTGTGCCCCTAAGACCCACCACAATAAAGTATATTATTGGAACGAACCCAATTATTTTGTCATCTTCCTGTTTTTTTACAAATTTTAGTGTAACCAAAGTGATGCTTATGTTAAATTGGGGGGTTGCCGCAATCGAAAATGAAATTTAAATTATAATATTTTTGGCAATTTTCACGTACTCACTTTTAAATTTACCATTCATGTTCGTCTATTATTTCGAACTTTTTTAACAATGTTTTTAAACATTAGAAAAATTTTCAGGAAATTTAGGAAATAATTTAATATAAATTATTAAGTAAATGTAATGAAAAATTGTCATTTTTTTTGTTTAAAAATAATTGTAAAATAACATGTAATTGTGATGAACGTTAAATTTTAAGTAATTACTACAAGCCGGGTTTGTGGGGGGCCCAAGACCCTACAAGTGTCATCTAAAAAAACCTTTGGGAAGATAAGAGGCGCATATCATAGGTAACTCCCGACATTCTTATAATTAATAAACGATTGAATTTGTTTGTCCCGGGCAAACTTTTTTCTTATGTTTACAGGACAATTTTGAAACCCTGTATGACAAATATATATAAATATATACTTGGGGGATTTCGGGGGGAAAAAGCCCCCCCGGGCCCGGTCGGGTTACCAGGTTTTTCACCAGCTTTTTTTTTTTTCTTTTGAGGGGTTTTTAATTCTCCCTTCTGCCCCCCGGTGTCTTAAAACCATTTTTAGGGGTTTGATTTTTATGTCTCGAGAAAAGTTGAGCTCTATCTAATTAGTTGGAGGGTTTAGAGGGGGAAAAAGACGGTGCCCCCTTTAAGGTTCCCCTGAAAAAATACGTCCCAGGAGGGGGAAGCTTAGTGCTGATTTAAAAAAACCCTTTTTTGGGGTTTAGGATTTGTAAAATTTGCAAAGAGTATTTTTTCAATTTATTGGGCGTATGTGCACCCCCCCAAAAGGCTGCCCCCCAAACCCAGGGGAACCCGGCACTAAGGGTTTAACAAATTGGGTACCCATCGAAATCAGAAAGGGGGCGGGGCCCACCAAGTACTAGGGGGTAGGGTATCACTCATCGTCAGCATTTACTAGACTGCCCCCTTTGCTGGTTGAAGCACAGTGTTTCTCTCCCCCTGTGTGGGTGTGTTTGAAAGTGTTTTTGGGTGTACTATATATGTGGGAGTGCTTGTACTCGTGTGTGTATGTTTACTCGTGTATGTGTTTTTTACTCAACTATTTGTGTGAAATCACCTAGTTGTACTCCCCAATTTTTGAGGTTTGGGGGGGGTCAAAGTCCGAGCCCCGGGCCCCGCCTCTTCACTGATCGTATTTAGGTCATTTCTCCCTGGGGCCGTGAGTTTTATCATACCTCTGTTTAAAGCTATGTATGGTTTCCTGCCCCCCACTACATCGTTTTCCCAAAACAAACCCTTTTTCTTACTGACTATTTCTGTGGCTGAAAAATATTCCAAAAAACCCGTGATTCATCTGTGTTTCACTTCCAAACGGTTTTCCCCCTTTGTTACTGTGTCCAATCTCTGGAACATCCTGTCTTTGCCCAAACCTTGTAAATTCCCCAGTTTTTTGGAAATTTTCGTTATCATGTCCCCCCTATCTCTCCTGTCCTCCCGTTTTCGTCAGGTTTTATTTCCCTTAACCTCTCCTGTAGGACATACCTCTTAACTCTGGGGCTAGTCTTTTTGCAAAAACCCTTTTCACTTTCTCTAGTTTCTTCACGTTTCTTGGCAGGTGTGGGTTCCAACTGGTGCCGCATTCTCCAAAAATGGGGCCCAACAACACGGGGTGTACAGGTGTGTGTGTGTGTGTGTGTGTTTTGGGGTGTTGGTGTTGTGACCAACAATTAATATTTGCCCCCCAATAACTCATTTTTTGACCCGGGGGTGGACATGGAATTGCTCATTTACTCTATAATTTGTTTGATTGTAGCCATTTTATAAACGTAATTAAAAATTTTCTTACAGGGTTTTATTACCTTTGTACCTAGTTTTTAGTTATCAAAAATTTTGGGGGCCCCGTCCCTGGAAACCCCTTATTTACCTCTGTAAAACTTTTGACTACAGTCCCCAGGGTGGGTATGGGGGTGGGCCCCGGGGGCCCGGTGGATAAAGCTCCCCCTTTTTTTGAGGGGGCCGGGGTTTGATTCCCGGGGGTTTGGAAAACCCTTTCCCACACCCTTTCCTTACACTTTTTGTCCTGGGTTTACCCAGCAGCAAAAGGTACCCGGGTTTAGTCGATGGTGTGGGTTTGTTCCTGGGGGACAGATTGAGGACCACAATGGAAAAAAAGGGTTTGCCCGTCCTCGATGACGCCCCCTGACTTTCTTGGGTTTTCCTAGGGGGTTTAAACCCCCTGGGGTTAAAAAAACCCAACGAAATCTTAAACCCTTTTCTCTAATACCTAGAGAGGGGTTTTGGGGTCCCAAATCCCCCGCGGGGCCCGGCGAGAACCCGGGGATCATGGTGGATCAGGGTCTGATCAACCCCGGCTGTTTTCTGCTGGCCAAAAGCAAAACTGACGTACGAACCACTGCCCGGTTGTTCAAAGGGATGACTTTAGGTTTCCTGTCCCGTTCCTTTTTGAAAAAAACAGCCCGGGGTCTATTTGGGAATCCCCTTTATGTATGCCGGGAGGCAATTTAACATCTTCGGGAACCCGGGCACCCTTTCTGTGTTTTCTCTCAGTGTACTCGTGGCACCCCTGCTTTTCATCGGGGGAAAATTTTTCATCTCCCGCCGAATCTTTTTATTCATATAGAGTGATTTTTGTTTTGGGGAGGTTTGGTTCCAATCCCTCCAGGACCTCCTATTTTATATTATTAGGGATTCTCTCCCTGCATTCGAGAGAATACAGATCAAGGACCTTTTAAACCCTTCCCAGTAGTTTTTTTGGTTTCCTTATCACACTTATTTTGTGCTGGTTTAAAGTTCTTTGTACACTCTCCAAAAACTCAATTTTGCCAGCCTTGAAGGGGGCCCTTTTTGTGTACAGCAGATTCCAGCCTAGAGAGCACAAGCCCATTTGAAGATAATCATTTATGGGCTTGGCAACCCTAGTTTTTTAAGGTTCTCATTATCCATCCTACCATTTTAAATGCAGATGGGAGATACATTGTTGTGGTCTTTGAAGGCGGAGGTCCACTGACCCTTATCACTCCCCGGCCTTCACATTACTTTTCCGCTCTATGGATGTTTTAGAATTTGGGTATACCCTGGGAAAATTTTTTTAAATTTTTTCTTTTCTTACTGAAAATTGAAATTTCTCCTCCTTGAATTATATTGTTTTGAGTTGCCCCTTCGGGAAAATTTGGTTGATGTCCGCTTTTGGGGTCCCGGCATTTTCTTTGGGTGGAGGTCGCTGTCATGGTGATCCGGGTGTCATCCGCCCCAAAGGAAGACCCCGGGGCTATGATTACACCTCTGTCTATGTCAGAAATGAGGATGAGGAAAAGAATGGGAAACGAGTACTGTGCCTTTTTTGGAACAGAGCCCTTTTTTTCATGGCCTGTCTGAGACTTTAAATCTGTTTTTCTATTATTCTTTGTGTTCTATTTTTCAGGAAGATGTAGATCCCCTCTACCAAAAATTTTCCCCTTATTCCTTTATCCTGCATTTTGTTTGCTACTTCACCATGGGCACACTTTTCTAAAGCTTTTGCAAAGTCTGTTTTACTACATCTTTTATTTTGTTTATCTTCTCAGCAACCTGGACCTTGTCCTGGGGGTCCAGTAAACCCGTGTTTTCCCTGGGTTGTGTAAAATGGGTGGGGAACGGTGGTTGGGGGGATTTTTCTTCTTAAACCCTTCAAAAAATTTTTTTAAAAAATTTTTGGGGGGGTTTTGTGCCATCGGTCTGTGGTTTTGCAATTGCTTTTTCTGCCCCCTTTTTTAAAAGTGGGGCTATGTTGTTGTTTTTATGTGTGTAGGATGACCCCCGGTTCATGCCCCCTTCCATAAAATGCTGAAGGCACGCATTTGGAAACTTTTTGCAAAAATTTTTGAATTTAAAAACGAGTTTCCCCGAGTCCCCGGGGCCCGGGGCAGAGTGCATGGGGATGTCATTAATTGCATCTTCAAATTTGTGGAGTTTAAAAAATATCCGAAGTTTTTTTGGGGGGGGACCAAATTTGGGTTTCGGGTTTATAAAATTCAAATTTTTTGTCGACCCTTAGAGTGAGCCTGGCTGGGTGAACACTGGTTTATATTGGGCTTTTGTATCTCACTCATTTCTTGGGGTATCATCTCTGTATGTCCCATCCCGCCAAAACAGGGGGCCCCAATTTTGGATGTTGGATTTTCCTTTGATTTGGCCCCTAAGAGAAAAAAAATATTTTTTTTTTTTTTCAGTTTCCTTTATGGGGGTTTTTGAATCTTCTTGAAGATATTAAACTAACTCTCTCTGGTTTTTGTGCTTGCTCTTTTTAAACATCATTTGGTGCATTTATATTCATATCCTATACATATTTTAAAATTGAAAAAATATATATATATATTATATATTAAATATAAAAATATATATATATATAAATTAATAAAAATATAAATATATATATATATATATTTTCCAAGTGTAAAATAAACATGAATCTCTCCCCCCTGTGTTCTAGGGAGTACAGGTTTTTTAAAATTTTAAACTTTCCCCGAAAATTTAGGTGTTTTTTTCGCAGTTTGGTGCCGTGGGTCAAAATTTTTGACGCGGTCATGATAATTTTGCGAAAAAAAAAAAAAGATTTTGGGGTTTTTTTTTCAAAAAATAGTGTAAGTATTGGGAAAATTTTGGTGAAAAAACTCATGGTTTAAAACAATGTTTCTAAGCAAATTATACCTACTTGAAACATGTTCCCGGTACGACCCGCCAGGTAAATTTTGTCCGGTGACGGGCCGCCAGGTAAAATTTAAAGTAGGTGACGACCCGCCAGGGGAAATATGTCAGGTGGGGGACCCCGCCAGGTAAATTTTATGTCAGGTGACGACCTGCCAGGTAAATTTATGTCAGGTGCGACCCGCCAGGAAAAAATTTTTGTCAGTGGGCGACCCGCCAGGTTTAAAAAGTCAGGTTTTCGAAACCCCCAAAGGGAAATTTATGTCAGTGAAAGACCCCCCAGGGAAATTTTAAAGTCAGGGGACGACCCCCCCAGGTTTAAAAAAATGTTTAGGTGCGACCCGCCAGGTAAATTTTTGTCAGGTACCCACTCGCCAGGTAAATGTTAAACGTAAGTGGGCGGTGGGAAAACTTTATTTATTTTTGTTTGTTTCTTAATTTTTCTGTCTTTATTATTAAAGATTCGCCGGTTTTCCCCCGGGCCCCGGGAAATTTTCCCCTGGTTGGTCGGCCTTGGGTCCCTGTTTGGGAGTGGCTGAGCCTAAGTCTCCCATGGGGGGAGGTACAAGTTCCTCCCCATCTTGGGGCCCAAATGTCCCCCGGCCTAACCCCATTCCCACCCTCCGGGGGTCGTAGGGGAGAAGCTAGGCCCTCTCTGTCTACCCTCCCCGCCCCCAAGGGGGCTAATGGGAAATAACAGTCTTGTGAGCTGCAAAACCTTTGGGTCAGGACCTACCCTACCCAGAAGGGCTAGGAAAGGTTACCTTTGGGGGTTTTCCTGGAGGTTATTCCGGGGACAACGCCCCCGGGCCGGTCCATGACCCGACCCCCCCGATTGGGTCAGGGCCCGATCAACTAGGCTGTTTCTCGGGCCCCACGCGTCCAAGTACGACCAAGCCCGGCTATCCGGCCCTTTTTTTAGGGTTCCCGCCACTTTTTCTTGAAAGGGAGCCAGGGGGTTTTTTGGTTTAAATTCCCCCAATGCTTGATGGGGGGGCTGTTGAACATTCTTGGGCCCGGACACTTATATGTTTTCTCTTTGTGTACCAATGGCGCCTCTACTTTTTTTTTGGGGGCATTTTGAACCCCCGCCCCCGCTTTTTTCTTTTGTAGGGAGTGATTTTTGTTCAAATTTTTTTTTTTTTTTAATACACTAAATTTACCCCTTTTAAAATTTTTTACAAATTTTTGGGAGGGCTTACAGCGAGGTGGGAGGAAACTTGTTGCAGAGGTGGGAGGGGCTTGTTTCAGAGGTGGGGGGGAGCTTTCTGCCCCCAAAGGGGGGAGGAGCTTATTTGCAGAAAGGGGGGGGAGCTTGTTGCAGAGGTGGGGGGAGCTTTCGCAGAGGTGGGAAAAAGGGGCTTACAGCAAAAGGTGGGAGGAGCTTGTTGCAGAGGTGAGAGGAGTTGTTGCCAAAAGGGGGGAGGAGCTTTCTGAGAGGTGGGGGGAGCTTCGCAGAGGGTGGGAGGAGTTGTTGCAGAGGTGGGAGGGGCTTGTTGCAGAGGTGGAGGAGCTTTCTTTCAAAAGGGGGGAGGAGCTTTCAAACAGAGGTTGGGGGGAGCTTTTTTGCAAGGGAGAGGAGCTTTGTTTGGGAGGGTGGGGAAAGGGGCTTTTGCAGAGGGGGGAGGGCTTACAGCAGAAGGGGGGGAAAAGCTTGTTTGCAAGGTAAGGAGTTGTTGCAAAAGGTGGGAGGAGCTTTCTGCAAAAGGTGGGAAAGGGGTTGTTGCAGGGGGGGGAGCATAAATTTAAAAGGTGGAGGAGCTTGTTGCAGGGGGGGAGGAGCTTACAGCAGGGTGGGAGGGGCTTTTTGCCCCGGGGGGAGGAGCTTACAGCAGAGATGGGGGGAGCTTTTTGCAGGGGTGGGGGGAGCTTGGGGTTTCAGAGGTGGGGGGGGCCCTTTCAGCAGAGGTGGGAGGAGCTTTTTGCAAAGGTGGGAAGGAGCTTGCAGGAAAGGTGCAACAACCCTTTTTTAATGACGTCCCCTGGGTACCCCCTCACAAAATGCTTTTACTGACGCTATTATTACTAATATCCTTTTTTTGATTATATCTTTTTTTTCAGTAATGTTTATGGGATAAGTTTTTAAATTGAATAAACGCATAAGAAAACCCCGCCCAAAAATTTTATTTTTCCTATATTATACCCGGGGGTGGTGGCTGAAACCCTTTATGAAAAAGATTCATCGCCGGGCGGTTTTTGGAGTTTTGGGGACCTCCGATCGCGGGTTCTATCCCCGCCCGTGGTATGGTTTTTTTGCAATCGTGTCATTATGATTTCGTGAGTCATTACATCAGTTCCTCACTATAAGAGAAGGGTTTTTCTATGTTACTCAGGTAGCATTACAGAAAACGGTATACTATACACGGGAAACAATAAAAAAATCACTTACATTGCATAAAAAAGCCCAATGTAAAACGATTTTCTTTATTTTTTTTTTTAAATTTCTTGACGTAATTAGCTAGTCCGCGCGTTTACCCGAATATCTCGAACGTAGGATTTTGGTCTACTGATTGGACTACGCGCCATTATTAATAATTGTATTAAATTTATTTTACACATTATGATTATAATCATGGGAGAGCGCTAAACCCGTGGGATTATACAGCAATTAATTTTCACAGGCAATATAAAACAAAGTGGTTTGACTTTTTGAAGTTTCGTTTTTGGAATATCTCAAATATTTTGATTTTGTAAGGGGTTTTAAAAGGGATATATTTTGGGGAATACCAAAAAAGTCTACCAAATGTAAAAGATAAGATAAGATAAGATAAGATTTCGTTCGGTTTTAACCCCGGAGGGTTAGCCACCCAGGATAACCCAAGAAAGTCAGTGCGTCATCGAGGACTGTCTAAACTTATTTCCATTGTGGTCCTTAATCTTGTCCCCCAGGATGCGACCCACACCAGTCGACTAACACCCAGGTACCTATTTGCTGCTAGGTGAACAGGACAACAGGTGTAAGGAAACGTGTCGAAATGTTTCCACCCGCCGGGAATCGAACCCGGGCCCTCCGTGTGTGAAGCGGGAGCTTTAGCCACCAGGCCACCGGGCAATGATAATAAGATATATTAGGTGAAATGGATACACCAAGAAGTCGTGTTAGACGTATTCTAACAGTGCTGATTGTCGGAGTGTCACTCGTAGTTCCAATTTGACACGTCATGCTGCCATATGTCAAAATCAGTAAATATTTTTTTCTGTTGTTTATTGGCCAATCATATTGAAACTTTGTCATATTCATTTACATATGCACTTATAAACGTACACCAAAAATAAAAGAAATCGGGCAAAAAATAAAGGTGAACGAAATTGACCGGTACCCCCTGAAGGGTGCCATCATGGGCTTGGCATCCCTCGTTTTGAAGGTTCTCAATATTCATTGTCATTTTTCTAGCACATGCGATGATACAATGTTGTTTTCATTGAAAGTGAGATCCCCTGACATTATCACTCCCATGTCTTTTATATTAGTTTTTCGATCTATTGTGTGGTTAGAATATGTTTTATACTCCAATATAGTTTTAATTTCCTTATATTTTCCATATCGGAGTAATTGAAATTTCTCATCATTGAACATCATAGTGTTTTCTGCAGCATATTTAAAGATTTTTTTGATGTCTGCCTGGAGTCTTGCAGTGTCTTCAATGAAGGACACTGCCATGCAAATTCGGGTGTCATCTGCAAAGGAAGACACGGTTTACCTGGAGTTTACCTGGAGAGAGTTCCGGGGTCAACGCCCCCACGGCCCGGTCTGTGACCAGGCCTCCTGGTGGATCAAGCCTGATCAACCAGGCTGTTGCTGCTGGCTGCACGCAAACCAACGTACGAGCCACACCCGGCTGATCAGGAACTGACTTTAGGTGCTTGTCCATGCCAGCTTGAAGACTGCCAGGGGTCTGTTGGTAATCCCCCTTATGTGTGCTGGGAGGCAGTTGAACAGTCTCGGGCCCTGACACTATTGTATAGTCTCTTAACGTGCTAGTGACACCCCTGCTTTTCATTGGGGGGATGGTGCATCGTCTGCCAAGTCTTTTGCTTTCGTAGTGAGTGATTTTCGTGTGCAAGTTCGGTACTAGTCCCTCTAGGATTTTCCAGGTGTATATAATCATGTATCTCTCCCTCCTGCGTTTCCAGGGAATACAGGTTTAGGAACCTCAAGCGCTCCCAGTAATTGAGGTGTTTTATCTCCGTTATGCGTGCCGTGAAAGTTCTCTGTACATTTTCTAGGTCGGCAATTTCACCTGCCTTGAAAGGTGCTGTTAGTGTGCAGCATATTCCAGCCTAGATATAACAAGTGACCTGAAGAGTGTCATCATGGGCTTGGCCTCCATAGTTTTGAAGGTTCTCATTATCCAATCTGTCTTTTTCTAGCAATGCTTGATACAATGTTAGGGTCTTAAAGGGTGAGATCCTCCGACTGATCACTCCCAGGTCTTTGACGTTGGTTTTCGCTCTTTTTTGTGGCCAGAATTTTTTTGTCCCTTGTGAAGATTTAATTCCTCATTTTTACCATACCCGGTAATTAAAATTTTTCTCATCGTTGAACTTTATTTGTTTTCTGCAGCCCCTGAAGTTTTGGGTTGATGTCCGCCTGGAGCCTTGCAGTTTTGCAATGGAAGACACTGTCATGCAGATTGGGTTTTCATCTGCAAAGGAAACACGGTGCTGGGGCTGACATCCTGTCTATGTCGGATATGAGGATGAGGAAAGATGGGAGCGGTACTGTCCCTTTGGGAACGGGCTTTTCACCGTTCTGCCTCGGACTTTACTCTTTGACGACTACTCTGTTTCTGTTAGTGAGGAAATTATAGACCCATCGACCGACTTTTCCTTTTTATTCCTTTAGCACGCTTTTTGTGCGCTATTACCCATGGTCAATTTGTCAAGGCTTTTGCAAAGTCTGTATATTTTACTGCTGTGGCTGTTACCCGCACTGTTAATATGAGGAGAGGAACAGGGAAGAAACGAGACTGCCCTTTGAAAAGGCTTTTTCCCCAGTAGCTGCCCCAGATTTTATTCTTTTAACATTACTCTTTGTGTTCTATTGTTGGAATTTAAAAATACCATCTTCCAACGTCCTTTTTAGTCCCCTTTTTATCATGCATTTTTGCGCTTTCACACTGTGCTATTACACTATGGTCGCACTTGTCAAAGGGTTTGCAAAATCTGTGTATACAACATTTTTTTCTTTTTTTTTCTAGAGATCCAGGACCTTGTCATAGGGTCCAGTAGTTGGGAAAGAGGAGTGACCTTCTCTGAACAATGTTGCCCCGGGTTGTGTGACTACACAGATGACACAAGGGAAATGAGTGAGCTACTCAAGTCCCTATGACCAGTTTTTCAAGCCCCAACCCGACTGAAGTCGGACAAAATGAATTTTTTATGGAGAGCCACAAAATTTGATTAACCAACCTACCATGTTTTCCTACGCCAAATATACGAACAGGGATAATGACATGCCCATGCCTTGCCCCCGGGGCCCGACTCTGGGAACCCGTGTTTCATCAAAAACTGCAAGAAGCCCCTATCCGGCCTTTCCCTCCCATGGAAGGGAGCAGGCAGGGGTCGTCCCACAGTTACTAAAAACAAAGACATAGCCCCACCCACAAAGGGGCAGTAAAACAACAGCAAAGAACACAAACCAATACCAACATCCCATACAAAAAATCTTTGGAAGGGCCCTAAGTAGCAAGATCACCACCCATCTAGAAAAACCCCTCAATTACACAACCCAGGGAACATGGGTTTTTGAACAGGGTTTCCCCTGTCCTCAATATTGGGTCACTACGACAGGTCCAAATCACAGAAGACAGAAAGAATGCGATTTAAAAAATATAAGACTTTGCAAAAACCTTTGACAAGTTGACCATGGGTAAAGCGCACAAAATGCGGCTAAAGGAATAACAGGAAAAGCGGTCAAAGGGTCTATAATTTCCTCACTAACAGAACAAGGAGTAGTCGTCCCAAAAGGTAAAGTCCAGGCAAACTATGGGAAAAGCTCTGTTCCACAAGGCACAGTACTCCTCCCTCTGTTCCCATCCTCATATCCGACTAGACAAGGATTTGCCCGCCCGGTCTTCCTTTGCAGAGACACCCGAATCTGCTGACAGTGCTTCCATTCAGACACTGCAAGGCCCAGGCGGACATCACCAAATCTTTCAGGGGGCGCAGAAAACAATATAAGTTCAACGATAAAAATTTTCAATTACTCAATATGGTAAAAAAGGGGAAAAATTAAATCTTCACAAGTAAAAAAAATTCTGGCCAAAAAATAAGCGAAACACTAACTCAAAACCTGGAGTGATCAGTCGGAGGATCTCACCTTCAAGGCCCAAAACTTGTATAAATCGCATTGCTAGAAAAAGACAGGATGGATAAGAGAACCTTCAAAACTAGGAGGCCAACCCATGGACACCTTCAGGTCACTTGTTTATCTATGCTGGAATATTGCTGCACCCCAAACGGCACCTTTAAAGGGCCCAGGGGGAAATTGCCGACCTAGAAAATTTTACAGTAATTTTCCCACGGCGCGCAAAAGGGAGTTTAAAACCCCTAAAAATTACTGGGACGCTTGGGGTTTTCCTAAACCTTTTTCCCCGGGAAGCAGGAGGAGAGATAATGATTATATAAAATGGAAAATCCTAGGGGGGAATATTTCCCGAACTTGCACCGAAAATCACTCATACGAAAGAAAAAAAGACTTGGCGGGACGATGCACCACCCCCTTAAAATGAAAAGCAGGGGGTCATAGAAGTTAAGGACCATACAAAAAGGGGTTCGGGGGCCCCGGAAAATTTTTTCAACTGCCCCCCCGCATACAAAAGGGGGGGGTTTTACCAGAGCCCCCTGGCAGCCTTCAACTGGCACTGGACAAGAAACCTAAAGCCCGGTTCCTGCCCCCCGGGGTGTGGCCGTACTTTGGGTTTTGCTTTGCAGCCAGCAGAAAACCCCTTTGGTTATCAGGCTCAAATCCACCAAAAAGGCCCTGGCCCACAGCCCCGGGCCGGGGGGGCTTTGCCCCCAGAACCCCCCTCCGGGTTTAAATTTGGGCAAACCTCAGGTGGCCACCAGGGGGAAATGCTTGCGGGCTTTTCGGGGCTCTCACCCAGCTTGGGAGGAGCTGGACGGATTCAAAAATTTGAAATATTGTAAGAATGTATTCTTGTTTGTTTTTTCCCTATCAATGTATTCTGTCTATTAAAAAAAGTTCACAGTACCCTTAAAAATTTTTGGGGGTGGTAGGAAAAGGGAAAAATTTCAAACGCCCCGGGGGGAAACCCTTTGATTTTTTCCCTGAGGTGCTTTATTGTTTTCCCTTGGGATGGGGCCCCCAGCCCCAGTTCTAGGGTGGGGCCTCCCTATTTATATAAATATGTAAATTTTTAATTTTATATAAATATATATTATTTTTTTTAATATATTTATATATATTTATTTTAAAAAATTTATTTATATATATATAAGATAATAGATTATTAAAATTTATATATATATTATATATATATTTATATTAAAAAGTATAAAAGGTCGGGGCCAAAAATATGTAAAAACGGGTAAATTTAAGGGAAAGAATTTTTTAAAAATTTAATCCTTTCAAAAAATTTTTTTTCCCTAGGGTTTAAAGATATTTTTTTTTTCATTAATGTGATGAAAAAAATTTTATAATTTTGCACCAAAAAGGAATTAAAAAAAACTTACCAAACCTTTAAATTATAACAAAAACAATTTATTTTGGGGCCTAACCCAAACCTAATATATTTTAGAAAAAATTTATAAAAATTTTAATAAAAAACAAACAAGGTGAAATATATTTTTTTTGGGTTAGGTTCAGAAAATTTGGCGAAATTTTTGCATACAAAATTTTAACTTTCCTATATGGCAAGATGAGCGTTGTTTTTTAACCCAAGATCCCAAGTTCTGCCTATTGGGAACGACATATAAATATATATATATATATATTTTAAAATATAAATAATTTATTTTATATATATATATATATATAATTTTAAAATATATTTATAAATATATAATAATTATAAAAAAGGGTTTGGGGTTTTCTTTGGGCTAAAGGACTGCTTGTGGAGGCGAATTTTTAAAACCCGGGGAGGCTAAAATTTAAAATCCATAAAAAAAACCACTGTAAAAAAAATGTCCTCGGACAAAACCCCACCTTCTGTTGGTAAAAGATCTTTGTAGGAGCAATGGTTTGCAGGGAAAGGGGGGACATGTACATTGTGTGGTCTCTTGAGGCGGAAAAGGGTTTGGGGGAAATCGAACCCTGCCCGGGCCCCCAGTTTGGTGTATATATGTTTATATTTTACATATTTATATATAAAATGGTTTAAAATGAAAAACAACCCTTTTTTAAAGAACAGTGAAATTCCAAGCAGGATGAAGGCCCTGCCTATTGGGGTCAACGGGCCTGCTCCCGTGTTCCTCCTTTTTAGGAGTCGGGTGCTTTTCGCTGTCAGGTTTTTTACTTTGTTGTGGGAGGGTGAGGGTTTTTGGGTTTGGGTCTCGCCTTTTTGTACGCCTTCCTTTGATGTAAGGCTTTTTTAGTTCCTTGATAAAGTGAGAAGTCACAAAGCACTTGGAATTTCCCCTATTTTTTCACAGTGGTTTGGGTTTTTTATTTTCTGAATCACCTGGTTTAAAGTGTTGGTTTGAATATAAAAAGCTTTTTAATTTTGCAAGAAAAAAGGGGAAATATTCACAAACCTGATCCTGGCTGCCTTTGGGTTTTAAAAAAATTTTGGTGAGTTGGGGGCCAAAGGAAATTTGGGCCAGTGGGTAAGGTTGGTTTAAAACACTGTTAACTTGTTCCTTTTTTTTGTAGGTTTGAGGATTTTTTTCGGCCAGAGATTTAGTTATTTATATATTGTAGTAAGTATTTGAATCCCTTTTCCAAACTGTTTCAGCTCAGGGTTCGACCCCCCAAAAATGCTTTTCCCGCCCCAAAAAGGCCCCACAACCCTTTCATGTCAAACCTTTCCCTCCCGGGAAACCTCGAAACCTAAAAAACAAAAGGGGCCTAGCGAAAATAGGCTTGTTTCATGTTGGTAGGGGGGAGTCGTTTGGGGTGTTTGATCAAGGATTAATTTCTGGGGAGCCTCCCATTTTTTGGATCGAGGCCCCAAATTTTGGGGAGATTCTCTGTAAAAGCTTGCATTTAAAGTTTAAAAGTGGGGCCTTTTCAAAACCCTTTCCCTTTTGGTTTTATAAAATTATTAATTTGGTTTAAATTTTTTTATGGCAAACTAGCCCCTTTGCTAATGGGATTCAGTCTGGAAATTTGGAGACGCTCCCGATCACGGGTTCTTTAAACCCCCCCCATTGGGAAAGGTTTTTTTGAAAAATTTTGGGCATTTCGGTTTTGATTCATAAAGATTCCTTTCGATATGGGAGTAGATACAAATAAAGAAAAAAAAAAACCCCCTTAGGGAAAGAAAAAGTTTTTAGAATAATCACTCATAGTTTTAAAACTCCCGCAATATGAAACTATGTTGGAAAGCTAGTGTATCATTGGTTTAAATTAAAAAAATAATTTTTAGTAAATTTTTTTTTTTATGCAAGTTGCTTCATTGCTGGTTTAAAAGTATGGAGACAGGTTTCCATAAATTTTTTTGAACCCAAATGTAAATCATTTAAAGAAAGACCTATGGATAAATGTAAAACCCTAAAATTTTAAAAAAAATTTCTATGCCTTTTTTGGGTACTGTAAAAGGTTTTTTTAAAAATGTGGAATGGGTTGGAAATGCTGTCGGGATTTATTTTCCAAGGATAGGGTACATGGGTTTTAAGTGGAATGGCTGGGGGGAGAGGGCCCGTTACGTGGGGAAACAGCAGGGGGAAGTAGATGCGTCCAAACGGCCGGGGTATTTGAGCTAAAAATTTTTTTTTTTTTTTTCCCTCACGTAATGGTTCCCTTTTGTGCTTTCCGCAGGTCCCCTGGGGGCTGATTATTTTAGAGCTCTGTTAGCTAGTGGGGAATTTATGGGAAATTTTTATAAAAATTTTTCTTGTCAGGAAGGTTAAAACTTTGCACCACCTCATACTTCCCCTTATTTATTTATTTTCTGGGGGGCTCTCCAGTCTTTCTCGACTCCCCAAAGTAAAATGTTTTTTCCCCGGGGTTTATGGTAAAAAGAAAAGTGGGTGTAATATAGAGTGTATATAGTGATCAAAGGGTTTTAGTGGCAGCACCAAAAAGATTTCCACTGTTGGAAACTTATTTGGCCCAAGTTCCCAAGGAAAATAAGTATATGAAAGCCTAACATTTCACCGATAGAAACCCTCTGAGTTTTTTCGGGCAATTTAATCTACCCAAAAAACATTTTAAAAAACCCAGGTTGGCGAAGGGGGTTGGGAAAGGGAATTTTAATTGAAGATTTACCCACAAGGAAGAGGTTTGATAGCTTTAAATGTTAGTTTAAAAAATATTTTGGGGAAATTTTTGGAAAAACTGGGAGGTATTAAAATGTGACCTAAACCCTTTAAAGTAGGTGGAAAAAGGTCTTTAATATAGGCAAACACTAGGGCATAATTTCTAGCGAGAACTGGGAGCCTCAAGTTTGAAAAGGCGAGGCACGGGGGGTTTTTAGACCCAAAATGCCTTCTTCTAAGATTAGACTCCAAGTTTTGGGAAAACTGCCCGTGGGAAAAGCAGGGCGGCGCCCCCAAAGTGTCTACACAAACTAGGGCCTGGAAATCTGGTGGGGCGCCTCGGGGAAATACCATTTGGACCTCCCTATCCAGGCTTTGGGACTAGAAGTGTTTTTAAGAATTTTATAATCAAAGAAATTTAAAAGGACATTGCTTCCTTAGGTCACACACACAAAAAGTTTCAAGATTTATACTGTTTTATAAATATATAAATATATATATATTAAAATTTTATATATTTTATATAATATATATAAATTTTTATATATATACGTTATTATTATATACACCCTCCTCGGTGGGAACGGCCGACTTGGGTTTAAAAAAAAAAAAAAATACACACCCCTCTTTGGGGTTTTTTCTATTTTTTTACAATTTCTTGTTCTTGTTTATTTCCCGTTTTGCTCCATGGGGAATGAAACAGAATTTTCTCCCTAAGCCATGCTTTTTTGTAAGAGGCCGACTAAAATGCCAGGAGCAAGGGGGTAAAACCCCTTTTTCCTTATTTAAATTTTCTAAATTTAAAAAGGGGAAACTTTAGTTTTTTTTTTGGGCCACCCCGCCTCGGTTGGGGTACGGCCAGTTTGTTGAAAGAAGAAAAAAAAGCAGAATTTCCCACAATAAAGCAATGGGTATACAAAAAATAGCAACAGTAATAATTAAAAAAAGGTGGTCATCAGAGCGTCTGGAGAAGTCCACAAGGTGCAGTAATAAAAATTTTATACCTAAAAGGGTGTTCCGGGGGTTTTCCGGCCCCCATGGCCCGGTCCATGACCAGGCCTTTTTTTTACAATTTTCAAGGAGACAGGGGAGAGGAAGAGTACTGGGGGAAAGAGAGCAAATCAGTCTTGACCCATGGGAAAGGGGAACAATAGCTCCAGTTCCTTTGTCAAGAAATTTTCAGGATCTTGATCAAGGTACATACTTTTTTAAGGGGTTAGTAAAATTCAATTTAAATATTTTTAAATGACTTGTATTTACATGTTAAACACTGACAGAATGAAATTTTTATTAAGGATGAAAACTGATTTTAAACACACAACAATATAATTAGTATCATTTACTGACTAAATAAAATGTAATGTGAAGTGGCTTTTATATATAAATATATATATATATATATATATATATATATATATATATAATATATATATATAAATATATATAAATATATTTTATATATTATATATATATTTTAAATATATAATATATATATATATATATATATAATATATATATTTTATAAAATATATATATATATATATATATATATATATATATTTTATATATTTATATATACAGGTCTCCCTCAACATTCACGTTTTCAACTTTCACGGGCTTCACACATTCGCGAATTCCCAACCGCCAAATTCCCCGCCACCCAAATTTCCAGCTGCCAAATCATATTTAAGTTTCCCGCCACCTGCGAGTCCCTACTACCCTCCCTCCAACCCCCGCAACTGGCAGCCAGGGCCCCCCCACCACTCAGTGTGGTGAGTGTTTTGTTTGTTCATTATTTCTATTAAACTACAGTATAAAAAAATGTAAACCCATTCATGACTGCAAATTGGAATGGCTATTCGGACAGGTATTTGACAGTGACATCATGTGTTTACTCTTGAACACTGCAAAGAATTAAAAATTTCTACTACAGCTAATAATAACAATAGTAATAATAACATAATAATAATAATAATAATAATAATAATAATAATAATAATAAATTTTGACATAATTGAAGAAGGAAATTGTACAAAAATACGAGGGAGTGTTGACACATCGTCATGTGACTTTTTTTTATGCTGGTTTAACATTAGTCTCCGTGTTCTTCCAAACATTTCACAATAATTCACTGTGTTTTGGTGCTTGTAGATTGAGTGTGACTGGGGTGGGGAGGCAGTGATTTAGGCAATGGTATTTTAAAAACATCATTTTAAAAAAAATAAA
>NC_069413.1:25579446-25679446 GCF_026875155.1 Cherax quadricarinatus
AAAAAAAATTTGATGAGTCACTTAGCCTTAATACCATAATCTGTAAGGATTTAATGTTAAGAATTAATCTAAGTCTGCTCGAAATGCCTAGCCATGCTAGGTGTCCTAGTGGCCCCCTCTGTAATTAGTATTTTATAACATGTAAACCACACAATACCCAAAACCTGTAAACCCCACATTGTAACCCTTATAGAGAATAAACTTGAATTGAATTGAATTGAACACTTACCTTTAACAATTCTCTCAATTTGCTGACTGTTGAAGTTTGAAAGTCCAATTGCTTTAGCTTTTCCGGCATCAACCTGTCAATAAATAAAAAAATAAATAGATAATATGATTGAAATTTTCTTAAAAACATCAAGGAATACCTTGAAAATAAGAAAAAAAGATATTGTTTTTGCCTGACATGAGAACATTGTTCAAAAATAGTTTGATAGCTTCAACAGTTTTACTGGGAATATTGCAAGTGATATAAATCATCCAAATCTTAATAAGGTTCTTGTTTCTTTTTTTTTCTTACAAGTTCTCTATACATGTATTAATAATTATAAGTTTCTCAACTCTGAAATTTCACTAATTTGGAGCTTATTTCCTCATGGTTGTTATTTTGCTATGTAATAATATATTATTCAATCCCTTAACACCTCTTCTCCAGTCAACATTTTGCTTGATTTGTTCTTAATTTACTTTTCTTCGGTAATTCCCTTTCTTCAGATATTAAACTTGTGCGATATAAAATTACAGTAATATAATTTGAAGCACTCTGGTACCTACGTTGGCCTTCCTTTGTGACAACGATTATTTTACTATATACCAGGTACGGTACTTTATTTTCTGTAGCTCTTCCTCTCTACAATATACTGATGAAATTATCCACTTCATTTCTAGTTATGAAGATCATAAAAGAATTCAATAAACTGATGATTACCATGATGATTTATGTCATATTTTACAATTTCAGTTATGGATCTGAGAGGAATAGACTTGGATAAGAACTTGGCCTGTTCATTTGATCCAAGTGATAACTGGTAGCGATAATCTGTGGATAAGTTGTGCATCACAGGTAAACTAAACAGGCGTACACTAAACAGCATAAACTAAACAGGAATGCTCTTCTGGCCAGGGAATCAGACGCTGAGAACGTAACAAGCAAGGCCCCCTTTTATGCTAGCATCTTGGCGACTAAAATGCCAAGAGCAAGGGGCTAGTAACCCCTTCTCCTGTATGTATTACTAAAGTTAAAAACGGAAACTTTTCTTTTTCTTTTTGGGTCACCCTGCCTTGGTGGGATACGGCCAGTTTGTTGAAAGATATATACTGTATATATATACAGTGGACCCTCACCTAACGAATGCATCGCATAACGTTAAATTCGCCTAACGGTACATTTTAACCTTAACTTTTTCCCCTCGGCTAACGCTAAAAAACTCCCCTAATAATTTTCCCTTTTCTGGGGTTACCAATTAAATTTTCCTTAGGTAGGGTCCACTTTATATATAAAATTATATAAATATATATAATATATAATAAATCAGTTAGGGAAAGGAGAAAAGAAAATATTTTGGGAAAATTTCAAGAATTATTGGTTTAAATTTAAAGGTTGGTGCGAGAAGGGGGTTCAAATAAGCTTGAAAAGGCACCTGGAGAAGAGGGGAAGGGCAGAGGAGAGAAAAAGAGTTTTTGGGGAGATGTTAATGAATTATGGGACCCTTTTGGGAACCAAGGAAAAGTAATTGTGGTAGGGGACCTAAATTTCAAAAGAAAGGAAAACTTTTAGAGAGGGGTGGTAGGTAATTTTGGGGTGCCGGGTTGTAAATGAAAAGGGGAGCCCTTTGATTGAACTTTGTAAAAAAGGGGGTTTAGTTATGGGAAAAACATATTTTAAAAAAAGGGGGGATAAATAAGTATACAAGATATGATTTTGGGGCAAAAAGACATAGTTTTTTTGGTTTAAAGTTTTGGGTAGATAAAAGACTTTTTTGAGAGACTTCAGGATTACATTTTTAAATAGAGGGGCCACAAAATAAATCAGATCATTTTCCCTATTGTAGCACACTGAAGAAAAAGGTTAGATGGGATACAAGGAAAATTAAAGCCCCGGGAAGAGAAGGTAAGGTTTATAAACTAAAAGGGGAGGCAGTTAGGGTAAGATATAAACCCTATTGGGGATAAAAGGGCAATGAAAAGAAAGGGAAAAGGGGGCCCGAAGAGGGTATGGGGTGGGTTTTAAAAATGAGTGTCAAGCCTCAGCAGAATTTTTGGGGCCCGGAAAGGGGGGTGCGGGAAAAAAGGGGAGCGTTTGGGTGGAATGATGGGGAAAAGGGTAGAAAGGGGAGAAAAAGTTACTATGAAATTTTTTACAAAGTAAATGATGCAAGGAGGGAAAGTATATGGAAAAAAGAAAAAGGGTTTAAAAGAGTGGTGAAGCAATGTAAAAAAAAAGAGCAAATGAGAAGTGGGTGAGATGTTATAACAAATTTTGTTTTAAAATTTAAAAAAAATTTTTTGGGGGTAAATTAACAAGTTAAGGGAAACCTAGAGAACAAAAGGATTTGTCCCTTAAAAATAGGAAGGAGAGTTTTTTTAAATGGGAGTTAGGGGGAAATTTGGGAAAATGGAAGGGGAAAATTTTGAGGGAAATTTTTTAAATGAGAGAAAACAGGGGAAGCTTTTGATTTCGGTATAGGGAAAGGAGGAAAAAAAATCTTTTAGGAGTGGGGGAAAGCCAGTTGTTAGTGTGGGGGGGAAATTTTGTGGGGGCAGTAAGGGAAAAAAGAAAGGGGGAAAGGGAGCCGGGATTGATGGGATAAAGATAGAAATGTTTAAAAACCCGGGGGGGAATTTTAGTTTGGAGTGGTTTTGGGGCAATATTTAATAAAAAGTTGGAAAAGGGGAAAGGGGGGGTTTGGGATTGGCAAGAGCAAACATAGTTTTTCCCTTTGTATAAAGGCAAAAGGGGGTAAAAGAGGGGTGCAAAAATATAGGGGGGTAAGTCGTTGAGGAACCTGGGGAAAGTTATGGTAGAGTTTATTATTGGGAAAAAATTAAGAGTAAAACGGAGAATAGGAAAAGAATGAAAAAAGGAGGGTTTAGGAAAAAGGGAGGGGGGGGTTGGCCCGGTTTTTTCCGTGAAACATAAAAAGTGAACAGTAAATTTTTGAAAAAGGGTAAAGAGGTCTTTTTTGGCATTTATGGGGTTTTGGAAAAAAGGCAATAAAAAGGTGGGTAGGGGCAATGGGGGCAATGTTGCAGGTGTTAAAGGTGTAGGGAAAGGTTTTCTGAAACAGTGAAGAGGTTTTTTTCGGGATAGTGAGGCTCAAGTTAGGGGTATGTAGGAAAAAAGGGAAATTATTTCCCAGTAAAAGTAGGCCCTTAAAAAAAGGATTGTGATGTCACCGTTGGTTTTTTAATTTATTTTTAGAAAGGGGGTTTAAGAGAAGTAAAAGCAAGGGCTTTGGGAAGAGGCGGGGATTTTAAAAAAAAAAAGAATTTACACATAAAGTGGGGGTTGTCCCCAGTTGCTCTTTGCTTTATTAAAACTGTGCCCCTTGGGAGTTCCCGGAAAAAATTTCAGAGATTGGTGGATAAATTTTGGGAGGGTGGGGCAAAAGAAAAAAAATTGAAAGTTTAATACAGGAAAGAGTAAAAGGGTTTTAGGAAAACAAAAAGATTAGGTGATGAAAGATTGGATATCAGATTTGGGGGGAGAAAAGTATGGAGGAAAAGGGGAATGTATTCAGATATTTGGGAGTGGACGTGTCCCGCGGGGTCCCTTTAAAGAAAGAGGTGAATCAAAGAAATTTAAAGAGGGGGGAAAAAATGAGTGGGGCACTTAGGATCTGGGGGAGGAAAAAAGAACTTTGTCCCTTTGGGGGCAAAGAAAGGGGGAATTTTATGAGAAATAAGTTTTACCAACGCTCAAAAATGGTTTGAAACATGGGGGAAGAATGTTGCAGCGAGGGGAAAGGGTGGAGGCAGTGAATGTCATGTCCGGGGAGCAATGTGGGGGTGTGAATATAATTCCCGAGAAAATTTGTAGTTTGGAAGTTAGGAGGAGGGGGCGGGATTACCAAAACTGTTGTCCAGAGGGCTGAGGAAGGGTTGTTGAGGTGGTTCGGACATGTGGAGAGAATGGAGCGAAACAGAATAACTTCAAGAGTGTATCAGTCTGTAGTGGAAGGAAGGCGGGGTAGGGGTCGCCTAGGAAAGGTTGGAGGGAGGGGGTAAAGGTTGGTTTTGTGTGCGAGGGGCTTGGACTTCCAGCAGGCATGCGTGAGCGTGTTTGATAGGAGTGAATGGAGAAAAATGGTTTTTAATACTTGACGTGCTGTTGGAGTGTGAGCAAAGTAACATTTATGAAGTGGTTCAGGGAAACCGGCAGTCTGGACTTGGGTCCTGGAGATGGGAAGTACAATGTCTGCACTCTGAAGGAGGGGTGTTAATGTTGCAGTTTAAAAACTGTAGTGTAAAGCACCCTTCTGGCAAGACAGTGATGGAGTGAATGATGGTGAAAGTTTTTCTTTTTCGGGCCACCCTGCCTTGGTGGGAATCGGCCAGTGTGATAATAAAAAAAAAATATATAATATATAATATATATATATATTATATATATTATAATAATATATATAATATATTATATATATATATTATAATGTACATATACAACATGTATGTATATATATATATATATATATATATATATATATATATATATATATATACAGTGAACCCTCGCCTAACGCTATTAATCCGTTCCTGAGAGCTCAATGTTAGGCGAAATTATCGTTAGGCGAATTAATTTTCCCCATAAGAAATAATGGAAATCAAATTAATCCGTTCATGACACCCCAAAGTATGAACAAAAAACTTTTTTTACCACATTGAAATATTAATTTTAATACACACAAACTGAAGAAGACATGCACAGTTACATGACACTTACCTTTATTGAAGATCTGGTGATGACTTATGGGATGGGAGGAGGGGAGAGTGTTGATGGTGTTAGTGTTTAGAAGGGGAATCCCCTTCCATTTGGACTTGAGGTGGCAAGTCCTTTTCCAGGGTTACTTCCCTTCTTCTTTTAATGCTACTAGGACCAGCTTGAGAGTCACTGGACCTCTGTTGCACAACATATCTGTCCATAGAGGCCTGTACCTCCCGTTCCTTTATGACATTCCTAAAGTGTTTCACAACATTGTCAGTGTAATAGTCACCAGCATGGCTTGCAATAGCTGTGTGAGGGTGATTTTCATCAAAAAAGGTTTGCACTTTAAGCCACATTGCACACATTTCCTTAATCTTTGAAGTAGGCAACTTCCTCAATTTCTCTATCCCCTCCTCTGAAGCAGTTTCCTAATGTGTGGCCTCTTGCTGTTGAAGATGATCTAGCAGCTCGTCAGTGGTTAGTTGTTCATTGTCCTCCTCCACCAACTCTTCCACATCCTCCCCACTAACCTCCAACCCCAAGGACTTCCCCAATGAAACAATGGATTCCTCAACTGGCATAGGATTCCCAGGGTTAGCCTCAAACCCTTCAAAATCCCTTTGGTCTACACATTCTGGCCACAGCTTCTTCCAAGCAGAGTTCAAGGTCCTCTTAGTCACTTCCTCCCAAGCCTTACCTATAATGTTTACACAATTGAGGATGCTAAAGTGATCTCTCCAAAACTCTCTTAGAGTCAATTGAGTTGCTGAGGTCACTACAAAGCACCTTTCAAACATAGCTTTTGTGCAGAGTTTTTTGAAGTTTGCAATGACCTGCTGGTCCATGGGCTGCAGGAGAGGCGTAGTATTAGGAGGCAAAAACTTCACCTTAATGAAGCTCATTTCCGCAGAAAGTCGCTCTGCCACGTCTGAAGGATGACCAGGAGCATTGTCTAATACCAGGAGGCACTTAAGGTCTAATTTCTTTGCAATTAGGTAATTTTTTCACAGTGGGGGCAAATGCATGGTGTAACCAGTCATAGAAAAAGTCCCTAGTGACCCATGCCTTACTGTTTGCCCTCCACAGCACACACAAATTAGCCTTGAGGACATTGTTTTTCCTGAACACTCTGGGAGTTTCAGAGTGATACACCAATAAAGGCTTCACTTTGCAATCACCACTAGCATTGGCACACATCAAAAGAGTAAGCCTGTCTTTCATAGGCTTATGTCCTGGGAGTGCCTTTTCCTCCTGAGTAATGTACATCATGTTTGGCATTTTCTTCCAAAACAGGCGTGTTTCGTCACAATTAAACACTTGTTCAGGTTTCAGTCCTTCACTGTCTATGTACTCCTTGAATTCCTGCACATATTTTTCAGCCATTTTGTGGTCCGAACTGGCAGCCTCACCATGCCTTATCACACTATGTATGCCACTACGATTCTTAAATCTCTCAAACCAACCTTTGCTGGCCTTAAATTCAGTCACATCATCACTAGTTGCAGGCATTTTTCTAATTAAATTGTCATGCAACTTCCTAGCCTTTTCACATATGATCGCTTGAGAGATGCTATCTCCTGCTATCTGTTTTTCGTTTATCCACACCAATAACAGTCTCTCAACATCTTCTATCACTTGCAATCTCTGTTTTGAAAACAAAGTTGCACCTTTGGCAAGAACAGCTTCCTTGATTGCCGTTTTCTTGGCCACAATAGTAGCGATGGTTGATTGAGGTTTTGTGTACAACCTGGCCAGCTCGGAGACATGCACTCCACTTTCATACTTAGCAATGATCTCTTTCTTCATATCCATAGTAATTCTCACTCTTTTTGCTGTAGGGTTGGCACCAGAAGCTTTCTTGGGGCCCATGGTGACTTATTTTGCAGGTGCAATCACTAAAAAGGCTGTGATAATATGAAATGTTCCGATTGTATGCTTGGAAGCGACCACGGTGGCTGGCTTGTAAACACTGGCACCCACGGAACAAGTGAGGTGGGCTCAGGCCGCACGTGGATGTGTGTCGAACAAACCGCGTTGAGCGAGCTTTCTAGCGCTAGCCGAGGCAAAATTTTTGCATTAAAATGTATCGCTATGCGGATTTAACGTTATGCGATGCGTTTGTTAGGCGAGGTTCCACTGTATATATATATATATATATATATATATATACAGTGGACCCCCGGTTAACGATATTTCTTCACTCCAGAAGTATGTTCAGGTGCCAGTACTGACCGAATTTGTTCCCATAAGGAATATTGTGAAGTAGATTAGTCCATTTCAGACCCCCAAACATACACGTACAAACGCACTTACATAAATACACTTACATAATTGGTCGCATTCGGAGGTGATCATTATGCGGGGGTCCACTGTATATGATGGCGGAATCAGGCCCATTGCAGTGGGTAACACCCTTTGGCGCCTAGTCGCCAAGGCTGCAGTAAGAAGGGTGAGTCAAGAGGCTGCTGCAATGCTGAAACCAACTCAGCTCGGTTTCGGCGTTCAACAGGGCTGTGAAGCAGCTGCCCATGCAGCACGAGTATATATCAAAAACATGTCCTGTGAAAAAGCCTTGGTCAAATTGGACTTTGCCAATGCTTTCAACTCAGTCAGAAGAGATGCTGCTCTCCAAGCAGTTTATAGAAACTTCCCTTCCCTTTATCCCTTCATAGAATCGTGTTATAGTGTGACTTCCAAACTATTGTTTGGGGACCATGAAATTGACTCGTGTGAGGGCGTGCAACGGGGGGACCCTCTCGCCCCCTTTCTATTTTGTTTGGTCATCAAGGAAGTCACGGAGGCACTCTCCAGCGAACTCAATATCTGGTTCCTGGATGACGGTATCCTAGCTGGCACAACAGAATCTCTCCTAGAGGACATCAGTAAAATTAAAGACATGGGAGAAAGCCTGGGCCTTTCTTTAAACCCCACCAAATGTGAAATAGTTTCTACCAATCAACAGATGATCCAGAATATTAGTGCCGTTTTACCAGGAGCACGAGCCATTGATCCAGCCAATAGCACTCTCCTCGGTGCTCCTCTTGGGTCCAATGCCATCGATCTGATCCTAGGAAAAAAAGTCTCAGACCTCCGAACGATGGAAAGCAGGATGAAAGGCATTGACACACGATGCCTTCTACCTACTCACCAGGTGCCTGTCAATCCCAAAACTTACCTATTTTCTGAGATGCTCCCCAGCCTTCAGCAGTCCAAAACTCAAGGAATATGACTCTCTCCTGAAGGCCATGCTAGAGAGTGTATTGAATCTTTCCCTTGACGATGGACAGTGGTTGCAAGCCTCACTTCCGGTCAGGCTTGGAGGGCTAGGAGTATGCAGATCCTCCCAGATTGCTCTGCCAGCTTTCCTATCCTCTTCCATTGCATCAAACGAGTTGATAAGACAAATTCTTCCTGACACCCTCAGTGACTCAGCAGGAATAGAAGACCCTAGCTATGCCAGTGCCATCACCAAATGGGAGACTCTTGCTGCTCCAGCACCAAACCCTAGTGCAGCACTGGCTCACAAAACAGTCAAGCTGGGATGGCCCAATTGCTGAAAAGGTGCTTGCCAACATGCTCAGGGCTGCAACATCAGATAGGGAGATTGCCAGTCTCCAGGCTGTGAGTGCACCTCACTCCGGGGACTTCCTCCAAACAGTTCCCATATCGGCAATGGGAACGCGACTCGACCCTAAGACCCTCCGTATTGCAGTGGCTCTGCGCCTTGCTGCCCCAATTCACACAGAAATATGTGTATTTGCGGCGAAGTGCAAGCAAACCAATACGGTCTACATGGTCTTAACTGTTCCAAAACCAAGGGCTGGCATGCAAGACACAATGAGGTCAACGACATCATTAAGAGAACCCTTGCTACAGCTGGATGCCTGCCGAGAGGGAGCCACGATCACTTGCAGCAAACAATACCCACAACCCAGCAAACCGCCCCGACAGGATCACCATCTATCCTTGGAAGAATGGCAAGCTCTTAGCATGGGACTATACCTGTGTGTCCACACTGGCTGACACCTATATCCATCACAGTGTGGGGCGACAGGGAGGAGCTGCTGACCACAGGGAGGAGTACAAGATCAGCAAGTACAGGGACATTAGCCAACAGTATCAATTTGTCCCAGTGGGATCAGAGACCTTGGGATCATGGGGAAAAAATGCCACACGTTTCCTTAAAGAATTGGGTTCCAGACTCATCGACACCACCAGGGACCCAAGGGCAGCCACTTTCATGTTCCAGCGCCTCAGCATCGCCATCCAGAGGGGAAATGCTTGCTGCATACTTGGCTCACGTCCAGCCTCGGAGGAGCTGGAGGAAATTCATGATCTTTGATACATTGTGCCATTGTATCCATGTTTGTTTTTTTCTGTAAATGTATTTTGTTTATTAATAAATGTTCACACAGAATAAAAAATATATAGGGGGTGATAGGAGAAGAAAATATTCAAACAGCTCCGGGGAGAACCTTGAGTTTAGCCTGAGGTACGTTTATTGTCTTCTCTGAGGATGAGGGTCCCCATTCCAGCTATAGTGGTGGTACTTCCCTAAATATATATATATAATATATATATATATATATATATATATATATATATATATATATATATATATATATATATATATATATATATATATTTTCAAGGTTGTTTTTTTTTTTCTCAACAAGTCGGCCGTCTCCACCGAGGCAGGGTGACCCAAAGAGAAAGAAAATCCTCAAAAAGAAAATACTTTCATCATCATTCAACACTTCACCTCACTCACACATAATCACTGTTTTTGCAGGGGTGCTCAGAACACAACAGTTTAGAAGCATATAGTACATATAAAGATACACATATCCCTCCAAACTGCTAATATCCCGAACCACTCCTTTAGAGTGCAGGCATTGTACTTCCCATTTCCAGGACTCAAGTCCAGCTAAATAAAAATAACCGGTTTCTCTGAATCCCTTTCCCCTCAAGGAAGGTTCCTTGATGTTGGTGAGGGGCTCTTGATTTAGGGAATTGGATCTGTGCTCCAGTTTCCCAAATTAAGCCTGAATGCCTTCCACATCCCCCCCCCCCCAGGCGCTGTATAATCCTCTGGGTTTAGCGCTTCCCCCTTGATTATTATAATAATAATAATCTGAATCCCTTCACTAAATATTACCCTGCTCACACTCCAACAGATCTTCAGGTCCCAAATACCATTCGTCTCCATTCACTATCGAACTCGCTCATGCACGCCTGCTGGAAGTCCAAGCCCCTTGCCCACAAAACCTCCCTTACCCCTTCCTTCCAACCTTTTCGAGGACGACCCCTACCCCGCCTTTCTTCTCCTACAGATTTAAATGCTCTCCATGTCATTCTACTTTGATCCATTCTCTCTAAATGACCAAACCACCTCAACAACCCCCTCTTCAGCCCTCTGACTAATACTTTTATTAACTCCACACCTTCTCCTAATTTCCACACTCCGAATTTTCTGCATAATATTTACACCACACATTGCCCTTAGACAGGACATCTCCACTGCCTCCACCCCTCAAGGAAGGTTCCTTGATGTTGGTGAGGGGCTCTTGATTTAGGGAATTGGATCTGTGCTCCAGTTCCCCGAATTAAGCCTGAATGCCTTCCACATCCCCCCCCCAGACGCTGTATAATCCTCCGGGTTTAGCGCTTCCCCCTTGATTATAATAATAATAATCCACTGCCTCCAACCGCCTTCTCGCTGCTGCATTCACAACCCAAGCTTCACACCCATATAAGAGTGTTGGCACTACTATACTTTCATACATTCCCTTCTTTGCCTCCACAGATAACGTTTTTTGACTCCACTTATACCTCAACGCACCACTCACCTTTTTTCCCTCATCATTTCTATGATTAACCTCATCCTTCATAAATCCATCCACTGACACGTCAACTCCCAAGTATCTGAAAACATTCACTTCTTCCATACTCCTCCTCCCCAATTTGATATCCAATTTTTCTTTATCTATATCATTTGATACCCTCATCACCTTACTCTTTTCTATGTTCACTTTCAACTTTCTACCTTTACACACACTCCCAAACTCATCCACTAACCTTTGCAATTTTTCTTTAGAATCTCCTATAAGCACAGTATCATCAGCAAAAAGTAACTGTCACTTCCCATTTTGTATTTAATTCCCCATAATTTAATCCCACCCCTCTCCCGAACACCCTAGCATTTACTTCTTTTACAACCCCATCTATAAACATATTAAACAACCATGGTGACATTTCACATCCCTGTCTAAGACCTACTTTTACCAGGAAGTATTCTCCCTCTCTTCTACACACCCTAACCTGAGCCTCACTATCCTCATAAAAACTCTTTACAGCATTTAGTAACTTACCACTTATTCCATATACATACTTGCAACATCTGCCACATTGCTCCCCTATCCACTCTATCATATGCCTTTTCTAAATCCATAAATGCAATAAAAACTTCCCTACCTTTATCTAAATACTGTTCACATATATGCTTCAATGTAAACACTTGATCTACACATCCCCTATCCACTCTGAAACCTCCTTGCTCATCCACAATCCTACATTCTGCCTTACCTCTAATTCTTTCAATAATAACCCTACAGTACACTTTTCCTGGTATACTCAGTAAACTTATTCCTCTATATATTTTACAATCTCTTTTGTCCCCCTTCCCTGTATATAAGGGGACTATACACGCTCTCCGCCAATCCCTAGGTACCTTCCCCTCTTTCATACATTTATTAAACAAAAATACCAACCACTCCAACACTATATATACAGTGGAGCCTCTACTTACAAGTTTAATCCGTTCCATGACCTTGCTCACAACTGGATTTGCTCATTCGTAAAGTCACTTTTCCTCATTTAAATTAACTGAAATGGAATTAATTCGTTCCAGTGGAATTCCAGGCACGAGAAAATACTTTAATAATTTCCCTAATATCAACTCTACACAATTCATGTAATATGATATAGTAAACAATATTAATAACATAGAAATATGACATATACACTAGAATGAATAAAATACATGTCATTAGGTATGTGGCTAGTGGTGGTGACAGCAGCCATTGTTGTTGGGGTTTATAGGGCCACCACAGCGGCCATTCCTACTCCTGACTACATGTGTAGAGAACCTAGGATAACCCAAAAAAGTCAGAGTGACTTATAAGTGATACACTCTTAATGCTTCACTTAATTGCTCAACTCTTAATGCTACACTTAATTGCAGGCTTAGCGCTTCTTTTTGATTATAATAATAATAATACACTTAATTGCTACACTCTTAATACTACACTTTGCCACAGCTCCCTCATGATGTCTGCCACTTCTGCTTCATGTTGTCTGCAACTGCTACCTCATATTGTCTGTCACTGTTGCTTCATGTTGTCTGCCACTGCTACTTCATATTGTCTGCCACTGCTACCTCATATTGCCTGCCACTGTTGCTTCATGTTGTCTGCCACTGTTGCTTCATGTTGTCTGCCACTGCTGCTTCATGTTGTCTGCCACTGCTACTTCATATTGTCTGCCACTGCTACCTCATGATGTCTGCCACTGCTGCTTCATGTTGTCTGTCACTGCTGCTTCATGTTGTCTGCCACTGCTACCTCATATTGTCTGCCACTGCTACCTCATGATGTCTGCCACTGCTGCTTCATGTTGTCTGTCACTGCTGCTTCATGTTGTCTGCCACTGCTACTTCATATTGTCTGCCACTGCTACCTCATGATGTCTGCCACTGCTGCTTCATGTTGTCTGCCACTGCTACCTCATATTGTCTGCCACTGTTGCTTCATGTTGTCTGCCACTGCTACCTCATGATGTCTACCACTGCTGCTTCATGTTGTCTCTCACTGCTGCTTCATGTTGTCTGCCACTGCTACTTCATGTCTGCTACTGCTACCTCATGATGTCTGCCACTGCTGCTTCATGTTGTCTGCCACTGCTGCTTCATGTTGTCTGCCACTGCTGCTTCATGTTGTCTGCCACTGTTGCTTCATGTTGTCTGCCACTGCTGCTTCATGTTGTCTGCCACTGCTGCTTCATGTTGTCTGTCACTGCTACCTCATGATGTCTGCCACTGCTGCTTCATGTTGTCTGCCACTGCTGCTTCATGTTGTCTGCCACTGCTACCTCATGATGTCTACCACTGATGCCACCAAAGAATCGAACATTTCTGCTATTTTGAGCTCAATTTCAAGGTACTTTTTATCGTGAAACCAATTAAAATCATATTTGTTTTTGTAGTATATCTTCCATTCTATCACATGAGACCAAATAAAATGAGAATACAACCATAAAAACCATACGAAAATATACCGCTAAGGGGAGGTTAATGGCTGAGAAGTGAACTCTGTTATTTAGTGTCCAATTTCTTTCATTTTTGGTGTACGTTAAGAAGCATCTTTTCAGCATACATTGCCCAAGTTTCAATAAGATAGTCCAACAAACAACTGAGATCCAATTCCCTAGATCAAGAGCAAGAGCCCCCTCACCAGTGTCAATTAACCTCCCTTGAGGCCCACTCGCATCTGGAAATTTTGCTTGCGTCTGGAAGCAAAAAATCAACTGAGCAGCTGCTCATATCTGGAAAAACTTGTGGTAGACAGCATCCGCCCAGGGAGGTACTACCATCCTGCCAAGTGAGTGTGAAACGAAAGCCTGTAATTGTTTTACATGATGGTAGGATTGCTGGTGTCTTTTGTCTGTCTCATAAGCATGCAAGATTACACGTACATCTTGCTACTTCTTCTTACGCTTAGGTCACACTACACATACATGTACAAGCATATATACACACACCCCTCTGGGTTTTCTTCTATTTTCTTTCTAGTTCTTGTTCCTGTTTATTTCCTCTTATCTCCATGGGGAAGTGGAACAGAATTCTTCCTCCATAAGCCATGCGTGTCGTAAGAGGCGACTAAAATGCCGGGAGCAAGGGCCTAGTAACCCCTTCTCCTGTATAAATTACTAAATTTAAAAAGAGAAACTTTTGTTTTTCTTTTTGGGCCACCCTGTCTTGGTGGGATTCGGCCAGTTTGTTGAAAAAAAAAAAAATATGCAAACAATAGCACACACGCAATCTTAACTATGCAAGACAAGCCACAGGAGGATGGGGGGATGGAAATCTTTAACTCGAGTAGTTTCACACTTCTCAGTGCATCATCAGGAGCTATGTAATGTTGCAAGAGAGCAAGTAAAGCAGGGGGAGTGTTCTCAGAGTAGAATAGTGCAGGTGTGTCACCAGCCACAGCTTCTCTCATAATGAAACATTGCTGCAATAAAATGTCGATTTATTGCACTTGTGTCCTTTTACTTAACTGCATTACTATTATTAACCTTTATAATATCTACAGAAATTAAAAAAAAAAAAATTATTAAAGGTGGTAAAATAAGTGTGAGTACAAACCTGAGCCTCCATGGCTCTCCAGACTCCCTCAAGGTTGGTGTTCACGTCAAGAACAGCATTACCATCATTGTCCTTAGGAGAAATGTCATCGTCATCCTTACCTAAAAAAATGGTATATCAGAAAATAGCTACCATATTTTCTATTGTTATTAATGTAGAATATAACAACAGGTTGTATATAAGACACAAAATGTGGGTTATGTCATTTTATTGAGAAGGCGTTTCGCCCATAAGGATTTAACAATTCAGGACAATTCCTTAAGTCCCTGGTTAACAAAACTTCATGACAATAAAATGCCATAACTAACATTCTGTGTCTTATTTACATCCTGTAGTATACAAAGGCAGTGACTTGGTCAACAAGGACTCATGTGAAAAGCTTTAACATTATTTCTAATAATTGGAATAAGACTATTCACAAGTATGCCAGCTATTTGGTGTGAGGCACTACCTATTTCTTACCAATTAGGAAACATATTGGGAAAAGTCTATCCAAGTTATTAGGCATAAGGATTCTACCTTCACCATTTGTAGGATTTAGTATCAAGATTAGAAGATATTGGTGTCAGAAATAAGAGAATAGCCTAGACATTACTACTCTTAATGTAAGGTGTCCCCTGACCAAATCATCCTTTTCTATGCCACGACACCTTCCAATTTTTGGTTCACCATACCCATTCCATATTTCCTTCATTCAATAAAAGCATGAGTGAGCTTCAATTTGTTTTCCTTTCGTTCTCAAAAGAACAAAGATTTGGCTTCGCATTGGGGTCTATTAAGTGCAGTTTTGGCTATAATTCACTTGAAACATTAAGAAAAACACTGAATAAAATCATACCAGAAAATTGCTTTGCCCAGGTACTTGAACATCCTTATTACTGTTCCCAGATTGTTTAGCTTGCAAAATTTCAGAGACCAGTTAAACCAGACTGAATCATCAATTCAGTCTACTTTGGAAAAAGAAACAGAAGAATTATATCTCGATCAACAGACCAGGAAATATGTAGTAATCAGCCCCTTGCAGGCGCTTAGAATTTGCAGTAATGAAGAACTTCTTCCACTAAAACAAAAGAAAATAGAAAATACTTTTCTCGATCTCAAGTATTCTTGCCACGTAAAATTCCATTGTAAGCAAAAAGATAATACATGTATAATACACAACAGGGCCGCTAACCAGCACATAATACATGTACATATTTACATAAAGCACAGATACATAATGCTCCCCACCAACACAGTTGTTCTATCCTGGACCATGAGAGACTAAAGCTGAACAAGATGATGTGGACGTTTATCATATACTAGATACAATAGAGGGTGTAATCAGGTCTACATCAGAGAAACCATTGTCATAAGTTTTCCAATAAGCTTGAAAGAACATAAATGTGTCCAGCACCAAGATCCCTACTTTCACCTCATGGTATGAGACAGATGCAAGTACCTGAATCCTTTTCTGTTGTCCCCGTTAGCACAATTAAACAAAAAAGTGGTTTTCTTACTTCCTCTTGACTCAGACATCACTCGCTCAGCACCCGACTATCCATCCTGGATGCATTTTAAAAGATATAATTTTTTGTTCCATTTTATGTACATGATACAGTCAAATTGTAGCAGAATGTAGTACCAATAAAGGCTCATCAGCAATCAGTGTCATGCTAAATAAAAGGACACAAATGCAACTAATGCGACATTTTATTGTGGCAAAGTTTCACGCTTCAGGAGCTTTGTCAAGTCGTTGCTACAATAAACAGAACAGAATTCTTCCTCTGTAAGCAATGCGTGTCGTAAGAGGTGAGTAAAATGCCGGGAGCAAAGGACTAATAATCCCTTCTCCTGTATACATTACTAAATTTAAAGAAAAACTTTCGGTTTTCTTTTTAGGCCACCCTGCCTCGGTGGGAAACTGCCAGTTTGTTGAGAGAAGAAGTTGCATTTGTGTCCTTTTACATAACATACTGTCGGTAATTCTATCAATCAATGTCATATTTACTAATGAGGAAAACACGAAGCAACATCCATATTATCATTAACATTATTCATGCTGCTTACCTTTCATGCCACATGGAAAGTGAAATAGGTACAGATCGACATAAGTCAGCCGCAACTTATCTAATGATTTCTGTAGAAATCTTGGTACATTCTCCTCTCGATTTCCAATCATAGGTAGCTGGAAAATTTGTAAACACATTATTGTACCAAATAATTGTTGTATTACCACAAAAAAGCAATGCATCAGAATAAAACACTAATAAATATAAAGTGAAATATGGCAGCTAAACATAATTGTATGATACAGATGAAAATATATAAGTATTCTGAGAGGGCTAATGTGTGTGGCTAAAATGGAGGGCAGATGAATGAGAGAGATGGTTAAGATATGAGGTTAGAATGGAGGGCGAATGAATGTCAGCGACAGCATATAAGTGATATGCATTGAAGATACATGAAGTATGAACCATAAAGTACGTAAGAGTTGGTAAACTATAATATACATGAGGTACGGCCTAACTTTGTATCATAAGCAAATTTGTTCATGTCACTTGTAATTCCTTCATCAAGGTCATTAATGTAAATTATGAATAACAATGGGCCTAAAATTGATCCTTGATCCAGGCTGGAATACTGATGTATACTGACCACAGACTGGTCACAGACCGGGCCTTGAACCTGTTTCATTTGCAGATAATGCTACTTATGTCTTCTCTCGCGTAAATTCAACCTTACTAACAGACAATATAAATGACGAACTACTAAAAATATCAACTTGGAAGATGACCAACAAACTTACTCTCAATATAGACAGAACCTGTTTCATGCTGTCTGGAAACAGAGCTCCAAATGTTCAGTTTAACATTTCGATAAATGGTTCCCCCATTTCAAGACACACGGAGGGCAAATTTCTAGGTCTCCAACTTGCGTTCTGTCATAAATTTTAGACCCACATATAGCAAATATCCAAGAATTCCTCCAAAACAGTAGGCATCCTTTCTAAGATACGGAACTATGTACCCCAAATGGCACTTCTTGCTCTTTACCATTCTCTCATCTACCTTTACCTCACCTATGGTATTTGTGCATGGGGTTCAACCACATCAAATCACCTAAAGCCTTTAATAACTCAGCAGAAATCTGCTGTGCAATTGATTACTAATTCAAAGCATCCACACATATTATTGTGCATACTACATACACAGAACATTATACTCCAATATTAACCCTCTTCTCAAACTCCTCCTTGATAACTACAACAGAAAGTAGAGGCATAACACAAGTCTCAAAGCACTCTTTGATATCCCTCATGTCCCTTTCTCCCTATGCAAAAGTGCTATGCACATGAAGGGCCCGAAGATCTGGAACATACAAAAGGACCCCTGCTGCTTGCAAATCAATTTAAGGCCCTACTGAGAAATCACTTCATCATTCAGAATTAACCTTCCTATGATGTAGAGATATACCAAGTTGAATGAATCTTATTGAAGCTAGCTGGCCCAGTGGCTAATGAGACTATACTTTATCACCTACCAGTAACTCAAAAGAAACTCCTAAATAACTTACAATTTCTCAATTATTTAAGCATTACTTCAAACTGAAAATTGTTTCAATTTCATTAATGTAATAAGAAAAACGATGTATAATAAAAATCTACTGCTCTCAATATCTCTAGTATTAAGTAGTCTGTAAGCATTAGGTTTAGTTTGCCCGAAATGCCCCGGCATGATTACCAGGAGTTTACCTGGAGAGGGATTCGGGGGTCAACACTCCTGCAGCTCAGTCTGAGACCAGGCCTCATGGTGGATCAGGTTCTGATTAACCAGGCTGTTATTACTGGCCGCATGCAAACTGATGTACAAACCACAGCCCGGGTGGTCAGGTACTGACTTTAGGTGCCTGTTCAGTGCTTTCTTAAAGACGGCCAGGGGTTTATTGGTAATCCCCCTTATGTAGGCTGCAAGGCAGTTGAACAGTCTTGGACCCTGGACACTTATTGTGTTGTCTCTCAATGTACTTGTTGCGCCCCTGCTTCTCACTGGGGAAAATGTTGCATCTCCTGCCAAGTCTTTTGCTTTCATAGGGAGTGATTTTCGTGTGCAGGTTTGGTACTAATCCCTCCAGGACCTTATTTATTATTATTTTATTTATTATCACACTGGCCGATTCCCACCAAGGCAGGGTGGCCCGAAAAAGAAAAACTTTCACCATCATTCACTCCATCACTGTCCAGGACCTTCCAAGTGTATATTAGCATGTATCTTTCTCGCCTGCATTTCAGGGAATACAGATCAAGGACCTTCAACCGTTCCCAGTAATTTAGGTGCCTTATCGTGCTTATATGTGCCATGAAAGTTTTTTGTGCACTCTCCAGGTCTGCAATGACACCAGCCTTGAAGGGGGCCATTAGTGTACAGCAGTATTCCAGCCTAGAGAGCACAAGCTATTTGAAAAGAATCATCATGGGCTTGGCATCCCTAGTTTTGAAGGTTCTCATTATCCATCCTACCATTTTTCTAGCAGATGAGGTAGATACATTGTTGTGGTCTTTGAAGGCGAGGTCCACTGACATTATCACTCCCAAGTCCTTCACATTACTTTTCCGCTCTATTGTGTGGTTAGAATTTGTTGTATACCCTGATACATTTTTAATTTCCTCAAGCTTCCTATATCTGAGTAGTTGAAATTCCTCCTCGTTGAACTTCATATTATTTTTTGAGTGGCCCATTCGAAGATATGGTTGATGTCCGCTTGGAGTCTCATGGTGTCTTCGATGGAAGTCACTGCCATGGTAATCCGGGTGTCATCCGTAAAGAAAGACACGGAGCTATGAATTACATCTCTATGTCAGAAATGAGGATGAAGAATAGAATGGGAGCAAGTACTGTGCCTTGTGGAACAGAGCTTTTTACAATGGCTGCCTGGGACTTTACTCTGTTTACTATTACTCTGTGTGTTCTATATGTCAGGAAGTTATAGATCCATCTACTGTACCAACTTTTCCTGTTATTCCTCTATCACACATTTTGTGTGCTATTACACCATGGTCACACTTGTCGAAAGCTTTTGCAAAGTCTGTGTATACTACATCTGTATTTTGTTTATCCTCTACAGCATCCAGGACCTTGTCATAGTGGTCCAGTAGCTGGGACAGGCAGGAGCAACCTGCTCTAAACCCGTGTTGCCCTGGGTTGTGTAATTGATGAGTATCTAGGTGGTTGGCGATCTTGCTTCTTAGAACTTTCTCAAAGATTTTTATGATATGGGATGTTAGTGCTATCGGTCTGTAGTTCTTTGCAATTGCTTTACTGCCACCTTTGTGGAGTGGGGCTATGTCTGTTGTTTTTTTTGTGTGTGTGGGATGACCCCTGTGTCTATGCTCCCTCTCCATAAAATGTTGAAGGCACATGATAGGGGCTTCTTGCAGTTCTTGATGAACACAGAGTTCCATGAGTCTGGGCCTGGGGCAGAGTGCATGGGCATGTCATTTATTTCCTCTTCAAAGTCTTGTGGAGTTAGGATAATATCCAAGATTTTTGTTATGTCCAAATTTTGGGCTTCATTCATAAAGAATTCATCTGGGTTGTCAACTCTTAGTCCAGGCAGTGGCTCGCTGAACACTGAGTCATATTGGGACTTTAGCATCTCACTCATTTCTTGGCTGTCATCTGTGTATGTCCAATCCCGCCTAAGCAAGGGCCCAATATTGGATGTTGTTTTTTCCTTAGATTTTGCATAAGAGAAGAAGTATTTTGGGATTTTTCAATTTCTTTTATGGCTTTTAGTTCTTCCTGTGATTCTTGTCTCCTGTAAGATTCCTTCAGCCTAAGTTCAATATTTGCAATTTCATTGACTAGTGCCTCCCTTCGCATTTCCAATATATTGGTCCCACTCAGCAGCTCTGTGACACTTCACCTTCATTTGTATAGGATAGTGACTTTCTTTGTACTTAACAAATCAAAATTGTAATCACACAAGGAAAACATTGCAAACAAATGAAATCTTTATCTTTATCTTCAAGGTTGGTCAATAGCGGATGTGATCGGCCTTGGAAACCCGATTATCCATCCAGTGTTATCTAACAATTTTAAGAAAACATTGTAACAACAGAATTTGCTAATAAATAATTTGATCAGAAAGGGGGCTCACTGGCAGATAAAATAATGTTATCAAAGAACAGTTGACCTTAGGAAAGTCCCCAAGACCAGACCTGCTGAGAACATTCATTGCCTACTCTATATGATAATTACCAAGGTTTCTAATAACACACTCATCACAGTAATATTTAACTGTAATTCACAAGCCAATCCTTACCAACCATCCTTGAATGATTGCTTATTTACAGAACTTTCTTTGACTCAGAAATTGTGAGAGTTTTTGCTGAAACTTGGGAAAGAGCAATTTGTTTATGCTACTGGTGGATGGATATGAACACTGGCACATCACGTCTGCCATGCCACTGACATACCATGAGGTGAAGGACATGAAACACTTGCACTTCTTCTTCATCACCACCAATACCTGCGTTGAACTTAAGTATACTAAGTTGTTCCATTCACTGTACCACACACAACTTAATTGTTCAGTAACAATGTATCATTGAGTAAAAAGGCTTGCATCAGTAAACTGTGTTTGCCCTTTACCAAGATATGGTTCCATCATTTTCCTCAATACATCACCAGATTCCTAATAATGTGCTGGTGTTTTCCAATGTTTTCTTTCCTGTGTACACAATCTGATCTACTACCATCCCATTCTCACATCTCACGAAAACAAACAGTTTGATGCCAGAAAAACTACTTTTGTTAGGTAAGTAATGCTTGAACGATATTCTACTTTTGAAAAGGATCAAAGACTCCAATCACAAGGGTCTGAAAAGAATAAAGTAATTCAATGAACTTATTTTTCAGGCACATAAAAATATCCATAATTTTGCATGTTGTTCTTGGCGAGGTTAACCTTTGTTTGACCTGTGTAACATACACAGCAACAAAATTTATTGATAGGAATGAAATCACTGAACACCAGAGTACATATTAGTAAGTCTGTCAACCAATATTTTGCCACATAAGCATGTGGCATAAGTATACTTGCGATGGTATAAAAAATACATCTCATCCACAGTAGTGTCTTTCCATCTAACCATTGGTAACGTCACGACTATGTTAAAACATACGTTTGCCATTGTGTACTGTTACACCAATACAATTTCCATTAATGCTTCATTAAAATGCAGGCCAGAGAAATCATCTGGGTCACTGGTCACTATAATATTTGGAAAGATTCCAATACATGTGTGGTTAGATTAATGGGGGGAGTTGGCACAAATGTTGCATCTTCCCAATCCCAGAGGTAGTCTGGTGGCCTTTGTCGAGGGACTGGTAGTGATGGTAGTGACAAGTGTGATAGCTGTGTTTGGGATGGACACCGCCAAGGGCGGTGGGGATGTGGAGTTGAGGCATTAGTCCATCTTAGGGTTGGTGCAGGTGCCACAAGCATCTTTGTTCCAATATACACTCCATTGTCTCACTAGCACTGTCCGTGGACAACTACCCATGGCTACTGCCACACCATAATAATGGATATATGTAGCTGGTGTTGGCTTCTGTGGTGGCCTGGTGGCTAAAGCTCCCGCTTCACACATGGAGGGCCCGGGTTCAATTTCCAGCAGGTGGAAATATTTCAATGCGTTTCCTTATACCTGTTGTCCTGTTCACCTAGCAGTAAATAGGTACCTGGGTGTTAGTCGACTGGTGTGGGTCGCATCCTGGGGGACAAGATTGAGGAGCCCAATGGAAATAAGTTAGACAGTCCTCGATGACACACTGACTTATGATATTAATCATTCCAGAGAGCACATTGTAAGATGAAATTATCGTAAGTCGAATTAATTTTCCCCATGAGAAATAATGGAAATCAAATTAATCCGTTCAAGACACCCAAAAGTATGAAAAAAAAATTTTACCACATGAAATATACATTTTCCTACACACAAAAAGAAGGATACATGTGCAATATACAGTGGACCCCCGCATAACGATTACCTCTGAATGCGACCAATTATGTAAGTGTATTTATGTAAGTGCGTTTGTACGTGTATGTTTGGGGGTCTGAAATGGACTAATCTACTTCACAATATTTCTTACGGGAACAAATTCGGTCAGTACTGGCACCTGAACATACTTCTGGAGTGAAAAATATCGTTAACCGGGGGTCCACTGTATATTGTGCATGTACTAGTGTACTAAATGAAGAATAAATGACACTAACCTTTATTGAAGATGTGGTGATGAGTGATGAGACACTGTGTCCTGGGAGTATCTTTTCCTCCTGAGTAATGTAGGTCCTGTTTGGCATTTTCTTCCAGAACAGGCCTTATCACACTGTGTATGTCACTATGATTCTTAAATCTCTCAAGCCATCCTTTGCTGGCCTTAAATTCACCAATATGAGCACTAGTTCCAGGCATTTTTTCCTGTTCACCTGGGTGTTAGTCGATTGGTGTGGGTCGCATCCTGGGGGACAAGATTAAGGATCCCAATGGAAATAAGTTAGACAGTCTTCGATGACACACTGACTTTCTTGGGTTATCCTGGGTGGCTAACCCTCTGGGGTTAATTATTTCTCGGTATTCTCGATAACCCATGGTGGCTTATTTAGCAGTTACAAGCACTAAAAACACTGGAATAATACAAAATTTATCGAATGTATGCGTGCAACCGTCCACCCTAACTTGTAAACAATGTCACACTAGCTCAGCTGAGGTGCTCAGGCCAGACAGCCGCATTCAGGATAAATGATGTAAGTCGAGTTTTTCAACGTAGGTCGGGGTCAAATTTTTACGCTGACAAGCATCATAAGTTGGTTGAGGCCATTTAAGTCAGGGGTCCACTGACTCACAATCACTTGTATTATCACCACTGGCTATTAAGTCATCATTACTACCCATATCAGCACCTGAACTACGAAAGAATGTTAGATTTTTACTTATTCTGTGGATGTGTAAAGGATGTGCTGAGGCCAGAGATAAAGGGTCGTGAGTCGGCACCATTCTCATAATTTTTCTCTTCATTTTTGATTATCTACATCTCGAATCCATAGAACTCTATTCCTGAATGATTCTCCTCATGGTCTGATGCAAAAAGAATGAAAATAAGAGAATGGAAGTGTGCCACGGTGGACTAGCATGCTGTTCTCCCATGATGCACTACGAGGTCTGCGTTTATTTGTTTACCATGCACAGGAAACATGCACATCCATTTTCTGATGCCTAAGTCTACCAGTCCTTTCGTAGATCTACAGCACGGACACTGAACCCACTCACATAGATCTACCTGACCAACAACTTAAGGGTTAAAGTCGACAAACTCTAAATCCTATTAATCTACCATGAAGCAAATTCTCATTTTTGGAAATAAATGGTATAAAATACTGACACAATGGAAAAATAAACACATAAGCAGTACAATGTGATCCTTTATAGACAATGTTTCACTCACACAGCAGGCTTTATCAAGTCACAAACAGATCTACCTGGGTGAAAGGTACGTGAGTATTTAGAGGACGGTGTCAGGTGGAGAATGCTAGGTAAGCTGGATTTCATAAGGACCTGGATGGGACTGGCGGGTGTGTGTGTAGTTACGTGGGATAATGATGAAGAAGTTTCTTGGCAAGGGGCTCAGTTATGTTATAGAAGGCATTGTTTCACCCAAGTACATCTGTTTGTGACTTGATGAAGCCCACTGTGTGGGCAAAACATTGTCAATAGTCACATTATACTGCTTATGTATTTATTTTTCCAAATGCTCATTTTTGTCAGTGCATTCAACAAAGGAAACCAGTTCTGTTAAATTACTTATATTTAATATTTATCTGAATAAATATATAACTACCAAATATATATCTTTTTCAATTTTAAACGACAAATAGGGAAAGTCCAAAAATGGAGAGAAATTGTCATCAGTAAGGAGTTTATACAAGATGTATTAACCATGTCTTCAGTATCCATTGATGCTCACCTTGGCAGTGATGAAGACATCTTCTCTCTTTAGTTTTCTGCTGCTAAACAACTTATCCAATTCTTCACCAATAATATGTTCATTCTCGTACATGGTTGCAGTGTCAATGTGACGATATCCAAACTCAAGAGCCTCACTTAATACCACTCGGAATTCATCACGTGCCTGAAAATTTGCACGTATAGAATTAATAAAACATCAAACATTTATTTATGTTATGAGCCAACAACCTTAAGGTAGTCACACAATGCTCATTGAAACTATCACTTGCCTTCCCCTTGCATTGATCATCTTACTAATTTTCTAACTATAACTACAGAATTCAAGCTGTGTGACTGGTAAATGCTGTGAATTGGTGTCACATATCAAGCGCCTGATCTCTGGATTCCTTGTACTATGTAAACAAACTAGACATATTTTTGTAACAGTACGATCTAGGAAAGGTATCCCAATATTGCATAACTATTCATTTTGCAGTATACGTTATAATGCACTTAAATTTTGAAACGAGTCAGAAGAGACATTGACAGATCATCATAGGTGTGGAAAATAATTTCCCAAAATTATGCTGTATATTTTTTATAATGTAAATATACCTGATTAATACATTACTATTGCTCTAAAGTGTATTTTAAAGAAGTGAACCAACAGGGAAGCTCTGCGCCTGCACTGACGAGCAGGGGGGAGACACCATTGTTTTGAATGTGGTACAGGCACGCTCAAGGCCGGATTACCTCATAGGCAAACTAGGCATTTGCCTAGGGCCCCGCGCATTTGGGGGCCCTGCGGTCCAAGGGGTTCAGGGGCTCATCCAAGACTGCGCACATGGTGCAAGTGCAAAGGGGTCCCTACCTAAAAAGTTCAAGTGTTTGAAGAGTAAAATTTATTTTTAAAAATTAATCAAAACAAAAATAAATAATAAAATAAAATAAAATCAAGCAAATCAACCCACTTGCTGAATATGTGCCCTGCTCAGCACATTCTTTTAATCTTGTTGGGCCATGTGCTGCGGAGTGTTGTGTCGCTGCAGTTTCATTTTTTGGACTTTTACAAGCACTCTTTAATTTTTTCTCTGCTTCAACGCATCGGTGGAGTATACGCAAGTCAACCATTCATGGAGATGTCATCAAATCATTATCAACTACAAGGTGGTCAGCGCAGCATGATGCAACACATGCTTTGAAAGACAGCTTTGCTGAAATACGTTCTGCTTTGATCCAAATAGCAGAGGATGAAGATCAGACAGCAACTACAAGAAGCGAAGCAGCCAGCTTAGCATCAAAGTTGGAAGATTTTGAATTGGCCTTACTCTGTGTGCTTTGGGACTGTATACTGGAATGGTTAAATGCCACAAACAAGACACTTCAGAAAATTGAAATTGAAATGGCTACTTGTGCTAACCTCTATGCAGGCTTAGTGGAATTTGTAAGCTCACTTTGCAATGATGAAGCTTTTGAAATGTTTGAAGAGAAAGCTAAACTGCTGGTGAAAGACTACAGTTACCGGGCTGATCATCAGCGGTCAAGGAAGAGGAAACGCAATTTTGAAGAGCCAGACAATGAAATTGTGTTGCTACCAAGGCAGAAATGTAAGACAGCTACATACTTCGTCATTCTGGATTCACTGATTACAGAATTGGTGAAAAGAAAAGAAATCTACCAGAATCTCAATGACAAGTTTGGATTTCTGTTCAAAATTACTACTATGCCAGATGCAGAATTGAGAGAAGCTGCATTAAAGTTGCAACAACACCTTTCAGCAGATGTTCAGGACACATTTGTTGAAGAAATAGTTCATTTTTCTGGGTATATGAATCAGATTAAAGCTCCACCTGAAAAATGTGCGCCCTCAGCTGCTTTGAAACATTTAAGAAATGCAGGTATCTCAGAAACCTTCCCTAATGTTGATATAGTGTATCACCTTTACCTAACACTTCCAGCTACTAACTGTGAAGGAGAACATTCATTTTCTGTTTTGAAAAGAGTGAAAAACCAGCTCCGTTCAACAATGAGCCAAGACAAATTGTGTAACCTAGCCTTGTTGACCATTGAGTCCGATCTAACAAGAAATATTGATTTTCAGAATATAATTGATGATTTTGCCAATATGAAATCCAGAAAAAAGTTTATTTAAGAAGTGCCTGTGAATATAAACAATTCTTTACTTTCTTGAGTTTATATGATTTGATAGTCTTATGCATGATGCAATGATAACAATAATGGTCAGTGATTTATAAAGGGAATAATAGTGCTGTAGTGGTTATGCTGAATATAACAGGTACATGATGTCACTACTTTAATAGCTTAATCTAGTAATACTATGCTGTCTTGAGTTTATTCTCTTTAAAATGCATGATTTAACAAGATAGTTATAATGGCTGTTGGTAAATGGTTTTGGTTGTCTTGATGTACTTTCCCTATTAAATTTAATCTAAATAGCCAGAATATATTTAATTAGACCTTAAACAGGCTCACACCGACCCCCCCCCCAAGCTGGAAGGGGTTGCTTCATTTACCCGTAACTCAAAGGGGCCCCGCCAATCTGAATAGCCTAGGGCCCGGAGACTTCTTAATCCGGCCCTGGGCACGCTAATGAAATGTGCATAAATTTCGTCGCTCTGGAAGTTAAATTGTGTTTGAAACTTCCCAAATAGGAGCCAAAATTGTTGGATTTGCAGTCCTGCATAACGTGAGCATTAAGCAGATGGACAGGACAGCTTTGGAACCGCAGCTAAGTCATGTCTATTTATATTGAGATTCTGGCCAGTATTTTCTTCATAATTTAGACAGGGGGATATGACACACCGTAATCTCCAGACTAATTGGCGAGTCTTATTATTATAAAGTCTCCTTCTGTTACCTAAATGTGTATATGTAACCATTTATTAATTTTAATATACAGTCCACATATTTATATTAATGTTTTTACCAGAATTCCTAGTGATGTATATTTCATTTGAAATTAATATGAAATTTATATAGGTCCAGAGTGACTTGTGGAGATATAGATTATGGTAGGTATCGAAGGGGGACATTTTTTTGTGACCTAGGTGTCCTAAAATTCCTACTTGTCTCTGTAACCTTGATAAAGAATAATTATCTTTGTTACCATTTACTGGTATGTATCTTATGAGTTACATCCAGGTAAATTTAATTTTCCACAATAGGGAACAGAGCCCAGCTCTAATTCAATCATTCCACTAATAAACACCAGCTCTGAAACTAAACTGAAGAGACATTCTCTGGTTATCTCAGTTCACTATCTGATCATACATCAGTTTTAAATCTAAAGCTTCTGAGATGTTAGGATATAAAGTCATCCGATGAGGCTCTCAGAAATTATCTGTTAAGTTTTATTTAACTCTGGTATATAGCATTACTTTTTTTTAAATTGGATTTGTAGCACACAAATGTAATTTCTGCCCGAAATGCCTAGCCATGCTAAGCGTTCTAGTGGTACACTCTGTAATCACAATTTTACTACATGTAAACCACACAATAACCAAATTTCTGTAAACTCAGCATTGTAATCCTTATAGAGAATAAACTTTGAATTGAATTGAATTGAATAAAAGTATATGTATTTTTTTAACGCTGACTTATTTCTCAACAGAAGAGACGCTCTCAAATTAATTCACTGAAATCAATTTCATTAATAAAACTGACATATTAAAACTTACACAACTTAAAATCTAAAAGTTTTCTTTGATGAAAACACATCATCACTGAAAGTTGAATTCGAACTGAAGATATATTCTCCAGTTATTACATTGAACTCAACAAAATTTATACATACACAACCAATATCCAAAAAACTGTTTAATCCATTTCAAACTTTACATTAACCATTAAAGTTTGATAGCATTCATAATTATTTTATTTTAATCAGAAGAAACTACCAAATATATAAGTGGGTCATATAGATCCCAGGTGGAATGGGAAGCATTTCTAACTGATCCGTGGAAGGAAAAGATAAGTCCAGTGTCTTGGACCGAGGACCTTTCACCAGCACCATGGAACATCCTTTTATTGGAGAAGAGTCATTTTAAAGCTACAACTTGTTGGAAAATGGTAAGTAACTTTATTCAGGTATACACAAATACAGTTACATAGATTATCATATATAGCAGCATATGTGTAGTGAACCTGGGGTAACCCAGAAAAGTCAGACAAAGTGACTTATTTCCATTGGAGTCCGTTAACCAAGCCAAGAGTATCCAACCAAGCCAGGCCTGAGCTAGGATAGCTTAGTTAAGCTAGGTATGGTATGGTTACTGGTTGAGTTATATTTGGTAATATTAGGTTGTTAGGTAAGGTTAAGTTAGAGCAAATCTGGTTGTTAAGTAACATTTGATAAAGTTAGATTAAGTTGTAAGAAGGGAGGGTGGGTCTGTGATGGTCAGAATTGTTTGTTATTGTAACAAGTATTGTTATTGTAACAAGTACTCTCGAGCTCTACGATAATCGTAGAGCTCGAGAGTCGTAGATTTCGGAAATCATAGCGATATTTTCGTATAAACATGGGCTCGCTAATCGTAGATTGACTCGCGAATAGTAGTTCGTCCGGGACGCGTACGCATGCTGTGAGCCAGGGCGGCCTCCCTTCACAGCCAGTGTGGCATTGTTTACCAGTGAGCGACGGTCCCCTCACTTGCTCCTACAAAATATTTCATAATATTCCATTCATTTTAGTGCTTGCAAGTACTAAATAAGCTACCATGGCTCCAAAGAAAGCTCCTAGTGCCAAGCCTTTGGTAAAGAAGGTGAGAAATACGATTGAATTTAATAAAAACATCACTGAACAATATGAAAGTGCGCAGTTATTTTGCGAGACAGGACTCCAGTCACTCTCAAGCTGGTCCTAGTGGCATTAAGAAACAGAGAAGAGACATAAGCCCAGAAAAGCAATTGGAACCTGAGGTGTTGATGGAAGGGGATTCCCCTTCCAAACTGTAAATAATCCAATCTCTCTCCTCCTCCAGTCTTCCATACACTAAGAAGAATCGCCAATAAAGGTAAGTGTTATGCTGATAATGTTTCATTCATCATGTCCCATTGTATTGTTTATGTACTACATCTATATTTCATGTAAAAAATTTTTTTGTTTTAATACTTCTGGGTGTCAGGAACGGATTAATTGTATTTACATTATTTCTTATGTGGAAAATTGATTCGAAAATCGTAGATTTCGATAATAGTAGCACCTCCAGGAACGGATTAAATATGATAAACAAGGGACCACTGTATTGTTATTTTAACAAGTATTGTTATTGTAACAAGTATTGTTATTGAAACACGTATTGTTATTGTAACAAGTATTGCTATTGTAACAATAAGTATTTTTATTGCAACAAGTATTGTTATTGTAACAAGTATTGTTATTGCAACAACAAGTATTGTTATTGTAACAGGTATTGCTATTGTAGCAACAAGTATTGTAATTGTAACAAGTATTGTTATTGTAACAACAAGTATTGTTATTGTAACAACAAGTATTGTTATTGTAACAAGTATTGTTATTGTAACAAGTATTGTTATTGCAACAAGTATTGTTATTGTAACAAGTACTGTTATTGTAACAACAAATATTGTTATTGTAACAGGTATTGTTATTGAAACAAGTATTGTTATTGCAACAAGTATTGTTATTGTAACAATTGTTGTTATTGTAACAAATATTGTTATTGTAACAAGTATTGTTATTGTAACAAGTATTGTTATTGTAACAACAAATATTGTTATTGTAACAACAAGTATTATTATTGTAACAACAAATATTGTTATTGTAACAACAAGTATTGTTATTGTAACAAGTATTGTTATTGTAACAACAAGTATTGTTATTGTAACAAGTATTGTTCTTGTAACAAGTATTATTGTAACAAGTATTGTTATTGTAACAACAAGTATTGTTTTTGTAACAAGCATTGTTATTGTAATAGCAAATATTGTTATTGTAACAACAAGTATTATTATTGTAACAACAAATATTGTTATTGTACCACCAAGTATTGTTATTGTAACAATTATTATTGTAACAATAATTTTTTTGTAACAAGTATGTTATTGTAACACAAGTATTTTTAAAAGTATTGTATTGTAACACAAGTATTGTTATTGTAACAACAATATATATTGTAACAACAATATTATTGCAAAAAGTTGTTACTGTTCACCAAGTATTGATATTGTAACAATTATTGTTATTGTAACAATAATTGTTATTGTAACAACTATTGTTATTGTAACAACAAGTATTATTGCAACAAGTATTGTTATTGTAACAACAAGTATTGTTATTGTAACAACAAATATTGTTATTGTAACAACAAGTATTATTGCAACAAGTATTGTTACTGTATCACCAAGTATTGTTATTGTAACAATTATTGTTATTGTAACAATAATTGTTATTGTAACAAGTATTATTGTAACAACAAGTATTATTGTAACAAGTATTGTTATTGTAACAACAAGTATTGTATCACCAAGTATTGTTATTGTAACAATTACTGTTATTGTAACAATAATTGTTATTGTAACAATAATTGTTATTGTAACAAGTATTGTTATTGTAACAACAAGTATTATTGCAACAAGTATTGTTATTGTAACAACAAGTATTGTTTTTGTAACAAGTATTGTTATTGTAACAAGTATTGTTATTGTAACAGTTGTTATTATTGTAACAACAAATATTGTTATTGTAAGTATTGTTATTGTAACAATTATTGTTATTGTAACAATTATTGTTATTGTAACAACAAATATTGTTATTGTAACAAGTATTGTTATTGTAACAACAAATATTGTTATTGTATCAAGTACTGTTATTGTAACAAGTATTGTTATTGTAACAAGTATTGTTATTGTAACAAATATTGTTATTGTAACAAGGTATTGTTACTGTAACAACAGGTATTGTTATTGTAACAACAAGTATTGTTATTGTAACAACAAATATTATTGTAACAAGGTATTGTTATTGTAACAAGTATTGTTATTGTAACAAGTATTGTTATTGTAACAAGTATTGTTATTGTAACAAGAAGTATTGTTATTGTAACAAGTATTGTTATTGTAACAAGGTATTGTTATTGTAACAACAAGTATTGTTATTGTAACAAGTATTGTTATTGTAACAAGAAGTATTGTTATTGTAACAAGTATTGTTATTGTAACAAGTATTGTTATTGTAACAAGTATTATTATTGTAACAAATATTGTTATTGTAAGAAGGTATTTTTATTGTAACAAGTATTGTTATTGTAACAAGTATTATTGTAACAAGGTATTTTTATTGTAACAACAAGTATTGTTATTGTAACAAGTATTGTTATTGTAACAAGGTATTGTTATTGTAACAAGTATTGTTATTTTAACAAGGTATTGTTATTGTAACAAGTATTGTTATTGTAACAAGTATTGTTATTGTAACAAGGTATTGTTATTGTAACAACAAATATTGTTATTGTAACAAGGTATTGTTATTGTAACAAGTATTGTTATTGTAACAAATACTTTTAAAAGCAAAAAAGTATTTTTTTGGTAACAACAAATATTGTTATTGTACAAAATATTGTTATTGTAACAAGTTTTTTATTGAAACAATATTGTTATTGTAAAATAAAAAAAAATAATAAAATATCTTTATTTACACAAGTAATGTACAAGGTATAAATCCTGTGACAAAAAATGACATAATGTAAGAAACCCCGTTTTGTTATGCCAGCATTTGGGGAAAATTTAGTCGTGTTCCAGGATGCGCCCACACCGTCGACTAACACCCGGGGTTGCACCCACACCCAGTCGACAAACACCCAGGATGCGACCCAAAACCATCGACTAACACCCAATGCGACCCACCCAGTCGACTAACACCCGGGTGCGACCCACCCCCGTCCCAAACACCCAGGATGCGACCCACACCAGTCGATAACACCCAGAGCGACCCAAACCCCACCCCATAAACACCCAGGATGCGACCCCACCAGTCAAAACACCCAGAGCACCCCCACCAGTCCACAACACCCACGACCCATTTTACTGATGGGGAACATAACAACATGGAAAGAAACACGCCCAATTTTTTACTCTGGCTGGGAATCAAAACCCAGCCCTCGCCGTGTAAAGCGAGAGTTTAACCACCGGGTTCCCCAAAGTATTGTTATTGTAACAACAAATTTGTTATTGTAACACCAAATTGTTTTTGAAACACCAAGTATTGTTATTGTAACAAGTTTTGTTATTGTTTTTGGAGGGGCCCGGTGGCCTGGTGGCAAAAAGCCTCCTCTTCCCCCGGGAGGCCCGGGTTCGTTTCCCCGGCGGGGGGAAACATTTCGAACGTTTCCTACACTGTGTCCGTTCACCTACAGCAAATGGTACCGGGTGTTATCACTTTTGGGGGGGGCGCATCCCGGGGGGGCAAGATTAAGGACCCCCAAAGGAAATAAGTTAGACAGGCCTCGATACGCACGACTTTTTGGGGTTTTCCGGTGGCTAACCCTCCGGGGGTTAAAATCCAAGAAATCTTTTCTTTTCTTATTTAACAAAAAAAATTTTTATTGTAACACCAAGTATTTTTTTTGTAACAAGTATTTTATTGTAACAACAAATATTGTTATTTTAACAAAAATTTGTTATTGTAACAACAATTATTGTTATTGTAACAACAATTTGTTTTTGTAACAAGTATTGTTATTGTAAAAACAATATTTAAATTTTAAAAACAATATTGTTATTTTAAAAAACAAATATTGTTTTTGTAACAACAAGATTTTTAGTAACATATTGTTATTTTTAACAGTTTGTTATTGTAACAACAAATATTTTTATTTTAAAAAAATTTTTTATTGTAAAAAAGTATTTTTATTTAACAACAAGTATTGTTTTTGTAACAACAAAAAATTTTTATTGTAAAAAACAAAATTTTTATTTAAAAAAATATTTTTATTGTAACAAAAATATTGTTATTTTAAAAAAAAAAAATTTTTTTGTAACAAAAAATATTTTATTGAACAACAAATATTTTTATAACAAAAAATTGTTATTTAACAAGTAGGGTTTTTGTAACAAGTATTGTTTTTGTAACAATATTTGTTATTGTAACAACAAATATTATTTTAACAAAAAATTTTTTTTGTAACAAGTATTTTATTGTAACAACAATATTTTTATTGTAACAACAAATATTATTATAACAAATATTGTTATTGTAACAAGTATTGTTATTGTAACAACAAGTATTGTTATTGTAACAACAAGTATTGTTATTGTAACAACAAATATTGTTATTGTAACAACAAATATTGTTATTGTAACAACAAATATTATTATAACAACAAATATTGTTATTGTAACAACAAATATTGTTATTGTAACAATAAATATTGTTATTATAACAACAAGTACTGACTCACTCAGTCTGGGACTATCATCCAACATCTCCAACATTAAGGTCAGAGCTTGCTACCATCTGCAGCTCATAAGGCTGCCATCCCCACGAGCCACTTCGAGGCAGGGTAGATGGCAGACCAGAGGCCTAGCTTCTCCCTATGAGCCCCGTGAGGGCGGGGAATGTGGCTAGGCCTGGGGACACTTGGTCCCAAAGATGAGGAGGTACTGTACCTCCTCCCATGGGAGACTTAAGTCTCGAGACACTCCCCAGATAGGGAGCTAAGGCCGGGTCACCACTACTTGGAAAAGACCCGGCCGGGAGAATACCGGTGAATAAAAAAAAAAAAAAAAATCTCAAACATCCTACATAACTTTTGCTTTACCCGAGACACTTTGTGTAACAACTGGCTTTCCTAAGAATGTACATTATTATTATTATTATTATTATTATTATTATTATTATTATTATTATTATTATTATTATTATTATTATACATTCATTGGGAGCGCTAAACTCACAGGGGACATAAAGCTTCCAGTGTAATAGGAAGAAATCTGTTTCAAACCAAGTAAAGAGAAGATACGTCCATTTCCTTGGATCAAGGCACCTTGGTGAGGGGCTTAGAATGTACAAAAATATTTAATCTGGGGGCTGAAAGAACGCTGTAATTCACATATATCAATTTTTTGGAGAAATAAAATTTTGACAAGGGACTCCATTGGAAATAAGGCACATTTTTTTTTATTTTATCGATTTCTTCTATGTTAAATCTACATAATGTACATTTTATGTGTCCATAACATCCGTGTGCCATAGGTTCTCTACACATATGCTGCAATGTATGATAATGGCCCGGTGGCCTGGTGGCTAAAACTCCTGCTTCACACACGGAGGGCCCGGGTTCGATTCCCGGCGGGTGGAAATTCCGACACGTTTCCTTACACCTATTGTCCTGTTCACCTAGCAGCAAATAGGTACCTGGGTGTTAGTCGACTGGTGTGGGTCGCATCCTGGGGGACAAGATTAAGGACCCCAATGGAAATAAGTTAGACAGTCCTCGATGACGCACTGACTTTCTTGGGTTATCCTGGGTGGCTAACCCTCCGGGGTTAAAAATCCGAACGAAATCTTATCTTATCTTATCTTAACTGTATTTGTGTATACCTGAATAAACTTACTTACTTACTTAAGGATTGCTATAAAAAAAATATGTACTTATTGCCTGAATAAAAATTGACTGGATAGGGAGCCAAGGCCGGGTCACCACTACTTGGAAAAGACCCGGGCCGGGAGAATACCGGCGAATAAAAAAAAATAAAAAAAATTGACTGGAAAGAAATATCTGCGTAGTATGTTGATGGGCAGTGTGACGTCACTGCATACCCTGTGTGTGTAGTTACCTTGAGATTGAAACATTAATTACGAGATATTTTTGCTCATAATGCAACGATATATGTTACATAATGGTTGAGTTGTTAATAAGTGGCAGTATGGTGTAGTTTACTAGTATGTTTATGGTATATTGTCTTTTTTTGTGATATTTTGTGGTAATTTGTGAGCAGTGGCAGCTAGTGACTGGTTATGTTAAGTTCACTGTTACAATTTAATATACTCACCCTCCATGTACCAATGCCAATGATTGGCATCTCTTGTCCAGTATGCAGCCTCACAGTGCGTACCTTGGGTGCCATCCTGGTACTCTTACTTGACTGTAATAATGGCAGATGATGATAATACCAGCAGTAGTGAGGAGAGGTGTGTCAGTGCCTGGCTAGCTTGGCTGGCAGTGTCCTGGCCTGGCTGGGAGAGTGTCAGTGCCTGGCTGGCAGTGTTCTGGCCTGGCTGGGATGTGTCAGTGCCTGGCTGGCCTGCCTGGGAGAGTGTCAGTGCCTGTCTGGCAGTGTCCTGGCCTGGCTGGGAGAGTGTCAGTGCCTGGCTGGCAGTGTCCTGGCCTGGCTGGGAGAGTGTCAGTGCCTGGTTGGCAGTGTCCTGGCCTGGCTGGGAGAGTGTCAGTGCCTGGCTGGCCTGCCTGGGAGTGTCAGTGCCTGGCTGGCCTGCCTGGGAGAGTGTCAGTGCCTGTCTGGCAGTGTCCTGGCCTGGCTGGGAGAGTGTCAGTGCCTGGCTGGGACCTGACACTAATATGTTATCATCACTCCTTTCAGTTATCTCAAGCACAGGGTTATTTATGGGTACACATTACTGTTATCTTGAGTTTCTCTTAACATCAACAGCACTGGTCGCCGTTGCCCAGCGGTGAGAGTAGCGACTCTCATTGCTGAGGTCCAGGTAATAAACAGAGTGAACAGGTAAAAAAAAAAGGGGGGGGGGGTTGGCCTGTACATTGCAGAGTCACTTGTTTGCACAGAACTGCTTAATGCCTCAAATGATGTAGTGGAAGTTTTAGCAGTAAAGGTCGAGAACCAAAACCTAGTCATTGTGGTAGTCTACAAGCCTCCGGATGCAACATCCCAGCAATTCCAGGAACAGCTGTTAAAAATTGACCACTGTCTGGAAAATCTTCCAGCTCCTGCACCCAACATCTTGCTCCTGGAAAATAGCAAATAATATTGTTGCAGTAATAACACCAGGAGGCAGCTCGGATGAAAACTCACACTCACACGAGCTTTTAAATCTCTGCACAAAATTCAATTTAAACCAGCAAATAATAGAGCCTACTAGATTGGAGAATACACTAGACCTCATCTTCACTAACAATGATGATCTGATAAGAAATGTCACCATATCAAAAACAATATACTCAGATCACAACATAATTGAGGTTCAGACATGTATGCGTGGAGCCCCAGACCGATATAATGAGATTAGTCACGAGGGATCATTCACCAAATTCAACTTCAATAACAAAAACAAAGTGGGACCAAGTAAACCATGTCCTAACCGATATAAGCTGGGAAGATATACTAAGCAACACAGGCCCCAACTTATGCCCGGTGGCCTGGTGGCTAAAGCTCCCGCTTCACACACGGAGGGCCCGGGTTCGATTCCCGGCGGGTGGGAACATTTCGACACGTTTCCTTACACCTGTTGTCCTGTTCACCTAGCAGCAAATAGGTACCTGGGTGTTAGTCGACTGGTGTGGGTCGCATCCTGGGGGACAAGATTAAGGACCCCAATGGAAATAAGTTAGACAGTCCTCGATGACGCACTGACTTTCTTGGGTTATCCTGGGTGGCTAACCCTCCGGGGTTAAAAATCCGAACGAAATCTTATCTTATCTTATCTTATCTTAGAACAGATTAACTTGGTGGCACTCGATGTATGCAAAAGGCTTATTCCTCTAAGAAAAAGGAGGAGTAGATGTAAAATAGAAAGAGACAGGCGCTCCCTTTACAGGCGATGGAAAAGAATAACAGCGGCTAAAAGAGGTCAATATATCTGAAATGGGTAGGGAGACACTGGTCAGAGAAATAGCAAGCATCGAACTTAAGCTAAAGGAATCTTATAGGAGTCAGGAATCGCGGGAAGAACTAAAAGCCATAAATGAAATCGAAAGAAACCCAAAGTATTTCTTCTCCTATGCCAAATCAAAGTCGAGAACAACGTCCAGTATTGGGCCCCTACTTAAACAAGATGGGTCCTACACAGATGACAGCAAGGAAATGAGTGAGCTATGAGTGTGCTGCTATGTATGATAATTCTATGTAACTGTATTTGTGTATACCTGAATAAACTTACTTACTTACTTACTTACTCAAGTCCCAATATGACTCAGTTTTTAGCAAGCCGCTAACCAGACTGAGAGTCGAAGATCAAAATTAATTTTTTATGAGAGAGCCACAAAATTTGGTTAACACAAGCCTATCCGATGTTATCCTGACGCCAAACGACTTCGAACAGGCGATAAATGACATGCCCATGCACTCTGCCCCAGGGCCAGACTCATGGAACTCCGTGTTCATCACGAGCCTTTTCCATCCTATGGAGAGGGAGCATGGACACTGGGGTCGTCCCACAGTTACTAAAAACAACAGACATAGCCCCACTCCACAAAGGGGGCAGTAAAGCAAGAGCAAAGAACTACAGACCGATAGCACTAACATCCCATATCATAAAATTCTTTGAAAGGGTCCTAAGAAGCAAGATCACCACCCATCTAGAAACCCATCAGTTACACAACCCAGGGCAACATGGGTTTAGAACAGGTCGCTCCTGTCTGTCTCAACTATTGGATCACTACGACAAGGTCCTAAATGCACTAGAAGACAAAAAGAATGCAGATGTAATATATACAGATTTTGCAAAAGCCTTCGACAAGTGTGACCATGGCGTAATAGCGCACAAAATGAGTGCTAAAGGGAAAATAACAGGAAAAGTCGGTCGATGGATCTATAATTTCCTCACTAACAGAACACAGAGAGTAGCGTCAACAGAGTAAAGTCCGAGGCAGCTACGGTGAAAAGCTCTGTTCCACAAGGCACAGTACTTGCTCCCATCTTGTTCCTCATCCTTATATCCGACATAGACAAGGATGTCAGCCACAGCACCGTGTCTTCCTTTGCAGATGACACCCGAATCTGCATGACAGTGTCTTCCATTGCAGACACTGCAAGGCTCCAGGCGGACATCAACCAAATCTTTCAGTGGGCTGCAGAAAACAATATGAAGTTCAACGATAAGAAATTTCAATTACTCAGATATGGTAAACAAGAGGAAATTAAATCTTCATCAGAGTACTAAACAAATTCTGGCCACAAAATAGAGCAATACACCAACGTCAAAGACCTGGGAGTGATCATGTCGGAGGATCTCACCTTCAAGGACCATAACATTGTATCAATCGCATCTGCTAGAAAAATGACAGGATGGATAATGAGAACCTTCAAAACTAGGGAGGCCAAGCCCATGATGACACTCTTCAGGTCACTTGTTCTATCTAGGCTGGAATATTGCTGCACACTAACAGCACCTTTCAAGGCAGGTGAAATTGCTGACCTAGAAAATGTACAGAGAACCTTCACGGCGCGCATAACGGAGGATAAAACACCTCAATTACTGGGAGCGCTTGAGGTTCCTAAAACTGTATTCCCTGGAACGCAGGCGGGAGAGATACATGATTATATACACCTGGAAAATCCTAGACTAGTACCGAACTTGCTTACGAAAATCACTCACTACGAAAGCAAAAGACTTGGCAGACGATGCAACATCCCCCCAATGAAAAGCAGGGGTGTCACTAGCACATTAAGAGACCATACAATAAGTGTCAGGGGCCCGAGACTGTTCAACTGCCTCCCAGCATACATAAGGGGGATTACCAACAGACCCCTGGCAGTCTTCAAGCTGGCACTGGACAAGCACCTAAAGTCGGTTCCTGACCAGCCAGGCTGTGGCTCGTACGTTGGTTTGCGTGCAGCTAGCAGCAACAGCCTGGTTGATCAGGCTCTGATCCACCAGGAGGCCTGGTCACAGACCGGGCCGCGGGGGCGTTGACCCCCGGAACTCTCTCCAGGTAAACTCCAGGTAAGTAGTCTGTAAGCCAATAATGTTAAGTTGGTCCATAATGCCTAGGCATAATAGAGGCTGTCTTTGCATTGCAACCCACTATTGCAAATACAAAATCTCAATGTACTGTTTGCAAAGACATAATATAAATAAATAAATATGGGAGCGAGTACTGTGCCTTGTGGAACAGAGCTTTTCACTGTAGCTGCCTCGGACTTTACTCTGTTGACGACTACTCTCTGTGTTCTGTTAGTGAGGAAATTATAGATCCATCGACCGACTTTTCCTGTTATTCCTTTAGCACGCATTTTGTGCGCTATTACGCCATGGTCACACTTGTCGAAGGCTTTTGCAAAGTCTGTATATATTACATCTGCATTCTTTTTGTCTTCTAGTGCATCATTATGGTTTATCACGTTGTTAAATAAGTCACTGGTAACTTTCTGCAAGAATTCAGTGCAACATTTATTATAATTTTCTTCAGCTTTTAGATCCAGTTTTCTTATTTAAAATGTATAGAATGAAAAGAAAATAATTACTAAACACTGTGTCTAGATCCACCACAATAAAGTATATTATGTGGAACGAAGCCCAATTAGTTGTCATCTTCCTGTTTTTTTTACTAATTTAGTGTAACCAAAGTGATGCTTATGTTCAACATGTTTGACTGCAATCGAAAATGTAATTAATATAATATTGTGCAATGTTCACGTACTCACATTTAATTACCATTCATGTTCGTCTATTATTTCGAACATTTAACAATGATTTCAACATTAGTAAATTTTCCGGCAATTCATGAAAATAATTTAATACAAATTATTAAGTAATTGTAAATTGTTATTTTTCTGATTAAATAATAGTAAATATAACATGTAATTGTGATGAACGTTGAATTAAGTAATTACTACAAGCCTGGTGTAGGTGGCCTAAGAGCATACAAGATGTGCATCTATAAGTAACCTTGGGAAGATAAGAGGCGCATATCAGTAGGTAACTCACCATGACATTCTTATAATTAATCAAGCTGATTGATATTTAGTATTGTGCTGCTACTGTTTCTTATGTTTACAGGACAAGTTGCACCTCTGTATGATTAATATATATATATAATATATATAATATATAATATATATATTTTATATTATATAATATATTAAAATATATAATATATATATATAATATATTTTATATATATACCGAAAAGGTTCCGGTGTCCAACAGCCCTCAGACTGTTACTGTTGGCCACACGAAAACCGACGTACGAATCACAGCCCGGCTGGTGAGAAACTGATTTTAGGTGCCTGCCCAACAGTCAGCCAAGGATCTATTGGTAATCCCTCTTATAATAAATAATAAATAATAGTATCTTTATTTACTACAAGTACATGTACAAGGTACATAGACCATAGCTGACATCAATAACATACTATTACATAGAAAGCCGCTTGTTAAGCTAAGCCATTCCTGCAAATTAGATCAGTTTTGTCCCTGAATGCGACCCACACCAATCGACTAACACCCAGGTACCCATTTTAATGATGGGTAAACATAGACAACCGGTGTATGGAAACACGTCCAATGTTTCCATCTCTTCCCCGGAATCGAACGCGGACACTCATGGTGTGAAGCGAGAGCTGTTGGCACCAGGTCACGGGGCACCGTTATGTATGCTGGGAGGCAGTTGAATAGTCTTGGGGACCCCTGCTTTTCATTGGGGGGATGTTCCATCGGCTGCCGAGTCTTTTGCTTTCGTAGGGAGTGATTTTCGTGTGTGCATATTTGGTATTAATCCCTCTAGAAATTTCCAAGTGTGTATAATCATGTATTTCTCCCGCCTGCGTTCTAAGAGGACAGGTTGAGGAGCTTCAAAGCTTTCCCCAGAAATTTGGGTTTTTTTTCAGGTTAGTGTGCTTGAAGGTTCTCTGTACTTTTCTTGGTCAGCAATTTCACCTCCCTTTTTAAAGGTGTGTTAGTGTGCGAAATATTCCAGCCTAGATAAAAAACAACCTGAGATGTCTATGGCTTGGCACCCCTATTTTTGAAGGTTCTCATTATCCATCCTGTCATTTTTCTAGCGTGCGTTTGATACAATTTATGGTCCTTAAAGGTGAGATCCTCCGACATGATCACTCCCAGATCTTTGACGTTGGTTTTTCGCTCATTTTGTGGTTGGAAATTTGTTTTGTATTGATGAAGTTTAATTTCCCATGTTTCCCATATCGGAGTAATTGAAATTCTATCTTTGAACTTCATTTTGTTTTCTGCAGCCAGTAAAGTTTTGGGTTGATGTCCCTGGAGCCTTGCAGGTCTGCAGTGGAAGAATTGTCATGCAGATTTGGGGGGTTTATCTGCAAAGGAAGACTGGGGTGTGGGTGACATCCTTTTCTATTTAGATTGGGATGAGAAACAAGATGGGGGAAGTACTGCGCCTTGTGGAACAGAGCTTTTCATTAGCCGCCCCAGACTTTACTTGTTGACTACACTCTTTGTGTTTTGTTGTGAGGAAAAATTTAGATCCTCCCAATTTTTTGTTATTTCTTTTAGCACGCTTTTGTGCGCTATTACGCCATGGTCATACTTTTTCGAAGGCTTTTTGCAAACTGTATAATTTACATCTCATTCTTTTTGTTTCTAGCGCTTTAGGGCCTTGCGTAGTGATAGTAGTTGGGACAGACAGGGCGACCTCTCTAAACCCTGTTGCCCTGGGGTTTGTAATTTTTTTTTTATATTTTTTTAAAAAAACACGTATACATGGATGGTTACATAAAGTTTAAAAAAAAAAAAACACGAAAACTTTATTAAAAAGACTAAACTAAAAAAGAGGGCACCAAACTATCTTAACCACAAAAAAAACTTTATAACCCAAAATGACAGTCTTTTTCAATTGTATATGAAAAATTTTATATACAAAAGCAATTTCATCAAAAACTAATGCATTGCACACACCATGGTACTACGATTATATAAAATTTTATATACAAAAACAATATCATATAAACTAATACATTGTACACTCAATGGTACTATGGTTATATAAAATAACTATCAGAAACCTACATGACTCTTGAAATTGGAACATGGTGTTCTTTATTTTTGGTTTTGCATATATTGAAAAAGGAATCAAAATATGCAAAAAGCCTTTAATAATTAACATAAGACTTTTACAGATCTAACATGTATGATTACATATGAGGAAACACTAAGACACCTAATACCCCGACCAACCCCATATTTAGTTTCTCAAACTAATTATAAACCCACAAAAAAATATACCTTACTTGTATACAGTGATATTAGTAAAGGTGCTTAATTGAACATCAACTGACTATATGCACCATAAATGATAAAAAAAAAACACATGTGATATCACTGGGTGACAGAACAACATATCCCACAAAAGCTGCTGCCCAAGAAACCTGAATGTCCAAAGATTACATTATTATTATAATCAAGGGGGAAGCGCTAAACCCGTAGGATTATACAGCACCCAGGGGGGGGGGATGTGGAAGGCATTCAGGCTTAATTCGGGGAACTGGAGCACAGATCCAATTCCCTAAATCAAGAGCCCCTCACCAACATCAAGGAACCTTCCATGAGGGGACCAAAGATTACAATATAGGACATTATACATCTCACCCCCCCCCCCTCACAGCGGTGGCCGCTACTACATATACAAAACATCTCAGGCAAATGAAACTTTTTGCCCTTCAACAAAAGTTTACAATCATCACCAAAAGGTCTGCTTACGAACATTCCCCATAAAGGCCAGTATAACGTTGTACTTTTAGCAGTGATATCAGCGTGACATCCGCGTACAAATGACTAAACTAAACCTAACGGGAATCCCAGGAAAGACCCAACATACTTCACCAAGCCCCGGCCATAGTCGGGAACCAGTTCAGTCTTGCTAGAGGCTGGAACATATACTGAAATATTGTTTTTTATCTGTATTATCAAGATGCATGACCATTTTAGGATTAATCCAAGATCTCAGTGCCACACAGCGCCACAACCATACACACACAGACACACGGTACCATTCATAATACATACACGTCACTCCCTAAAACCCGCCCTCTACCCTGAAGTCCCGAACATACCGTTTGGTGCTACACAGACCGGGCCGCGGGGGCGTTGACCCCCGAAACTCTCTCCAGGTAAACTCCAGGTAAACCACGGGGGGAGTCCAGCCCCCCATTGCCTTGCCCCACCCCCAGTTGCAGTAACCTTTGAACAGTAAGACTTTGATACTTTGAAGGAAAACTATTATCCCAACTTCTACCATATATGAGTTTATTTCTGCAATACGTTCTGTAGATACCTGCCGCAATTGCCCTGATCCTAACTGATCCCCCGGTTTCCCGCATACCCCATGAGATAAAGAGGAAATCAGCCACCACGTACATTATTGCTCTTCGTACCTCACTTGATACACTGCTAACGTCCAATGTTAAGGCCCGTAAGGTTGAAATACTTCCCCCACTAAGAAAATCTAAAACCCGCCCCAACCACGAACGAACTTTGTCCAAGGTATCACAAAAGTAGACAGCATGAAAAGCTGTTTCTTCGAGACCGCAATGCAAGCAATCCACCTCCCTTACCAAACCCATCCTATTTAAGACCGATTTTGATGCTAAAATCACCATGACAAATCTGTACACCAATTCACGAATCCTTGGTGCCAACTTAAGTTTACAAAATCCTTCCCATATTTCCCCCCAATTATACAGCGGAAAAACAGACAATCCCTGTACAATTTCCCCATGACAACATATGCTGACCATTTGCCCCACCCGGATCCGTTGCGCATTTCTCAACTTTAACAACAAACGCAGCATGTCCTCACACTCGATTAATCCCCTGCTGCTCCACCATTTACGCATTTCGATCATTACCCGACCCACCCGGATGCCCTTCTCACCGCCCGCCCTTCTCACCGCCCGCCCTGAGGAACCGCTGCTTTACATAGAGGGCCTTCACCCGTGGCCCCAAAGCCAATAGACCTAAACCCCCACGACGAACATGGGTCATGACAACCTCCCGACTTAACCAAGCTCTCCCAAAACCCCAAACATAACGTAAGATCCTTCTCTGCAGTTCCTGAATATCCATCTCTCTTAAAGGGTACACCTCAGCCACACCCCATACCTTACTATAAACAAGTGTATTAACCACTATTGTCCTCTGTTGCAACGAGACTTCCCCAGCTCTTAACCCCCGAAGTCGATCTAAAGCCTTGTTAACCACCAATTCAGAGTTTGTAATAAAGTTGGTAGAATTACCGACAATATGTAAAGTAAAAGGACACAAGTGCAACTAATGTGACATTTATTGTGGCAACGTTTCGCTCTCCAGGAGCTTTATCAAGCCATTACAAACAATACATGGACACAGAGGGTATATAAAGGCTCAGAGTGAGGTGAATATTAGTGAGGTACCTCACTAATATTCACCTCACTCTGAGCCTTTATATACCCTCTGTGTCCATGTATTGTTTGTAATGGCTTGATAAAGCTCCTGGAGAGCGAAACGTTGCCACAATAAATGTCACATTAGTTGCACTTGTGTCCTTTTACTTTACAATTCAGAGTTTACCCTTCGGCCCTCCCTCTCATCTGTCATGTACACGATACCACATATTCTAAGTTGCACCACGACTGACCACCCATACCTTTCGCCCAACCTCCCCCCCACCCATGTACCCACCTCCAATAATTTCGATTTTGCCTTATTGACACACATGCCAGACTCTGCCCCAAAAAACTCAACAATCCATCCCACGATCTGCAAATCCTCCTCCCCTTTTAACAAAATCGTGGTATCATCTACGTACCCGACTACACGCGCTGCATGGTCACTGCTCAGCGTTCCACGCCTCAAACCACCATCCACCAGCTCATAAAAGGGGTTTTGCATACAAGCAAAAAGCAGCTGGGAGAGGGGGCATCCTTGCCTCAAACCCCTTTCCATACGGACCGGCTGCCCCAATTTACCGTTTACCTGTACGCGTACCATAGCCGAGACATACAAGGTATCAACCCATCTTACAATCCCCTCTCCAAAACCCTGCTTCAATAAAATAAGCCTCAATAAATCCCTATCAACACAGTCATAAGCATTTTGCCAGTCAAGCCCGAGGACACCCCCCCTTGACATTCCTCCAAAAACTCCCTAATACGTACATGTCCGTCCCTCATAAGAACATAAGAACATAAGAAAGGAGGAACACTGCAGCAGGCCTGTTGGCCCATACTAGGCAGGTCCTTTACAATTCATCCCACTAACAAACATTTGACCAACCTAACTTTCAATGCCATAAGACCTGTTTGTGTGCTCTCTGTGAATCTGAACCAGGATGCCCTCTCTTGAGCAACTTTACCAGCAGCTGAGAGAAGAGCTCAGAGTTGCTAAGATGGAGATACGGCGATTAACGGAGGAGAACAAGAGGATTCATAGTAATCCTCCTGTTGTGAGTCCCCAGGTTAAGAGGGGAGCTTGGTCAGTGGCCGGGCAACATGGAACCAAGCTAAAGATCAAGAAAACGGTTGGAGAGGCAGAAACAATGAGAAACCAGAAGACTACCGTGGAAACTTCCAACCCATCCTCGGTGCTACCCGACGAATGTGAGTGTTCTACTAGGAATGCCACAACGAGCACCAAAGAAGCATTGGCAGACGTGAATGAGACATCCCTAGAAACCCGAACGAAGACCATCCAGAACGTCTTGACGAATTCTACAAGTGGTGTAATGCTACCTGGCGAATGTGAGTCGACTACTTGGAGCATCACGACGGACGATGCCAAGAAAGGTAAAAACATTGTTGTTGTTGGGGATAGCCAGATTAGGTACATGGATAGGGCATTCTGCTTGAAGGACAGGAGTAGGAGGCAGAGAGTGTGTTTTCCTGGGGCTGGGATGAAGGATATTGTTAGCCGTCTGGATGACATCATGAGAGGTAATGGGAATATAAACACATATGCAGTATAATGTGATCCTTTATTGGCTACGTTTCGCCCGCAGAGTGGGCTTTTTCAAGTCACAAACAGAACTTGTATACCTGGTATGCCTAGCTGTCCCTCGTGAATAACCGACCCCATAACCTTCCTCATTCTGTTTCCTAAAACTTTTGCAAAGATTTTATAGTCCGAGCACATAAGAGATATTGCTTTATATGCACTTAGACCCCTCCCCCCTCCCTTTTTGGGCACCAACACAACTACCCCCGTACTTTGTGACATACCTAACCTCCCCTCCGTGAGCATGCAATTTAATACATCAATCAAACAATGCTTAATACTTCCCCAATGCGCCCTATAAAAATCATTCAAAATGCCATCTATACCTGGTCCCTTTTCCCTTTTACTCATACTAAAAATCGCCTCCTCTACCTCCTCCACTCGAATTCTACCTTTAGTACCGTTCTATCCCGTCATAAAACTTTTCTGAAATCCCCCCCCACCAGGCCACCCACATGGGCCCCCCCTACTACCTGCCGTAGCTTTTCCTCAAACCATAGATCAGCATAAAAACTCATGCTGTCCGTGGGGAGGAGTACTTGACCCCGGGAGGTAACCACCCAAACCCTGCATACTTCCAATTGCAGGAGAGACATCGCTGTTGTCTTACCCTAAATTTGCGCAAGACACAACCCGAAGGTTTGTCACCCCAGAGCACTTCTTCCATACCTGCTCTGACTCAAACCGCATTGAAACGTTCATTGTGAATTTCTGCAAGTCGACTATGAAGATGTTCAATGTCGTCATAAACCTACTACCCGCCCCCCCACATAGTAATCATTTAGCTGCCCTTCCAGATAGTTTTGCAGCCCAACTCCACCTCGCCTCCCCTTTTCCCCGCTTCTTATAATAACTCGCTATTCCGGGTTTGGCACGCGTTTCCCACCATTCCAACAAACATTCACCTGCCCGTTGCGTTTCCCAGAGATTCTTCCACCAGTCCTGAAAAGCACACCCATCCCCCTCCCCTCCAAAGCTGTACGTTCAGTTTCCAATAACCTGGATAAACCCTGATCATCCCATCCCAGTCCAAGTCCGCTAGCACTGCGCGGTGATCTGAAAACCCCACATCAAAGGTCTGTACGTGCCCAACTCTAATTCCTTGTGTTACAAAAAAGTCTATCCCGACGGGCTGCATCCCCCTGCGAACGAACGTATGCTCCACCCCCCCCACCCCGCCCCCCACATATAAACCCCTGCACCCCCCGCAGATTCCGTAAGTCAGGAAAAAAACGCACCCCCCCCCCCTCGGCTCCATCACCATGGGGATAATCCCAATTTCCCAAATCCCCGCCCATGAGGGTAAGAACGGAAAACCCCCAAGTGTAAATGTTAAAGCCCCCTCACAAATTCTTTTTTAAAAACTTTAGTGTTGCTTCCGAGGCATGTAAACCCAATAAAACAACCCTCACCTCCCCCCATACCCATCTACCCCTCCCCCCCCTCCCCCTCCCCCTCCTCCTCCAAGAAGCCAAGGCGGGAACCCCTTCACCGCATGCTTCCCCCCCCTTTAATTTTAAAGAATGTAACAAATTGGGTGCCTTTTAACCGTAACTCTCCCCCCCAAACTTAAATTGTGTTCTTGATGAAACTACGCCCACGGTACCTGCGCAGAACCCCCATCCACCCACTAAACTCTGCCGCAGGCCATTTACTTTGATGGAACCCCCTTGAATTCAAAAAGGGGGTTTTCCTCTATGTTTGGGGTTTTTTCCGACCCACACGTACATTAACTGACCTTCTTTTCCCTTTGATTCCAAAAGGCTCCCCCAACCCCGTCCCCTCCCCATATTGGGCGTTTGAAAAACCCCCCGCTTCAAGAGGCCTCACCACTTTCGACCATATTTTCTTCCGGGACACGTCCCGGGTGCTACCTCGCCATATCCGACACTCTGCCGTCCTTTTGGGGGAACCACCTTCCACAACATCTCACAACAAAACCTCCTGGTGGATTCCACCACACCTCAGAACCCGTGTCATTGTAATCATGCCAGGTCTCCCATTTTTGGTGAATTTTCCCTTCCCATTCTTGAACTTGGGTGGAACGTCTGGGCTATGCTCTCCCCCCACCAGGGGAAACGTTTAGCCGTTCCCAGAAACTTTCCCGTGACAATCCACAGGGCCGAGGCCCCCCCAAAGGGGGCGTGGGGAGTTTGTAGGTTCCCCCACAGGGTGGCAAAAGCCTAGACCCCCGGGCTCCCTTGTTGTACTTCCTCACCCAAAGTTAGGTCCCCTTTCCAGGGGAAGGACCAGCCCCAGATCAAAGGCTTCTTCGTAGAACCACAGGGGAAGGTTCCCGGATGCGTAAAACCCGGCGTTGGAGCACGAGCAGCCATATGGTCATACGAGTTGCATAACCCGCATATCTTCCATTGGCCTGCATAGTGAACAAAACTGGGTCCTGTAGTGTTCAGATGAACGAAAATGGAATCGGCTGTTTTAAAAAGTCATCTGAGGGGGGCAGAGCCCTTTGGGGCCCCCCGTATGGGCCCTCCCTCCACACTCCCCCGGTCGCTGATGTACCGTGCCGTATCTACCAAAAACTTTCCCAAAAAAAACTACTCCTCCGCCTCGAAAAGGGCCTTCCTTACTTTGCCCAGGCAGTATTTGGGGACGTCATGCAGGCAAAAACCCTTTCGGCCCAATTCCCCCCCCATTTTCCCCTTTGAAAAGCTTCCCAATTTGGAGTAAAAACCGGGATTTGCAAGTTTTACAAAAACCCGACATCCCTTGAGAGCCAACCATATAAATTCCCCATGGGGTGCTGTAGATGTCGCGAATAAAAAGGAGGGAACAAGACATATCCTTGCACCCCTGAGAGACCACGAATGAATTTTAAACAGACCGTGTTTTTCCTTCACCTACGATCCGCCATCTTGCATACGTAGTACACAGTTCGCCACCAGGGAAGCAGGACAGGCTAGAAACGTCCTCTCAGCCCCTAGGTTGAGGACGAAGATGTTAATTGATGGGTATCTAGATGGGTGGCGATCTTGCTTCTTAGGACCCTTTCAAAGAATTTTATGATATGGGATGTTAGTGCTATCGGTCTGTAGTTCTTTGCTCTTGCTTTACTGCCCCCTTTGTGGAGTGGGGCTATGTCTGTTGTTTTTAGTAACTGTGGGACGACCCACATGTCCATGCTCACTCTCCATAGGATGGTAAAAGCACGCAATACGGGCTTCTTGCAGTTCTTGATGAACACAGAGTTCCATGAGTCTGGCCCTGGGGCAGAGTGCATTGGCATGTCATTTATCGCCTGTTCGAAGTCATTTGACATCAGGATAACATCAGATAGGCTTATTTTTTTTTTTTTTTTTTATCACACCGGCGATTCCACCAAAGGCAGGGTGGCCGACAAAAGACAAAACTATGTCCACAATGATTCAATCCATCCTGTCTTGCCTGAAGGGTGCTTTCAACTGTTTTTAAACTGCACATTACACCCCTCCTTCAGAGTGCAGGCCTGATACTTCCTCATCCCAGTAGTTAAGTCGGCCTGCGGTTTCCTGGAATCTCTATGATATGTTACTTTGCTCACACCTTCAAAGAATAAGTTTAAAAACATTTGTCTCCTTCATCCTATCTAACACCTACGCATGCCTGCTGGAAGTCCAAGCCCTCGCACACAAAACCTCCTTTGCCCCCTCCCCCAACCTTCCTGCCCCCCAGGTAACCACGCCATCGCTTCCAGCTGATGACACATTGAAGTCATTGCTTGGCTACATTCTTGCAATGTCCAATCTACCCTACAACCTTCTCAGCCCTCTGGAACTGGCTTGTGCTTACCAAATTCTGTGACTCATAAAAAAATCATTTAGATCTTCGACTCTCAGTCTGGTTAGAGGCTTGCTAAAAACTGAGTCATATTGGGACTTGAGTAGCTCACTCATTTCCTTGCTGTCATCTGTGTAGGACCCATCTTGTTAGCCCAATACTGGATGTTGTTATCGACTTTGATTTGACATAAGAAAAGAAATACTTTGGGTTTCTTTCGATTTCATTTATGACTTTTAGTTCTTCATGCGATTCCTGACTCCTATAAGATTCTTTTAGCTTAAGTTCAATGTTTGCTATTTCTCTGACCAGTGTCTCCCTACGCATTTCAGATACATTGGCCTCTTTTAGCCGCTGTGTTATTCATTTCCGTTGCCTGTAAAGGTAGCGCCTCTTTCTATTTTACATCTACTCCCTTTTCTTAAAGGAATAAGCCTTGAGCATACATCGAGTGCCACCGAGTTAATCTGTTCCAGGCATAAGTTGGGGTCTGTGTTGCTTAGTCTATCTTACCAGCTTATATCGTTTAGGACTTGATTTACTTGGTCCCACTTTATGTTCTTGTTACTGAAGTTGAATTTGGTGAAGGCTGCCTCGTGACTGATCTCATTTTGTCGGTCTGGGGCTCCGCACATACATGTCTGAATCTTGATTATGTTGTGATCTGAGTATATTTTTTTGATAGGGTGACATTTCGTATCAGATCATTATTGTTAGTGAAGATGAGGTCTAGTGTATTCTCCAGTCTAGCAGGCTCTATTATTTGCTGGTTTAAGTTGAATTTTGTGCAGAGATTTAAAAGCTCGTGTGTGTGTGAGTTCTCGTCAGAGCTGCCTCCTGGTGTTATCACTGCAACAACATTATTTACTATATTCCTACATTTTAGGTGCCTCAAGTTGAAATCCCCCAGGAACAAGATGTTGGGGGCAGGAGCTGGAAGATTTTTCCAGACAGTGGTCAATTTTTAACAGCTGTTCCTGGAATTGCTGGGACGTTGTGTCCGGAGGCTTGTAGACTACCACAATGACTAGGTTTTGGTTCTCGATCTTACTGCTAAAACTTCCACTACATCATTTGAGGCATTAAGCAGTTCTGTGCAAATAAGTGACTCTGCGATATACAGGCCAACCCCCCCCTTTTGCCTGTTCATTCTGTCTCATCTGTATAGGTTGTAACCTGGGATCCATATTTCGTTGTCCAAGTGATCCTTTATGTGGGTCTCTGTGAAAGCCGGGAACATTGCATTTGCCTCTGCAAGCAGTCAACGGATGAAAGGTATTTTGTTGTTCGTTGCTGGCTTTAGACCCTGTATATTTGCAAAGAAGAATGTCATTGGACTGGTGGTATTGGTGGTACTGGGGGACTTTCTTTCCGGCACTAGTATCTGTATCTGTTGGTTTGGAGTGGAGGCCATCGACTGTGGTTCCACTCCAGAAATGACTGGATTTGGCGTACGATTTCTGCCATTTCCTGCCAGTTTTTTTTCCTTCCTGGGACTAAAAAACCTCTCCCTCTTGAGTGGCTGTGGCTACCCAGGTTTTCCCATGGCCTGGATGTTTTGTATCTTTTTGCCCCCTTTAGATGGTGTGCCTGGGAATTTAAGTTATAGCACAATCTTTCCTGTACTGAAGAGGGACACATTTCAGGGTGAAAAAGCTTACTGGAAGGGAGTTTGCATTTTCCTGTTGTCATATGGGCACAGCATTTTCTAGGGTGGTCAAAGCTGCATGTCCCGTCTGTTTTTCCAGATTTTCCATGTCTGCAGATACCAAGTGCGTAGTATGTGCACAGGCTTGGTTTCTGTTTGCCTTGGGTTTTTGTAACTGTATTCCCTGTTGGTGCATGTTTTTTACCTGTCTCATTCCTATCCTCACTAGTACTAACAAGGAAGCTCTCACCAGTTGTTTCTGGTAATATATCCTCATTATTGCTAGTAGAGTCCCCTTGTTTGTTATCTCCTGTGGTATTAATAGTTTGTAATATTGGTTTTATCTTGTCCTTGACTACATTTGTTTCCCCACTACAGCTACTGTCTCCCTCGAGGCCATTTATATGCATTCCCTCATGCATACATTTACTGTCTACCTGGACAGCACCTACAGCCTCACCATTACTGTCTACCAGGACAGCACTTCCAGTCCCACAGTTACTGTCTCCCAGGACAGCACCTCCAGCCCAGACTTTTTATTTTCCCATCTGTTATAGAAAGCTTCCAGGTTTTCTATGAAAGCAGCTTTGATGTTATCCTCTTTTAATACCAATGTAATTTTAGTCCACAGATTGATCTCATTTGGACATACCCAAAAACACTTCCCTGATTTAATACTGCTTGTAGATAGTTCTTGGATATCTGCACAAGAGGCGTGACACCAGTTTTCACAAAAATGGCAAATTTTTTTTATATTTTGGCTCGTACGTTGGTTTGCGTGCAGCCAGCAGCAACAGCCTGGTTGATCAGGCTCTGATCCACCAGGAGGCCTGGTCACAGACCGGGCCGCGGGGGCGTTGACCCCCGGAACTCTCTCCAGGTAAACTCCAGGTAAGGACACAGTATACAATCTACATGTTGTTATACATAAAACTTAACAAAAAAAACTCAACACTGAGAAAAAACAAGCCTAACTAGGAATGAAACAGAAGAAGCTACACATAAGCATTCCTTAACAAAAAAGGCTACAAAACAAAACCTGTTACACTTATGCATATTTTGTACAAAACTTTATATACAAAACATTAAGTATACACCAAAACATTTCTCATACAATTATTTTGTATAGTAACATATTACGTACATAGATTCTCGAAAACTAAAACCTCCTGACAATGTTTTCGAGGAGACTAAATCGTACTCCCCACACCCCATATAAGCCAAATACACATCATATGGAACTTTGCCTATTCTAGAATAAATGATAAATAAGAAAAAAATTTCTAAGATGTGTGCCTCCTCCCATCACCCACCAGGTACACAGTATGAACAGGTGAAATATACCCTTAATCCGTGTGTATATACGTTCCTACCTCATTAACTTCCCAACAGGAAGGAATACTGAATAGGGCAATGTACAATGCCCACTCTCTTACACAGAACATCTAACATTGACAAAGTTAAATATACAGGAAATACATGAGCCTGGTGCACGCAGGCACCTCGCCCGTACTACAGTTGTTAAATAGGATAGGAATCCTAACAATAGTCTCTGGGGCAACAAAAACAAACCCCGCATCTTTTACAACACAAATAATTCTTCGCTCATTATTTCCTAAAAAAATTTAGTTTGGTCCGTCTTTGAAAAGTATCGAAAGGACGCCTTGGCGAACCCACAGAAGCAAGAAAATCTTACCAAAAACCTCCACCTCTCTCACAGAAGCCCCATTTCAATAACCGAACACCCCACCCACACACACAGACTCTCACACAGACACGCACACAGACACACACCACACACACACCACATGCAACAACACACACACTCAACACACACACTCAACACACACACTCAACACACACATACACACACACACACACACACACACACACATGTGGTACTTGAAAACCTCATGCATCAACATGTCAAGGACACAACCAGAGAGAGAGGGGAGGATGAGCCAGCAAGACTGGATCTTGTGTTCACCCTGAGCAGTTCAGACATTGAGGACATCACTTACGAGAGGCCCCTTGGAGCTAGCGATCACGTGGTTCTGAGTTTTGATTATATAGTAGAGTTACAAGTGGAGAAGGTAACAGGAACTGAAGGGGACAGGCCAAACTATAAAAGGGGGGGGGGACTACACAGGTATGAGAAACTTCCTGCAGGAGGTTCAGTGGGACAGAGAAATGGTAGGACAATCAGTAAACGAGATGATGGAATATGTGGCAACAAAGTGCAAGGAGGCAGAGGAAAGGTTTGTTCCCAAGGGAAACAGAAATAATAATAAGACCAAAACGAGTCCTTGGTTTACCCGAAGGTGTAGGGAGGCAAAAACTAAGTGCAACAGAGAATGGAAAAGGTACAGGAGGCATAGGACCCAGGAAAACAAGGAGATTAGTAGAAGAGCCAGAAACGAGTATGCACAGATAAGGAGGGAGGCCCAGCGACAGTATGAAAACGACATAGTATCGAAAGTTAAATCTGACCCGAAACTACTGTATAGCCACATTAGGAGGAAGACAACAGTCAAGGACCAGGTGATAAGGCTGAGGAAAGAAGGTGGAGAACTCACAAGAAACGATCAAGAGGTATGTGAGGAGCTCAACACGAGATTTAAGGAAGTATTTACAGTAGAGACAGGAAGGACTTTGGGATGACAGATCAGATGGGGACACCAGCAAGGAATATACCAACAAGTGTTGGACGACATACATACAGATGAGGAGGAGGTGAAGAAACTGCTAAGAGACATCAATACCTCAAAGGCAATGGGACCGGACAACATCTCCCCGTGGGTCCTTAGAGAGGGAGCAGATATGTTGTGCGTGCCACTTACCACAATCTTCAACACATCTCTGGAAACTGGGCAACTACCTGAGGTATGGAAGACGGCAAATGTAGTTCCCATTTTTAAAAAAGGAGACAGAAAAGAGGCACTAAACTATAGACCTGTGTCATTGACATGTATAGTATGCAAAGTTATGGAGAAGATTATCAGGAGGAGAGTGGTGGAGCACCTGGAATGGAACAAGAGTATAAATGCCAACCAGCACGGATTCACGGAAGGCAAATCCTGTCACAAACCTTCTGGAGTTTTATGATAAAATAACAGAAGTAAGACACGAGAGAGAGGGGTGGGTTGATTGCATCTTCTTGGACTGCAAGAAGGCCTTTGACACAGTTCCTCACAAGAGATTAGTGCAGAAGCTAGAGCATCAGGCGCATATAACAGGAAGGGCACTGCAATGGATCAGAGAATACTTGACAGGGAGGCAACAACGAGTCATGGTTCATAATGATGTATCACAGTGGGCACCTGTGACGAGCGGGGGCCACAGGGTCGGTCCTAGGACCAGTGCTATTTTTGGTATATGTGAACGACATGATGGAAGGGTTAGACTCAGAAGTGTCCCTGTTTGCAGATGATGTGAAGTTAATGAGGAGAATTAAATCTGATGAGGACCAGGCAGGACTTCAAAGAGACCTGGACAGACTGGACACCTGGTCAGCAAATGGCTTTCTCGAATTAATCCTGCCAAATGCAAAGTCATGAAGATAGGGGAAGGGCACAGAAGACCACAGACAGAGTATAGGCTAGGTGGCCAAAGACTGCAAACCTCACTCAAGGAGAAAGATCTTGGGGTGAGTATAACACCGAGCATGTCTCTGGAAGCACACATCAATCAGATAACTGCTGCAGCATGTGGGCGCCTGGCAAACCCGAGAACAGCATTCCGATACCTTAGTAAGGAATCGTTCAAGACACTGTACACCGTGTATGTCAGGCCCATACTGGAGTATGCAGCACCTGTTTGGAACCCCGCACTTGATAAAGCACGTCAAGAAACTAGAGAAAGTACAAAGGTTTGTGACAAGGTTAGTTCCAGAGCTAAGGGGAATATCCTATGAAGAAAGATTAAGGGAAATCGGCCTGACGACACTGGAGGACAGGAGGGTCAGGGGAGACATGATAACGACATATAAAATACTGCATGGAATAGACAAGGTGGACAAGACAGGATGTTCCAGGGAGGGGACACAGAAACAAGGGGCCACAATTGGAAGTTGAAGACACAAATGAGTCAGAGAGATATTAGGAAGTATTTCTTCAGTCATAGAGTTGTAAGGCAGTGCAATAGCCTAGAAAATGACGTAGTGGAGGCAGGAACCATACACAGTTTTAAGACGAGGTTTGATAAAACTCATGGAGCGGGGAGAGAGAGGGCCCAGTAGCAACCGGTGAAGAGGCGGGGCCAGGAGCTAAGACTCGACCCCTGCAACCACAAATAGGTGAGTACAAATAGGTGAGTGAGTACACACACACAAAGGCCTTCACACAGACAGGCCTTACATCATGTTATCTCACATACACCACTGGAGCAGCCACCATCTCTTCTCTTCCTTACTACAATCATCTCCAAGTACTCATCACTCACCTCCGGAAGCCAACCCCTTGCTGCCTTTCCCCGGCACCAACTGTAGTAGTCGTGCCACAGTCAGTCCCCGATAACTCTCCGGAAAAAGAGCAACCCACTGACCCCCATATAAGCTCCTATTCCTACCCACCGACCTATAAAAACTCGCCGCTAAGGCCTTGATCCTGACATTACCCCCCACCTCCCTCATTCCCCAAGAAACATACAAAAAATCAACCATTATATACCTTAACGCCCTCGCTACCTCATTAGACACTCCTCCCACGTCTAAAAGTAAAGCCCTAAGGACCCCCACCCTTCCCCCTTCCAATAATCCAAAAACACCCCTCAACCACACCCTTACATTTTCCAAAAAAGGACAAAAGTACACCACATGGAAAGCATTTTCCACGTCGCCACAATGCACACATGAAGCATCACTCACATATCCCATCTGCCTCAACACCTGTTTTGATGCCAATGTCCCCATGAGGAATCTGTAGACCACTTCTCTCACCCTTGCAGGCATTCTTAGCTTTCGAAATTCCTCCCATATTACCCTCCAATTATATGTGGGGAAGACAGCCACCCCTTGCAGCGTCTCCCGATGATACTCTACTCCCACCAGCCTCCCTATTCGCAAATGACGTACATCTCGCACTCTTAACATATACTGCAACATATCCTCACACACCTCCAGGTCCCTCCCACTCCACCAACAATGTAAGTCCCGCATCACCTCCCCCAGACCCCCCTCACTGAGGTATCTCACCAGTTCCAGTTCCAGTTTAATATGTTTATTATGCACCCCATACCCATCCTGTGGGCGGTAGTCAAAAGATTACAGAGGTACATCACCTTGACGTATATTGCCCTCACCCTGGGCCCCAATGCCAACAAACCCAATCCCCCCTGACGCACTCCAGTCATTACTACATCACGTCCCAACCACGCCCTCCCATAACCCCATATATACCTTAATGCCCTCCTCTGTATGTCTGTTACATCACAATTTCTCAAGGGATATACTGCCGCCGCTCCCCAAACCTTACTGTATACCAACGAATTCGCAATCACAGCCCTTTGGTGCAACGTAACATCTCTGGCCCGAAGGCTACGTAGCCTACCCACTGCCCTGTCCCTAACTGCCTCTGAATTAATCTTTCTACTTTCTTGCCTGTCCGCTGTGTACCAAATCCCACAAATCTTAATCCGTTCTACTACATTCCATCCAAACCCCTGACCCAATCTCCTGCCTACCCAGGTGCCCACCTCTAACAACATCGACTTGCTTTTGTTTACCCTCATTCCTGTTACGGCCCCAAACTTCTCGATGACTCTACCCACCCTTGAAAAATCCTCCCTTCCACTAAGTAAGATCGTCGTATCATCAATGTAACCCACAACCCCCCCGTCATTCCCCTCAACCCCCTCCCCACACAACTCTCGGTCTACACGCTCATAAAATGGGTTCTGAACACAAGCAAATAATAGCTGTGAAAGTGGGCAACCCTGCTGCAAACCCCTCTCCATACGAATCCCAGAACCCAACCTACCGTTCACCTGCACACGCATGATCGCCCCCGCATACAATGCATCCACCCACCCTACCACCCTGGCACCAAAACCCAGATCTCACAAACTCTCACGCAAAAACACCCTGTCCACACAATCATACGCATTCTCCCAATCAACCCCTAGAACCCCCCCCCTCCACAGCCCTCTAAGAAATCCCTTATGCGCCCGTGTCCATCCCGCATACTCCTCCCTGGAATCCCAAACTGACCTCTGTGTAAAAGTGCTCCGAGAACTGCCTTCATTCTATTCCCTAGAATCTTTGCGAATACCTTATAGTCTGCGCACATTAAGGAAATTGCCTGGAAAGCACTCAGTGCTCGCGCCCCTTCCTTCTTTGGTACTAATACTACTATGCCTGTACATTGTGACTCACCCATTCTCTTTCTATCTAGCATATTTTTCAAAGCCCCAACTAAACAATGCCTCATGCACCCCCAATGAGCCCTATAAAAGTCAATAGGCAAACCGTCAGTGCCTGGCGCCTTACCCGTATGCATGCTGAAGACCGCATCTGCCACCTCAGCCTCACTAATATCAGCCTCCAACCCCACCCTATCCTTTTCTCCTATAGCCTTATGAACCCCCCTACCGAAAGACGCCTGCCAGGCGCCCCGCCTCCCACCCTCTCTCCATTTTCTCCTGAGCCATTCACCTGCATAAATGCTCATACTCTCAGTGGAGATGAGGACCTCACCTTCCGGGTAATCCCCCACTCCCGCACTAGTCTCTAACTGCAATAACGTGGTCACTCTCCTACGCTCCCTAAACTTACGCAGCACATACCCAGTCGGTTTATCCCCCCACAACACATCGTCCAACCCTGAACGAAAACGTATCGCGTCAAAACGTTCTTTATGAATCTCCTCAATCCTACCTTGAAGCAGTGCTATATCTTCCCCCTCCCATAACATGCCTGCAACTGTCCCTCCAAAAAATTCTGCAAACCATATCTGCATCTCGCTTCCTCACGGCCCTTGACTCTATAAAAATTCGCGATCCCAAAGTTTTGCCCACAACTCCCACCATTCTACAAGCTCCATAGCCCGATCCCTATCTCCCCAAAACCCATTCCACCACTCATCAAATCCCATTCCCCCCCTTCCCCCCGAGCAGCCGCACATTCAACTTCCAATAGCTGGGGTAAATATGCACGGCACCTTCCCACGACAGATCCACTATCACTGCCCTATGGTCCGAGAAACCCACATCAAAAGTCTGCACCCTCCCGACCTCCAACCCTTCATGACGTAAATCCTGTCTAGTCTTGCAGCATACCCCTTGCGAATGAACGTGTGCTCCACCATATAACCTCCTCCCCCTGCAACATCTACGACACCCACGTCCCTCAACACATCCCTCAGAACACGTAATACACAACCCACCCCCCTCGGTTCAACATCCTGGCCCCGAATTACACAATTCCAATCCCCATCAATAATCGTGATGGCAGGCAATCCCCGCAGATGGTACAATAAGTCTTCCCTCACAAAATCCGCTTTTACTCGTGTATTGCTCGACGCCGGCACATACACTCCTATGAAACATGCCCTTCTATCACCCCATACACCATCTACCCACACAACCCTCCCCCCTGCCTCCTCCCAACCCATGACACGTAAGGGGCTGGTCTCCTTTATCGCTATTGCCACCCGCCCCCCTTTCAACTGCCAAGCATAACTAACGTACAACTTATACCCATGCAACAACAACTCACTACCAATCTTATGATTGTGTTCCTGCAAGAAACACACATCCACCTGGAACCTGCGTAAGAACCATACTAACCACACAGTTTTGATCTCAGCCTTGAGACCGTTCACATTTAGAGTGACACACCTGAAATTTATAAGAATGGCGGCTTCCCTCTATGCCTCTGTGGCTTGCCCACCATCCCTTTTCCTGTGCGTCGACCCGACGCCTCACCAGACTTTCCCCTGGTTCCCTCCCCACCTTTTACCCTTTCACTACAGAAATCAGGATCCACTAGATCCTTTTGGTCCAGCAACTCCTCATCCTTTGCCCAAGCTTTTTTGCCCGGCCTCTGCCCCGGCGTGAGTACCTCCTCGGCCTCAACCGTGCCAGCAGGCCTTTTCCTAGAACCATTACCCACACACATGTCTTCATCTGACAAATGCTCCTGATGGACCTCCACCTCCACCACTTGCTCTAAGCGAGTTCCACACAATGTTTGTACCACAGACTGCTGTTCCTCCCTCACATCAGCCTCGGCAGCACTTACGGTGGAGGTCCCCTACCCGTCCAAACAACCTCTCAACACGTCCTCCAGTAAATCTTCCTGAGGAACATCTTTCCTTCCTGTTGGAGCCCCCGACGGTCCTGTCTGCTCCCCCGAGCCTACTGGGAGTGTAACACAGGTACCGACCATCGGTACTTCCCGATCAACCTCTTCACTCCAACGACCACTCGTCCCTGCTTCCTCCTCTCCCAACTCAGGCATCAACTCACAAGGCCGCTGCTCCACTGCCAACGTACCAGGAGCCCTGGTAGGCTGCCTCCTAGGACACTGTGCTGCCATATGGTCGTAGGAGCTACATAATCGACAGGTCCTTCTCTGGCCGGCATAGTGCACAAAAACCTGTGTCCTGGAACCCACTAGCATGACGTAGGACGGTATAGGCCTAGCCAACGTCATTTTGAGGGTATAAGAACCCTCAGGTCGTCCCTCATATGGCCCATCTTTCCATACTCCCATCATAGCCGAATGAACTTTACCATAACTGTTGAAGACCTCCTGTATACTATATGCAGTCGCCTCGAAAGGGACGTTTCTCACCTTCACCCACGTATAGTACCTAGATACGTCGTGCAAGACGACATCCACTGCCGAATTCACAGTCACCTTTCTCTCCTGGTACTTATCAACAAGTCTGTCGTAGACGCCAGTACGATTCAGTTTCAGGAATACTCTGGTCATCCCATTTAAGGCTACACCATATACTTCATCGTTGGGGACACCATAGACGTCTCTGATGATAGCGGGTAGCAATGTATTCATCGTTTCTCCAGTGAGCGTGCCACGTACCAGCTGTATACAAACAGTGTTGATCCGCTGACCCACTCGATACGCCATTTTGCCTTCCAGTTGCTGAAGGTCACCACCAAAGGGCAGGTGTAGCTACTAGGCGTGCGTCCTCTCTCCCCGGAGGTCGAGAGACGAATGGTGGCAAGTAATCCATGTGGAAGCCCGTTTGTTTGATTGACTGCAGACTACACAGAGCTTCATAATGTGCTTTCAATGGTTGATTTACTCTAATTCTACTAGTAACCTCTTGAATATTCTACTAATAACCTCCTTAAAGTGAAGATCTGGCTATTTGTATTTCTATTTCTAACTGTACTTGAATATTAGGACATCAGCTTACCGGTGTACGTTCCTGTTTTATAGTTATTGTTTGTGTTTGATAAGGGCGCCTAATACCCCATCTGTTTATAGTCTGCTTTATTGTCACGTGAATTACGCTTGCTCTTTATGGTACTCTGCCTTGGCAAAAAAACAAAACAAAACTGAAAGATAGACTGCAAATCACCCAGAACAAAATGGTAAGATTTTTCCTGGCCTGGTGGCTAAAGCTCCCGCTTCACACACGGAGGGCCCGGGTTCGATTCCCGGCGGGTGGAAACATTTCGACACGTTTCCTTACACCTGTTGTCCTGTTCACCTAGCAGCAAATAGGTACCTGGGTGTTAGTCGACTGGTGTGGGTCGCATCCTGGGGGACAAGATTAAGGACCCCAATGGAAATAAGTTAGACAGTCCTCGATGACGCACTGACTTTCTTGGGTTATCCTGGGTGGCTAACCCTCCGGGGTTAAAAATCCGAACGAAATCTTATCTTATCTTATCTTAGGCCAGGATGAATTACAGCAGTTGGATATGCTGAATGTTGAAGACAGAGTAAAACAACTGAAGCTAAATCATGTTTATAAAATTGCTCACAAACAGTGTCCAGAATATCTTGCTGTCAATTTTGTCAAGGTTGGGAACCAAAGCAATCATAGTACTAGGGGGAGAGAGCACAACTTTGTAGTACCCACAGTCAGTGGCCAGGCTTCAAACACCTTTTATTGTACAGCAATAAAGGAATGGAACAGACTACCCGCACATATCAAAGCCAGTCATAGCATGAACCAGTTCAAGAAGAGTGCCAACAATACCACCAGTCCGATAACATTCTTCTTTGCAAATATACAGGGTCTAAAGCCAGCAACAAACAACAAAATACCATTCATCCGTGGACTGCTTGCAGAGGCAAAGGCAATGTTCGCGGCTTTCACTGAGACCCACATAAAGGATCACTTGGACAACGAAATATGGATCCCAGGTTACAACCTATACAGATGTGACAGAGTGAACAGGCAAAAGGGGGGGGTTGGCCTGTACATTGCAGAGTCACTTGTTTGCACAGAACTGCTAAATGCTCAAATGTGTAGTGGAAGTTTTAGCAGTAAAGGTCGAGAACCAAAACCTAGTCATTGTGATAGTCTACAAGCCTCCGGATGCAACATCCCAGCAATTCCAGGAACAGCTGTTAAAAATTGACCACTGTCTGGAAAACCTTCCAGCTCCTGCACCCAACATCTTGCTCCTGGGGGATTTCAACTTAAGGCACCTAAAATGGAGGAATATAGCAAATAATATTGTTGCAGTAATAACACCAGGAGGCAGCTCTGATGAAAACTCACACTCACGCGAGCTTTTAAATCTCTGCACAAAATTCAATTTAAACCAGCAAATAATAGAGCCTACTAGACTGGAGAATACACTAGACCTCATCTTCACTAACAATGATGATCTGATAAGAAATATCACCATATCAAAAACAATATACTCAGATCACAACATAATTGAGGTTCAGTCATGTATGCGCGGAGCCCCAGACCGACATAATGAGATTAGTCACGAGGGAGCATTCACCAAATTCAACTTCAATAACAAAAACATAAAGTGGGACCAAGTAAAACCAAGTCCTAACCGATATAAGCTGGGAAATATACTAAGCAACACAGACCCCAACTTATGCCTAGAACAGATTAACTCGGTAGCACTCGATGTATGCACAAGGCTTATTCCTCTAAGAAAAGGAGGAGTAGATGTAAAACAGAAAGAGACAGGCGCCCCCTTTACAGGCGACGGAAAAGAATAACAGAGCGGCTAAAAGAGGTCAATATATCTGAAATGCGTAGGGAGACACTGGTCAGAGAAATAGCAAGCATCGAACTTAAGCTAAAAGAATCCTTTAGGAGTCAGGAATCGCGGGAAGAACTAAAAGCCATAAATGAAATCGAAAGAAACCCAAAGTATTTCTTCTCCTATGCCAAATCAAAATCGAGAACAACGTCCAGTATTGGGCCCCTACTTAAACAAGATGGGTCCTACACAGATGACAACAAGGAAATGAGTGAGCTACTCAAGTCCCAATATGACTCAGTTTTTAGCAAGCCGCTAACCAGACTGAGAGTCGAAGATCAAAATGAATTTTTTATGAGAGAGCCACAAATTTGATTAACACAAACCTATCCGATGTTATCCTGACGCCAATGACTTCGAACAGGCGATAAATGACATGCCCATGCACTCTGCCCAGGGCCAGACTCATGGAACTCTGTGTTCATCAAGAACTGCAAGAAGCCCCTATCACGAGCCTTTTCCATCCTATGGAGAGGGAGCATGGACACGGGGGTCGTCCCACAGTTACTAAAAACAACAGACATAGCCCCACTCCACAAAGGGGGCAGTAAAGCAACAGCAAAGAACTACAGACCAATAGCACTAACATCCCATATCATAAAAATCTTTGAAAGGGTCCTAAGAAGCAAGATCACCACGCATCTAGAAACCCATCAGTTATACAACCCAGGGCAACATGGGTTTAGAACAGGTCGCTCCTGTCTGTCTCAACTATTGGACCACTACGACAAGGTCCTAAATGCACTAGAAGACAAAAAGAATGCAGATGTAATATATACAGACTTTGCAAAAGCCTTCGACAAGTGTGGACCATGGCGTAATAGCGCACAAAATGCGTGCTAAAGGAATAACAGGAAAAGTCGGTCGATGATCTATAATTTCCTCACTAACAGAACACAGAGAGTAGTCGTCAACAGAGTAAAGTCCGAGGCAGCTACGGTGAAAAGCTCTGTTCCACAAGGCACAGTACTCGCTCCCATCTTGTTCCTCATCCTTATATCCGACATAGACAAGGATGTCAGCCACAGCACCGTGTCTTCCTTTGCAGATGACACCCGAATCTGCATGACAGTGCCTTCCATTGCAGACACTGCAAAGCTCCAGGCAGACATCAACCAATCTTTCAGTGGGCTGCAGAAAACAATATGAAGTTCAACGATGAGAAATTTCAATTACTCAGATATGGTAAACATGAGGAAATTAAATCTTCATCAGAGTACATAACAAATTCTGGCCACAAAATAGAGCGAAACACCAACGTCAAAGACCTGGGAGTGATCATGTCGGAGGATCTCACCTTCAAGGACCATAACACTGTATCAATCGCATCTGCTAGAAAAATGACAGGATGGATAATGAGAACCTTCAAAACTAGGGAGGCCAAGCCCATGATGACACTCTTCAGGTCACTTGTTCTATCTAGGCTGGAATATTGCTGCACACTAACAGCACCTTTCAAGGCAGGTGAAATTGCCGACCTAGAAAATGTACAGAGAACTTTCACGGCGCGCATAACGGAGATAAAACACCTCAATTATTGGGAGCGCTTGAGGTTCCTAAACCTGTATTCCCTGGAACGCAGGAGGGAGAGATACATGATTATATACACCTGGAAAATCCTAGAGGGACTAGTACCGAACTTGCACACGAAAATCACCCACTACGAAAGCAAAAGACTTGGCAGACGATGCACCATCCCCCCAATGAAAAGCAGGGGTGTCACTAGCACGTTAAGAGACCATACAATAAGTGTCAGGGGCCCGAGACTGTTCAACTGCCTCCCAGCACACATAAGGGGGATTACCAACAGACCCCTGGCAGTCTTCAAGCTGGCACTGGACAAGCACCTAAAGTCAGTTCCGGATCAGCCGGGCTGTGGCTCGTATGTTGGTTTGCGTGCAGCCAGCAGCAACAGCCTGGTTGATCAGGCTCTGATCCACCAGGAGGCCTGGTCTCAGACCGGGCCGCGGGGGCGTTGACCCCCGGAACTCTCTCCAGGTAAACTCCAGGTAAAAGGTGTCTGATGAATGTAGCTACAGAAAGGGAGGAGAATTATTTTTTTATTTTTTTAGCTAACACACGTGTAATTTTACCTTATTCCTAGTAATGACTCTCGTATTGTAGATAGTCTTAATGACCCTCGTGTAGTAGATAGTCTTTTTAGTATGATAATAAAATGTTATCTTCATTATAGAATAATAAAAATATATTATAACCTTTATAATAATAAGATAAAAGGACCCCAATGGAAATAAGTCACTTTGTCTGACTTTTTTGTGTTATCCCAGGTTCACTACACATATGCTGCTATGTATGATAATCTATATAACTGTATTTGTGTATACCTGAACAAACTTACTTAGGGACTGGTGGTACAAGATAAGTGGTGGTACAACAAGATAAGTGGTGGTACAACAAGATAAGTGGTGGTACAATAATATACAACAGTGGTAGGAAAGCTGTGTAACCACCACAACAGCTGTTCACCTGTGATGTCTGACAACAATGTTATGTTGCACCAATAACACCACTGTTAACCGTGTTCACTGTACGTTTTGGATCCATTGATGACTCTGATAACTACCAGTGTTACTATAATTGTATTTTTTACCATAGAAACTGCAGTGGTGCCAGAAATGGTGAATATATTGGCGTCTCTCTTCCATGTTGATCTTTTATTTCGATTATGTTTAATTTGAAGATTTTTTTTTCAGAGTTAATCCAGAGTGACCTAATGAAGCTCCTGTGGGTTATTTCTTCTGGTGTTCATTGTTGTTCCTGAGTCTGGGATCCAGAGGTGTGTTGGCTCAGCTGGTAGCTGCCTTGTACACTGCTGGTGCACCTAGCAGTAAGTAGGTACCTGGGTCTTAGTTACCTTACACCTGCTGTCACTGCTCACCTAGCAGTAAGTAGGTACCTGGATGTTAGTTACCTTACACCTGCTGTCACTTCACCTAGCAGTAAGTAGGTACCTGGGTCTTAGTTACCTTACACCTGCTGTCACTGCTCACCTAGCAGTAAGTAGGTACCTGGATGTTAGTTACTTTACACCTGCTGTCACTGTTCACTCAGCAGTAAGTAGGTACCTGGATGTTAGTTACTTTACACATGCTGTCACTGTTCACCTAGCAGTAAGCAGGTACCTGGGTCTTAGTTACCTTACACCTTCTGTCACTGTTCACCTAGCAGTAAGTAGGTACCTGGATGTTAGTTACCTTACACCTGCTGTCACTGTTCACCTAGCAGTAAGCAGGTACCTGGGTCTTAGTTACCTTACACCTTCTGTCACTGTTCACCTAGCAGTAAGTAGGTACCTGGGTCTTAGTTACCTTACACCTGCTGTCACTGTTCACCTAGCAGCAAGTAGGTACCTGGATGTTAGTTACCTTACACCTGCTGTCACGGTTCACCTAGCAGTAAGCAGGTACCTGGATGTTAGTTACCTTACACCTTCTGTCACTGTTCACCTAGCAGTAAGTAGGTACCTGGGTCTTAGTTACCTTACACCTGCTGTCACTTCACCTAGCAGTAAGTAGGTACCTGGGTCTTAGTTACCTTACACCTGCTGACACTGCTCACCTAGCAGTAAGTAGGTACCTGGATGTTAGTTACCTTACACCTGCTGTCACTGTTCACCTAGCAGTAAGTAGGTACCTGGGTCTTAGTTACCTTACACCTGCTGTCACTGCTCACCTAGCAGTAAGTAGGTACCTGGATGTTAGTTACTTTACACCTGCTGTCACTGTTCACGTAGCAGTAAGTAGGTACCTGGATGTTAGTTACTTTACACCTGCTGTCACTGTTCACCTAGCAGTAAGTAGGTACCTGAGTCTTAGTTACCTTATACCTGCTGTCACTGTTCACCTAGCAGTAAGTAGGTACCTGGGTCTTAGTTACCTTACACCTGCTGTCACTGTTCACCTAGCAGTAAGCAGGTACCTGGGTCTTAGTTACCTTACACCTGCTGTCACTGTTCACCTAGCAGTAAGTAGGTACCTGGATGTTAGTTACCTTACACCTGCTGTCACTGTTCACCTAGCAGTAAGTAGGTACCTAGATGTTAGTTACCTTACACCTGCTGTCACTGTTCACCTAGCAGTAAGCAGGTACCTGGGTCTTAGTTACCTTACACCTGCTGTCACTGTTCACCTAGCAGTAAGTAGGTACCTGGGTCTTAGTTACCTTACACCTGCTGTCACTGTTCACCTAGCAGTAAGCAGGTACCTGGGTCTTAGTTACCTTACACCTGCTGTCACTGTTCACCTAGCAGTAAGTAGGTACCTGGATGTTAGTTACCTTACACCTGCTGTCACTGTTCACCTAGCAGTAAGCAGGTACCTGGGTCTTAGTTACCTTACACCTTCTGTCACTGTTCACCTAGCAGTAAGTAGGTACCTGGGTCTTAGTTACCTTACACCTGCTGTCACTGTCCACCTAGCAGTAAGTAGGTACCTGGGTCTTAGTTACCTTACACCTGCTGACACTGCTCACCTAGCAGTAAGTAGGTACCTGGATGTTAGTTACCTTACACCTGCTGTCACTTCACCTAGCAGTAAGTAGGTACCTGGGTCTTAGTTACCTTACACCTGCTGTCACTGCTCACCTAGCAGTAAGTAGGTACCTGGGTCTTAGTTACCTTACACCTGCTGTCACTTCACCTTGCAGTAAGTAGGTACCTGGATGTTAGTTACCTTACACCTGCTGTCACTGTTCACCTTGCAGTAAGTAGGTACCTGGGCCTTAGTTACCTTACACCTGCTGTAACTGTTCACCTTGAAGTAAGTAGGTACCTGGATGTTAGTTACCTTACACCTGTTGTCACTGTTCACCTTGCAGTAAGTAGGTACCTGGATGTTAGTTACCTTACACCTGCTGTCACTGTTCACCTAGCAGTAAGTAGGTACCTGGATGTTAGTTACCTTACACCTGCTGTCACTGTTCACCTAGCAGTAAGTAGGTACCTGGATGTTATTTACCTTACACCTGCTGTCACTGTTCACCTTGCAGTAAGTAGGTACCTGGATGTTAGTTACCTTACACCTGCTGTCACTGTTCACCTAGCAGTAAGTAGGTGCCTGGATGTTAGTTACCTTACACCTGCTGTCACTGTTCACCTAGCAGTAAGTAGGTACCTGGGTCTTAGTTACCTTACACCTGCTTTCACTGTTCACGTAGCAGTAAGTAGGAACCTGGATGTTAGTTACTTTACACCTGCTGTCACTGCTCACCTTGCAGTAAGTAGGTACCTGGATGTTAGTTACCTTACACCTGCTGTCACTGCTCATGTTGCAGTAAGTAGGTACCTGGATGTTAGTTACCTTACACCTGCTGTCACTGTTCACCTAGCAGTAAGTAGGTACCTGGGTCTTAGTTACCTTACACCTGCTGTCACTGTTCACCTAGCAGTAAGTAGGTACTTGGATGTTAGTTACCTTACACCTGCTGTCACTGTTCACCTTGCAGTAAGTAGGTACCTGGATGTTAGTTGCTTTACACCTGCTGTCACTGTTCACCTAGCAGTAAGTAGGTACCTGGGTCTTAGTTACCTTGCACCTGCTGTTACTGTTCACCTTGCAGTATGTAGGTACCTAGGTGTTAGCCATCTTACACCTACTGTCACTGTTCACCTAGCAACAAGTAGGTACCTGGGTGTTAGTTACCTTACACATGTTGTCACTGTTCACCTAGCAGCAGGTAGGTACCTGGGTGTTAGTCACCTTATTTATTAATGTCGCATTATATTATTAGTTACTAGTTTTTTAGGTTGTCACTAAAGTTTGGGATGTTAGTATGAGGTATCCTGTAGATTGTACCAACTGTAATGGGAGTCTTTAGGGTTTTTGGTTGAGAAGTTAGCAAATTTGTATTCACCATATTCATCTCTGAAACATGTAGAGTTATTACTTAACAGGTCATTAGAATATTAGATGGGGGCAACCGCCCCCCCATCCCACTCATTTCATCAGTCCTGCAGTTGTGAATGGCTATGTATCCCAGTAAGGTATAGATGTCTGTTGTGTCATGCTTAACAGCTTTAAAGCTTGTGTTGGTCCCGTAATACAATGCCAAAATTCTAGTGGCTTTAAATCTTGTGGAAGAAAGCTGGTAGGCCTACATGTGAAAGAATGGGTTCACACTGTCAGTGTGTACAGTATAAAAAATATCCTGCAGCAAGCAGTACATAATAAGAGAAAACACTGCGACCATGTTTTTGGTTTAAAACATCGACTTTGCAATGTATTTTTGTATGGTTGTGTTCTCATTTTCTTGGTCTTATTTGATAGGATGGAAGATATATTACAGAAACAGAGATGATTTTCAAAGGTTTACCGAGTAAGAGTAGCTTGAAATTGAGCTCAGAGTTGTGATGTTAGATTTTTGACCATGTTCAAGAGTAAACAAAACATGTCAAGCTTCCAATACAGGTCAACTGGTGGGGTCTGATATGCATTCACAAATGTGCTGATATTATTTATGTAATTATTACAATTATGCAGTAGTCTGAATAACAGTAAATCATCTATTTTTTTGTGTGAATAAAAATTCAAAATGAAAACAAGCATAATACAGGGGATCCCCGCCTTACGATATTAATCCGTTCCTGAGAGCTCATCGTAAGCTGAAATTATCGTTAACCGAATTAATTTTCCCCATAAGAAATAATGGAAATCAAATTAATCCGTTCCTGACACCCCAAAGTATGAGAAAAAAAATTTTTACCACATGAAATATTAATTTTAATACACACAGACTGAAGAAGACATGCACAATTACTACTCTACTAAGAATAGAATACATGACACTTACCTTTATTGAAGATCCTAATGCCATTAGGACCAGCTTGAGAGTCACTGGACCTCTGTCGCTCAACAAATCTGTCCATAGAACTCTGTACCTCCCATTCCTTTAAGACTTTCCTAAAATGGGCCATAACATTGTCATTGTACAGGTTACCAACACAGCCTGCAGTAGCTGTGTCAGGGTGATTTTCATCCGTAAAGGTTTGCAGTTCAACCCACTTTGCACACATTTCCTTAATCTCTTTTCTCAATTCCATACTAATTCTCACCCTTTTTACCACAGGGATGGCACTAGAAGCTTTCTTGGGGTCCATGGTGACTTATTTTGCAGTTACAAGCACTAAAAACACTGGGATAATGTGAAATGTACTGAATGTATGCGTAGATGCAACTGCACTGGCTGGCTTGTAAACTCGAGCGCTGAGGCCACACGTGGGACGCGTCCCAAACGAATCATGTAAGGCAAGTTTTTTATCGTGAGACAAGGCAAAATTTTTGCATTCAAATGCTTCGTATGGCAGATTTAACATATCGCAATGCGTTCGTAAGGCGGGGGTCCACTGTATAAGAGGGGCCTGGCGCCTTGACTAATGAACAGAGAAAAAATGTTATTTTAGTGCCAGGAATTGTTTATTCTGGCCTCTATTTTGAAATTGGCCTTTCTTAAATTTTGTGTGAAATTAGCCAAATTAGTAAATTCTGATCAATTTTTGTCTAGTTGTAAAAGGTAAATGGGCAGTTTCATGTATTCAGGCGATAGAATAAAAGGCGTTCTAGTGAAATAGCCATGAGTTTGGTTGAGTGGAACAAATTGGTCTAAAATAGAGCTAAAAATGGGCAAAATCGCTGATGCATAAATATCTCCAAGTCCACTAACTTTGCGAGAGCGTAATTCCGTAATTTTTCCATCATTACCTTCAGAAAAAAGATTCTTTATCATTTCATGAGAATTTTTTTTTTTAACCTTTAAACTGTCCAAATGTAGATCTACATTCACTCGCGTAGCACTCTGAACGTAGATCTACTTCTTTTTTTTTACATAAGATAGCATGTAAAATCGAAATTAGATCTACATTCAAAGCACTATGCGAGTGAATGTAGATCTACGTTTGGACAGTTTAAGGGTTAAATTCTTTGACACTATGAGTAAGTTTGCGAGCAGGGGTCACACACTCAGAGGGTTAGTATGTATAAGCCTGGTAATAGACATGACAAATATATGGAATAGGCAGTTATGGAATATATGTTCCTGAAAGCAATGTGTAATTAAAATACTGATGAACATATGGGAAAAATAAGGTGATGTTCCTGATAGCCCCCAAAATGGCTAACAATACAGTGGACCCCCAGTTCACGATATTAATCCGTTCCTGAGAGCTCATCATAAACCAAAATTATCGGAAAGCGAATCAATTTTCCCCATAAGAGAAGAAGAAAAACATAAGAAATAATGGAAATCAAATTAATCCGTACAAGACACCCAAAAGTATGAAAAAAAACTTTTACCACATGATATATTAAGTTTAATGCAATGTAACAATTACAATAACAATAATAACAATAGAATATTCACAATAGAATAATTGACACTTACCTTCAATGAAGATCTGGTGATGATTGATGGGATGGGAGGAGGGGAGTGTCGAAGTTTTCAATGTTTAGAAGGGGAATCCCCCTCCATTAGGACTTGAGGTAGCAAGTCCTTTTCCGGGGTTACTTCCCTTCTTCTTTTAATGCCACTAGGACCAGCTTGAGAGTCACTGGACTTCTGTCGCACAACATATCTGTCCATAGAGGCCTGTACCTCTCGTTCCTTTATGACTTTCCTAAAGTGGTTCACAACATTGTCAGTGTACAGGTTGCCAACACAGCTTGCAGTAGCTGTGTCAGGGTGATTTTCATCAAAAAAGGTTTGCACTTCAAGCCACTTTGCACACATTTCCTTAATTTCAATAGTCATTAGCATCCTTGGTCTCGATGGGTTGGCACTAGAAGCTTTCTTGGGGCCCATGGTGACTTATTTTGCAGAAAAAAGCACCAAAAACAGTGATAATATGGATAATATAGAATGTACCGAATGTATCCTTAGATGCACGCACACTGGCTGGCTTGTAAACACTGGACACGTCTCGTACGAATCGTATCGCATACCAGGTTTTGTAACGGGAACCGAGGCAAATTTTTTGCGATATAATGCTTCAGATACCGGATTTATCGGATACCGATGTCTTCGCGAACCGGGGGTCCACTGTATTTCTTATTCTTGAGTTACTAAATGACCCCTCACCTCTGGGGTTCCAACTTCCGCAGCCTCCTCTGTGGTCACCCCTTCCACAGTCACCCGTCTCTAATTCTTTTGCTGTCCTGGATTCTGAGGTTCCTGCCTCGACACCTCATTCTGTTCTCGCCTCTTCTTCCTCTTTAAAAAATACTACAGTAGTTGTACAACAATTAGTCAGTCACATTATATATAATCCTCAAGTACAGTGGACCACCAATTTTCGTAATTAATCCATTCCAGAAAGTTGGCCGAAATCCGAAATGGCTGAAAACCGAAGTAATATTTCCCATTTCAGACACCCAAAAATATTAACAAAAAATACAATTTATAGAGAATAACTATAGTTTTACGTACAGAAAACAATGAGAAATAAATATAAATGACTAATTTTAATGATAAATGAACATTACATACCTTTATTGAAGGCTCTTGTTGGTGAGTAGTATTATTTGTTGTCCCAGGCAGACTACATCCCAGGTGTATACCTACCGGCTATATACATTGCGGCCTACAGCCATATTATTACCATCGACATACCATGCTCACTGAGTTAAACCGTTTCTTACAACTACCTTTATATGCCATCATAAACAAATGGAGAAGTAATGAATAATTCATGCTGAGAATTGTAAACAAAAACCTTATGTATTAAGGGCAGTTACTGGGCCAACGCAGATTCATAAATGTTTTCTCTGAAGCTGGACCAGAGAAAATGTAATGTTTACCCTCCACTAACCCCTTGATAGTGTATAAACATTGCATGTTTATGTGTTATGTGCAGCTTCGAACATTTACGAATGCCCAGCCGCCCAGTCATATTTATGCTTCCCGTCATGTCCTGCTACCCTCCCTCTTACCCCCTCAACTGGCAGCCAGTCTGCCACTCAGTCATTGTCCATTTACTCTTCATGTTGGTCTATGCTGTTTGTGTGTCCTACTGTACACGTGCATTTGTGTGATGGTTCAAGTTTGGCCTGCAAGTGAGCAGCAACAGCTATTGATGAGCCAACCCCTAAGCCCTCAAAGAAAACCATGAATCTGGAGGAGAAGGGGAAATTGCTAGACAAGTGTAGGGTAGGTTACTTGAACAGTTCTGCCATTGGAAAATTATTTAGCATAAATGAAAGCATAGTGCACTCTATCAAGAAAAATGAGGTGAAGATAAGGGCGGCACTAGCATCTACTGCTCCTCCCTCAGCCAAGCAAGTGTCACAAGTAAGAAACAGTGCGATGTCTAAGATGGAATCAGCATTATTTGTGTGGATTTCAGACCAAAATATAAAAGGAAATCCCCTAGATAGCAAATAAATGCTATTATATTTCCCTACAATATATTTTATGCACCAAACATTCACCAATTTTCAACATTCATGAGGTTCTTGATCCCCTAACCCTTGCGAATGTGGAGGGCCACCTGTAACATGTTTCTATATAATTTTGAAGGAAATATCATAGATGGATTATTAAAAATGTCTATGTTAATGCAAAATAAGACATTTAATGTGCCCAAGAGTGAGTCACGAACGTATGAGTAGCCCAGGCAGACACGTCTGGTACTAACGCTTTCCAATTTGATGTACGAAACCCGGGGAGAAATTTTGCTGAAAAAAGTGCTCGAAATCCGAATTGTACGATTTCTGCACCAGCCGAAAACCGAGGGTCTACTGTGCTACACAATATTCTTATAATGTACTTAAAAAATGTGGCTTTTGCTGAAGTAAATAGAATTTAATATGGTAAGACACATATGCAACAGTTAGGTATCTTTATTTCGAAACGTTTCGCCTACACAGTAGGCTTCTTCAGTCGAGTACAGAAAAGTTGATAGAAGCAGAAGATACTTGAAGACGATGTAATCAGTCCATCACCCTTAAAGTTTTGAGGTGGTCAGTCCCTCAGTCTGGATAAGAGCATTGTTCCATAGTATGAAACAATATGGAGATGAAGTGACAGGATGGAGCCTTATATAGCGCCAACAGGTGAGACGTAGGTCACTAGAAGAGGTAAGAACTCAGATGTTGGGAGGTCAGGTCCCTCTCAAATCCAGCCGTTCTCACTAGTAGAGGTTGTCAAAGTTGACTGGTACAGACCTACAATCAACTTCGACAACCTCTACTAGTGAGAACGGCTGGATTTGAGAGGGACCTGACCTCCCAACATCTGAGTTCTTACCTCTTCTAGTGACCTACGTCTCACCTGTTGGCGCTATATAAGGCTCCATCCTGTCACTTCATCTCCATATTGTTTCATACTATGGAACAATGCTCTTCTCCAGACTGAGGGACTGACCACCTCAAAACTTTAAGGGTGATGGACTGATTACATCGTCTTCAAGTATCTTCTGCTTCTATCAACTTTTCTGTACTCGACTGAAGAAGCCTACTGTGTAGGCGAAACGTTTCGAAATAAAGATACCTAACTGTTGCATATGTGTCTTACCTAACAACCTGTCAGTATTTTATACCATTTTAATGTTCAGAATTTAATATATTAAATGTGGTAGATATTTGTTATTGTTCATTGATTTATTGATTTATTTTTTGCAGGTCCTCCTTGCAGCAGAGTAATTACACCCAAAGTGCCAGTACTCAGTATTATGAAGCTCGTGTAAGTGGCATACATACTGAAATATTTATACTGTCTAACCGCAGTGCTACAAGAACTACATTTACTGTGCTACACTAGCGTCATAAACCTCATTTAACTGACATAAATACATGTAGTGTAATATACAGTAACAATATTGTGTAACCTCAGTGTTGCAAATACTTCTTTTCCAGTACCATTACAAGTATGACTGAGCTTATACAAGTGGCATAAGTGCTCTTGTTCACTATTCCTTTACAACCTGTTGACAGTAATTCCACTTATTTGGATTATGTTATGTACAGCTTGTTGGTTGGTTCAGTTTTACATACTTGGCTGAGTGTCTAAATAATTCAAGTTTAAATGATCTGAATATGTACTCATTACTAAACCCACATTCTTAGTGCATGTCACTGGTTGTGAAGACTTGGTAACATAACTTGAGTGTATAAGAGGAACCAAGACTGTAGAAAAGAAGAAACACTTCAGTGTTTTGTGATTTCAAGATTGTTATAAACTGTTGTGAAAGCTTCAGGAACAAACATTTAAATTCAAATACCATATTAGAGAATCCTTGAATGGAGGTGTTCTACTGTTGGTGAAGGGCTGTTGATCCAAAGAACTGGGACTATCCTCGCATTCTTCTAATCAACCATTGCATTTCCCAAGTGCTGTGATAACCCTTATGGATTTAAACTACTACATTTTTATAATATTTTGCATATTGTGATATCTGTTTACTCTGGTCTTATTGTATCTTACATTAATTCATTAGTACTGTATTAGAGAATTATAATTTTTCAGTGTAAAAGAAATTCGTAAATATATTTTGGTTAAGTATTTTATAATTCGTAGGGAAGACTTTTAAGTGTTCATTATGTCTAAAATACTTGAAGAAGAATCACCTCAAGCAACACTAATTATAATTCAGCCAGAGGATAAACTATGTCAGTATTCAGAGCATTTAAAAAGCTTATCACAAAAGTCTCAGCCAGTATCACACATGAGAATTATCAAGGACAGAAAAACACTTCAGTGTTCAGTGTGTCTGAAGGACTTTTCATTTAAATCTCGTTTAATAACACACATGAGAGTTCATACTGGAGAGAAGCCTTTCCGGTGTTCAAAGTGTCTGAAAAACTTCACCCTAAAATCTAGTTTAAAAAAACACATGAGAAATCATACTGAAGAGAAACCTTTTCACTGTTCAGAGTGTCTGAAAACGTTTTTCCCAAAAATATAGTTTAATTGAACACACAAAAATTCATACTGGTGAGAAACCATTTCAGTGCTCAGAATGTCTAAAAGACTTTACCCGAAAGTCTAATTTAATATGTCACATGAGGATTCATACTGGAAAAAAACCATATCAGTGTTCGGTGTGCCCGAGAGACTTCAACAAAAAATCTCACTTAATAGAACACACAAGAATTCATACTGGAGAAAAACCATATCAGTGTTCAGACTGTCCAAGAAACTTTAAAGATAAATCAGGTTTAATGAAACACATGAGAATTCACAGTGGGAAAAAACTGTATCAATGTTCGGAGTGTCTGAAAGACTTTAACCAAAAATCGTATTTAATAGAACACATTAGAATTCATACTGAAGAAAAGCCATATCATTGTTCGGAGTGTTTAAAAGACTTCAATCATAAATCTGGTTTAATAAGTCATATGAGTGTTCATACTGGAGATAAACCATTCCAGTGTTTGGTGTGTTTAAAAGGTTTTTCCCGAAAATCCAGTTTAACAAAACACATGAGAATTCATACTAAAGAGAAACCATATCAGTGCTCAGAGTGTCTAAAAGAGTTTTCCGAAAAATCTAATTTAAGAAAACACAAGAGAATTCATACTGGAGAGAAGCCGTATCAATGTAAAGTGTGTCTAAAACACTTTACCCAAAATTCTAGCTTAATAAAACACAAGAGAATTCATACAAGGAAAAAGTTGCATAAGTATTCAAGTTCTAAAAGAGTTGTAATAAAAATCTAATACACAAAAACATCAAAAGTCATATGGAAGGGAAATTTTATTAATGTACAGTTTGATTAGAAGACTTGACAAGGGGTGTCAGTGAGAGCCCCAAATGCTGATGCCCCATTTTCCTCTGTATGTATTTGTTTACAAAAACCTAATCGCATCTGCTAGAAAAATGACAGGATGGATAATGAGAACCTTCAAAACTAGGGAGGCCAAGCCCATGATGACACTCTTCAGGTCACTTGTTCTATCTAGGCTGGAATATTGCTGCACACTAACAGCACCTTTCAAGGCAGGTGAAATTGCCAACCTAGAAAATGTACAGAGAACTTTCACGGCGCGCATAACGGAGATAAAACACCTCAATTATTGGGAGCGCTTGAGGTTCCTAAACCTGTATTCCCTGGAATGCAGGAGGGAGAGATACATGATTATATACACCTGGAAAATCCTAGAGGGACTAGTACCGAACTTGCACACGAAAATCACTCACTACGAAAGCAAAAGACTTGGCAGACGATGCACCATCCCCCCAATGAAAAGCAGGGGTGTCACTAGCACGTTAAGAGACCATACAATAAGTGTCAGGGGCCCGAGACTGTTCAACTGCCTCCCAGCACACATAAGGGGGATTACCAACAGACCCCTGGCAGTCTTCAAGCTGGCACTGGACAAGCACCTAAAGTCAGTTCCTGATCAGCCGGGCTGTGGCTCGTACGTTGGTTTGTGTGCAGCCAGCAGCAACAGCCTGGTTGATCAGGCTCTGATCCACCAGGAGGCCTGGTCACAGACCGGGCCGCGGGGGCGTTGACCCCCGGAACTCTCTCCAGGTAAACTCCAGGCATAACACAGCCATACTTCCTATTCTGAGTGTAATCTATATTCGCTCAAACTTTACATAGAAGAATCATAAGTGAAGTTGGGCAAGAGCCAACAAGGTGTAATAAGAAGACTCAGTAAAAGAACTTTTATATATAAATGCAATAGGGCCCCGCTTTACAGCATTTTGCTGCTAATATGGACATTTAAAATTGTGACCAAAACTCACTGTACGGCTCCAACCACCTGACTTTCTAATACGGTCACCGCGCCCCACCCAGTTTACATTCTCCATGAGCACTGCGTCTCTCCATTATGTGTGGAAACTTTCCAAAATTTCAAGTGTTTTAAAGTTATTTTCACGTTTTATATATACTACAGTGGTACCCCGAGTTTCGAACTTTCTTTGTTCCAGAAGGCTGTTCAAGTGCCGTTACCGAATGAATTTGTTTCTGTAAGGAATAATGTAAATTAGATTAGTCCATTTCAGACCCCCAAAAGCACTGTCAATAATAGACTTGCATAATTGGTCGAGTTGGGAGCAGTTTGAAACTTAGGGTACCACTGTACAGTGGACCCCCGCATAACGATTACCTCCGAATGCGACCAATTATGTAAGTGTATTTATGTAAGTGCGTTTGTACGTGTATGTTTGGGGGTCTGAAATGGACTAATCTACTTCACAATATTCCTTATGGGAATAAATTCGGTCAGTACTGGCACCTGAACATACTTATGGAGTGAAAAAATATCGTTAACCGGGGGTCCACTGTACTCTGATAATTATACTTATGTGTACCTGTACCGTAATAAACTTGCACACTGTGCTGGCATGCAGGTACACATTAAAATCAATAAGAGTGTCTTACTAGTCTTGAGGATGCCATATTAACCCTTAAACTGTCCAAACAAATTTACGTTCACATGCGTAGTGCTCCAAAAGTAGATCTACGTTTTTTTTACATATTTTCAAATATAACAAAAAAAAAGTAGATCAAAGTTTTTTTTTTACATGTTTTCAAATGTAAAAAAAAAAAAGATCTACTTTTTTTACATACTTTCAAATGTTGAAAAAACGTAGATCTAGGTTTGGACAGTTTAATGGTTAATAAAGATAATAATAATAGACAATAATAATCACTTTGAGGTGCATTAAATGTTGTATATTACATTAATATACAGTGGACCCCCGGATGTCGTAGTCATCGGATTTCATAATATTCAGTAATTGTAACTTTTTTTTGTCAAAATATTGGCTCAGTGATCGTCATTTAGCTCGGTAATAGTCGTTCGTTCCGAATGCATACGAGCTGCCCCACACACCATTCCACACTATTCACAGTCAGTCTGTCATTGTTTATCAGAGAATGACCGTCACCCCATGCGTTCCTACGATACATTTCATAATCATTCTTTTTAGTGCTTGCAACTGCTAAATAAGTCCACCATGGGCCCAAAGAAAGTTCTTAGTGCCAGCCAGCCCTTAGGTAACGGGCTGAGAGAGAGGGAAGAATGTACCTTCTTGAGTGATTCTGCGATATGTACGATACTAAAGCAGCAGGAGTCAGTAAAGGCTAAAGCGCCAGCCAATGGTAAAGTGTAGCATTAACAGTATAGCAGATAAGTTAAGCAATTAATCGATAAAAAAAGGACAGCATGAAACTGACTCCTCCAGTGTTGTTGGAGGTATATAGGGTGACTGACAACACCGCTCTCTCTGCTGCTGCACTGTGTAAGGATTATCTTTCAGTGGCCCTTATACACCCAACAACAAACAACACAGCACCACTCATCACATACGTAATGACATACAGTGGAACCTCAAATATCGAACTTAATCCGTTCCAGGAGCTAGTTCTAAATTCGGAAAGTTGAAAAGTGAAGCAATGTTTACCATAAGAAATAATGGAAATACAATTAATCCATTCCAGAAACTCAAAAATATTCACAAAAAAATACATTTTATAGAGATTAATTGCAATTTTACATACACACAACAAATATAGTGTTCAATTATGTATTAATAAATGATCTGAGTGTATTGTCTTTGATACAGTTATATTACATATCAGATCATCATTGTTAGTGAAGATGAGGTCCAGCGTATTTTCTAGTCTTGTAGTAGGCTCTACTATTTGCTGACTTAAGGTGAATTTGGTGCAGAGATATAATAGTTCATGTGTGTGTGAATTTTCATCTGAGCTGCCTCCCGGGGTGATCTCTGCTAAAACATTGTTTGCTATACTCTTCCATTTTAGGCATCTCGAGTTGAAATCTCCTTGTAGTAGCAGGAATTGGAAGATTCTCCAGAGAGTTGTCAATTTTCTCAAGCTGCTCCTGGAATTGCTGGGAAGTTGCATCTGGAGGCTTGTATACTACCACAATGACAAGGTTTTGGTTTTCAATCTTTACTGCCAAAAATTCAACTACATCATTTGTGGTGTTTAGTAGTTTTGTGCAAATGAGCGACTGTGACATACAGGCCAATCTCCCCTTGTTGCCTGTTTAGTCTGTTGCATTGGAATAGGTTATAACCTAGGATCCATATTTCGTTGTCATAATGATCCTTTATGTGGGTCTCTGTGAATGCTGCAAACATTGCATTTGATTCCGTGAGCAGTCCCTTGATGTAAGGAATTTTGTTGTTTTTTGATGGCTTTAGACCCTGTATGTTTGCAAAGACAAATATCGTTGTATTGGTGGAATTTAGGGGGGTTTTATTTGCTGGCTCTAATATCTGTTGTTCTGGAGTAGAGGCCAATGTCCGTGCCTCTGCTCCAGAAGTGTTTTCAGGTGGTGTAGGATTATTGTTATTTCTTGCCAGTCTTTTTTCCCTCCTGGCCCTAGAAACCCTGTCCCTGGAGAGGTTGTGGTTCCTCTCTTTTGTTTCCCATAGTCTGGCTGGTCCATCTTCTAGTCCCCTGTAGATGATGTGCCTGGCAGTATGCATTGTAGCATTTTCTTTCATGGATTGATGAGTGACACATTTCTGGGTGAAATAAGTTACAAGAAGGGAAGTTGCACTCTCCTGTTGTCATGTGGGTGCGGCATTTTTTGGGATGGTCAGAGGTGCATGTCCCACCTGTTTTACCAGATATGCCATGCCTGCAGATACCCAAGGCATATTGTAGCTGCGTTCGCTGCTGGTGCATTTATTTTTCCTGTTTCCTCCCTATCTCTCACCCTGTATGGACATCAGTGCTTCCACCAGGTTTTGCTGGTAGTGTGTCGACGCTGTTTCCTGAGGCATCATCCCATTTTGATCCATCTCCAGCAGTATCTCTATTTTGAACCTCTGTGGACTGAATAACGTCTTCATTGTCCTCCAAGACAACACTAATACCCTCACAAACACTGTCTTCTAAGACATCACTATGACCCTCTGGAGCACTGTCCTCCAGGACAACACTAGCACCCTCAGCACTGTCCTCCAGGACAACACTAGCACCCTCAGCACTGTCCTCCAGGACAACACTAGCACCCTCAGCACTGTCCTCCAGGACAGCACTACCACCCTCAGGAGCACTGTCCAAGACAGCCCTGTCCAAGACAGCGCCGTCAAGACAGCCCTGTCCAAGACAGCCCTGTCCCTACCACCCATCTTATTTTCCCAGCTGTCATACCCTGCTGACATATCTTTAAATAAGGATGTTTTATTGGTGTTCTTGTCTTTTAATATAGATGTCATTACCTCATACAGGTGTATCTCGTTTGGGCAGACCCAAAAACATCTCTTTGAGTTTGTCAAGTGTGGTCACTGGTTTAATTAAAGTCCCTGCATATACCATGGGACCACTGACCACAGAGATGGCAAGCAATCCAGGCCTGTTTTTGTCCCTTACCCTTTCTGCAGCCTACACAGATCTTCATGGTGGTGGTCATCTTACAATACTTGACAACTCTCATAGCTAGCTAGTCTACAATTCCCCGAAGTATTTATGTAATTTTTTGTAACAGTTCTTCTGATTTGGCTTTATTTCCAACGAAACTGTTTGAATCTACCCGAATCCAGTGAATCCGGACGAATCCAGTTAGTGGATCACTGTATATCTTTTTTCTAATGATCACCTTAACACTAGATCTGTATCTGTATTGTAACTATTTGTTGTAGTTACTGTTTGAGTGTTTGATAAAGACACGTAGAGCCCTGTCAGTTAGTGAAACCAGTCAGAGGATACCTTGTTATCAATGAATCTGTTTGAATCCGGTCAGTAACTGCACTTAAACAGCCTTCTGGAACGAAGAAAGTTCGAAACTCGGGGTGCCACTGTAGTTGAAAACTGTAATGTTCTTGCTGGACTGAGTAGAGTTTTAGCCTGACTAGCAGTGCAGTAATGGCAGTTACTGTTAGGATTATTTGTGCAGTTCAATATGAGGTTGATATCAGGATCAACATTTTCATTCATAAGAGGCACGTAGAGAAATAAGCGGTTGCAAAAAAATCAATAAAAAAAATGGCAAAGGCTATTGCAAATTCCAGTTATACTTTGTTAAAACATCATTCCTCAATAATGTGTGCAAAAATCATGACATTCTATCAAATAGTTTTTGCAAAAAGCATACTGAAAGGTATTAAGTAGCCTGTAAGCCATTAAATTAAGTCTGCCCATAATGCCTAGGCATGATAATGGCTCTCTTTGCACTGCAACTCATGTTTGTAATTTCATAATCTCAATATAATCATGCAAAGAAAAAATTTGTTTGTATATAACTTATTCCTGAGTAAAACAGAAATTCCATTTTCTGTAAAACTCTACAGAGTTTGCCCGCCTCAAGCCGCGGGAGCACATACCTCCATTCACAAAGGCAGCCCACAGGGGACTGAGCAGCTCTCCCTGTGAGCACTAATATGGAGTGACAGACAAGATGCCATGTTGTGTATTTGCAAAGAAACAATCATAAAACTCGTAATTTTTCAGTTAAAAAAAACGACATGGCATCATATCCTCTTGATGACAGCAAGAACAAAAAAAAAATACATTTTTGGAAAAAGGTACTTAGAAATCTGATAGTAACAAGCTCATTGCATCAACATGTTGCCAGATTTATGCACTATTTTCCAGTAAGAAAAAAATTTATAAACTTTTGATTTTTTTTTAATTTGTGCCTCCCCCCTCAAGTGATGGATGTATCTCTGGAGGCTGCCTGTCGACTCCAGGAAGTGGTGGCCGAAGGAAGTATGCCTTGTAGTGGGCTTCCAACTGCCCTCTTTTGCCCACCGAGGTGGCTCAGTAGATGTGAGGTTACTGTTATGGGTTGCTGGGTTACCAGCATGAGGGGTAGGGTATGGTACAGGTTCCATGCTGCATCTGCACTACCAGCCACACTGAGGACCCTCTTGGGCACAGAGAGAGATGCTCAATTTCTGCATGGTATCCCTGCATGTACCCCCTTTTTTTTATAAAAAAAAAAAGGAAACCTTGAAATGGGGGTCCCATGTCCATGAAATTCCTTCTCCTGGACCCTCCTTTGGCATCCCTTCACGACCCTGGCTCCTCATTGGACCATTCTTTGGATCTCTCTAACAACCCGGTACCTTATTCAGGTAACATTTCATTGCCCACCTCTGGTACCGAGGTTCTTCCCTACTCTTCTGATATATCCAACTATGTGTCTTTGACCATGCTTCTGGCTTCACCCTGTACAGTGTGACAATTTTCAGATCACTCGCTCATCTCAGGATGGACCACCACCGATCCCCCACCCAAACAACCAAGGACACTAACAGATGACATTGTCTCGGATACCTCTCGCTTTTCCCAAAAATGACTGTCATGACACTTCCTTTACACTCTACGTTTCAAGGTATACAATGGACTGTTCTTCACTCTGTAACTGACATCTCCCACTAACTATCTTTCAGATCATAGTGTCAGTAAGGCATTCCTACTCCATGGTGGTCAAAATATTTTTCATGTTCTTAACAGTGGTGCATACATTGTCACGGTGCAAAATGCTGGACAGGCTCACAATCTTTCCATTCTTTGTTCCAATGACAATGTTCCTGCCATGATTCATAAACACATTTCTCTCAGTTCTTGCAGAAGTGGAACCATAGTTCTTCCATGTACCATTGTTCAACGTGATTTCCTTTTATGTGATGCAAACATTTTGGGGCAGCTTGAGCTCCAAGACCTCCCAGTTCTTAAACTGGAAACTCGTGTACTATTTGCCTGTGGGCAGAGATGCTTTCTCTGCAATATAGCTCGGTTAACTTTTGACTGCTGTGAACTTCCATCCTCTGTTTATATTTCGAAACACCATTTAAAAGTATGGGATTTGATCCCTACATCACAACAATGTAGAAATTGCTGGCACTTTGGCCACCCAGTGAAATATTTTAGGTCCATGGCGGAATACCCGGTCTGTGGTGCTGCTGACCATCCTCCCTGTTGCTTTAATTGTAATGAGGCTCACCCAGCTTATTCTCGTCATTGCCAGGTTTTCTTAAAGGAACGAGAAATCTGCTAGCTCAAAGTGAAAGAAGGTTTCTCTTACACAATGGCAGTCTCCCATCTCCGCCTCCAAAGGAGACTTTCTCGGCTTTCTTATTCTAGAGTTACTAGATGGCCTCCAACCTCGGTGGTATGTAGGAGAGAGGGGATTATTTCCCAGTAAAGTAGGCCTTAGACAGGGATGCATGATGTCACCATAGTTCTATATATTTATAAATGGGGTTGTAAGAGAAGTGAATGCTAGAGTGTTGGCAAGAGGTGTGAAATTAAAAGATAAAGAATCTAACAAAGTGAAAGTTTCGCAAATATTTCTTGCTGATATTGTGCTTTTGGCAGATTCTAAAGAGAAATTGGTTGATGAGTTTGAAAGGCTATGTAAAAAAACAAGAAACCAAAAGTGAACATACGAAAGAGTAAGGTGATGCGGATAAAAAAATTAGGTAACGAAAGATTGGATATCAGATTAGAAGGAGAGAGTATGGAGGAAGTGAATGTATTTAGATGTCTGGGAGTGCATTATTAACAGATGGGTTTATGAAGGACGAGGTGAATCATAGAATTGATGAGGGGAAAAAGTTGAACGGTGCTCTGAGGAGTCTGGAAACAACATTATCCACGGAAGCAAGGGGGGAATGTATGAGAGTTTAGCTACACCAACACTCTTATATAGGTATGATGCACGGGTGGTGAATGTTGCAACAAGGAGAAGACTGGAGGCAGTGGAGATGTGTCTGAATATAATGTGTGAATATAAAGCAAAGAATCCATAGTTTGGAAATTAGTAGGTGTGGGGTTACTAAAAGTATTATTCAGAAGGCTGAGGAGGGGTTGTTGAGGTGGTTTGGACATGTATAGAGGTTGGAACAAAATAGAATGACTTAAAGAACATATAAATCTGTAGCGGAAGGAAGGGAGAGTAGGGGTTGGAGAGAAGGGGTAAAGGAGGTTTTGTGTGTGATGGGCTTGGACTTCCAGCAAGCGTGTGTGAGCGTGTTAGATAGCGAATGGAGACAAATATATTTTATGGCTTGATGTGCTGTTGGAGTGTGTGCAATGTAACATTTATGGAGGAATTCCTGGAGATGGGAAGTACACTGACGATACTGCAGTTTATTGACTGTAGTGTAGATGTGCCTCTGGCAAGACAGTGATGGAGTGAATGATGCTGGAAGTGTTTCTTCTTTTTCCAGTCACCCTGCCATGGTGGGAAACAGCCGATGTGTTTAATTCGCAAGAGCAGGCGAAATATACACAAACACTGATCTCTGGCCGAAGGAGACTCGAACCTACGAACCTAGGAACAAGGTATTCAGTGCTTTACCATTCTCACCACACTGGACCAATACCTTGGCGCCCAGCTCACGCTAGACGTTGATCCAAGGCAACTAGCTTTCAGGGAGAAGGCTTACAGCTTTTCATCTCATCCCCTGCATGCATCGACCAACTAGAGGTTAAATATATATATATATATATATATATATATATATATATATATATAATATATATATATATATATATATATATATATATATATATATATGTACACTTAAGAAAATGCTTGTGGATATTCTTATGCAGTTACTCTCTTAGTAACAATGATTTAAACAGGATGAAGCATTCGCTAGGTCTATGTTTTCGTTGCATAATCTTTTGTTTATTTGCTGTCTCTTTGCCTTTGTCTATCTTCTTCCAGCTGGTCCGTCTCCGCTTAGCTAAAGTTGGATGTTGATTCTGGCATCTTACTAGTAGACTATATGAGAAAGTACGATATCAGAACACCTTTCAGTACATATCGAGGTTATCTGTTGAGAAAAACTACTATCTGCCACAGCTGTCTGTTTCACTGTTCATGTCTCAGCTTCAACTGTCTTCTTGCTGCAGCTGTTACTATCTATGTTACTGCCAGAGGCGTCGCTAGTGTCACCTGGGGCGGAATCTCTGGTGTCACCCCCAGGAAATTCAAGGCCGGGGGGATGGGGGGGGTTAAACTCCAGTTACGTCACTACTGCATGACCAGTTACGTCACTACTGCATGACCAGCTACGTCACTACTGCATGACCAGTTACGTCACTACTGCATGACCAGCTACGTCACTACTGCATGACCAGTTACGTCACTACTGCATGACCAGCTACGTCACTACTGCATGACCAGCTACGTCACTACTGCATGACCAGCTACGTCACTACTGCATGACCAGCTACGTCACTAATGCATGACCAGCTACGTCACTACTGCATGACCAGCTACGTCACTACTGCATGACCAGTTACGTCACTACTGCATGACCAGCTACGTCACAACTGCATGACCAGCTACGTCACTACTGCATGACCAGCTACGTCACTACTGCATGACCAGCTACGTCCACTACTGCATGACCAGTTACGTCACTACTGCATACCAGCTACGTCACTACTGCATGACCAGTTACGTCACTACATGCATGACCAGCTACGTCACTACTGCATGACCAGTTACGTCACTACTGCATGACCAGTTACGTCACTACTGCATGACCAGTTACGTCACTACTGCATGACCAGCTACGTCACTACTGCATGACCAGTAACTAATGATACAACGAACTGCATGAACGTTAGTAAATGCCATAAACTAGTACTATGTAGACATATTCTCAACTGTTAATGAATACCAACACTATACATTAATCGTACTAATATTGAGAAACATAAACTAAAGCACTATTGAATAGCACAAACATTCTACATTTATTAATCTAACAATACAATAAAGTAAATTGAGGAAAATAAACAAATACATTGAATATCAAGAAACACTAGTTCCACATTTTGACCCATACAAAGAAATCTGAGTGAATACTGATCTTACATTTGACCTTGATACAGGTAAACATCTGAGCTGAATCTGGGAATCTGACTTACATTTGACCTTGAGTACAGGTAACATCTGAGTGAATCTGATCTTACATTTGACCTTGAGTACAGGTAACATCTGAGTGAATCTGATCTTACATTTGACCTTGAGTACAGGTAACATCTGAGTGAATCTGATCTTACATTTGACCTTGAGTACAGGTAACATCTGAGTGAATCTGATCTTACATTTGACCCTGAGTACAGGTAACATCTGAGTGAATCTGATCTTACATTTGACCCTGAGTACAGGTAACATCTGAGTGAATCTGATCTTACATTTGACCCTGATCAGGAAAATCTGAGTGAATTGATCTTACATTTGACCCTGAGTACAGGTAACATTTTGATGAATCTGACTTACATTTGACCGAGTACAGGTAACACTGAGTGAATCTGATTTTTACATTTGACCCGAGTACAGGTAACATCTGAGTGAATCTGATTTTACATTTGACCCTTTACAGGTAACACCCAGGAATCGTCTTACATTTCTTGCCTTTCGTTATGAAAAAAACATCTATCACATCATCAAAATCAATTATTTTCCCTTATGGCTTTTTTATTTTGTTAATTATAATAGGCTATGTAAAAACGAAGGATTCTTCTGTTATTTTGGGTGCACCCTGTTTTGTGCTTAGTGCCCCTAAAGGGAAGGGTTCCTTGTGTTGGTGAGGGGCCTTGATTTAGGGAAATTGGATCGTGCCCAGTTCCCCAAATTAAGCCTGAATCCCTTTCCCACATCCCCCCCGGGCCTGTAAAACCCCCTCCGGGTTTGCGCTTCCCCCTTGTTAAAATAAAATGTGCTTATTCCCCTTCTTTAGAGGCTCTATGGTGTCACCCTACATGGTGTCACCCGGGGGGGCCCCCCCCTCCTACGCGCCCCTGGTTATTGTTATTTAAAAAGAAAGTAAGAAAATTTTATTCGGGTTTATAACAAACATTTAAATTTGAATTACATACAACAGCAATTGTAAGAACCTGGGAAACCAAAAAAGTCAGACAGAGTGATTTATTCCTTTGGGGTCCTTTTCCCTTTTATTAAAATATAAAGGTTAAAAATATTTTTTTATTATCTAAAATGAAGATCATCTTTTTACATACTAAAAAGACTATCTACTAAAAGGGGGTATTAAAACTATTACAATAAGGGTCATTAAACTACTACTACCCGGGGTCATTCGACTTCTACAAACGAGGGTCTTCTAGGATAAGGAAAATTAACGTATTTTGTGGCCATGTCAAAGCTTCAAATGACTCACACTATTGGTGTTCCGTTACAGCGTAACTTGTCCTGTCACAGCTGCAGCAACTGCCGCAGCTGAAAATTTCCCATTTCCTGTACAGAAAAATACTGTCTGCGCCCGCCCTTTCAAATTTGTGTTTCCTTGACGCAGTATGCTGTGTATGTCCTTGTCACAGGTACTGTCTTTTTTCAGTGTTGCAGTTGCTGTTTCGTCCTGCAGCTTTTGGGTGTGGGAAAAAAATTTTGATTTTTTTTGAAATTTAGGATGCTGCTATTTGTTTAATAATCCACAGATGGGTTTAGTCATTAGAAATGAGTCCCGACTTGGCACTCAACTGCCTGTAAATTCATGAGGAGGACGGAGAAAAAAGAAACATGTGCCACCAAAAACCATGTGCAACAGCTCTGAATGAGGTCCTTTTTGTCAAGTAACTGTGGCATTGTAATTTTGGGCTAAATTGAGGCCCGGTCTCAACCGGGCCGGGGGGCGTTCCCCTGAAACCCCCCCGGTAATGTGGCGGTATTTGGGGGTCAATTCTAAAGGGTTAGGCACGAAGGACAATAGAAATCTGGAACGTTTCAAAGGCGCACAGACATACATGCTCATGTCATGTCTTCTTCCCCTTTCCCCTGTACAGTGTTATCCACATGGGGTTTTTTTTCAGGACAATATAGGGGCAAAAATCGCCGATTCAAGTGGATTTATTGAAGAACAAGTCTTACACCCCCAGACAACCGGGGGTGGCAGCCTTAGTGATAAGGAAGCGACAAAAGGGGGCAAAAATTTTTTTTTAATAGACTATTTTGAAAATCTGTGTAAAAAGGACAATTTGTGTGTCCTAGTGTTAAGAGAGTGCATCTTTGGGGTTTTTCTCTAAAAATTGCCCATACAGGTGCAATGCTTTTTTGATAAAACTAACTGCTCCTAACAACTTTGGGATCAGTATATTTTCTACCAGACATTACAAGCTACACAGACCATAGCTGCACCAAAGAATGCTACTTATGAAAGCCGTGTTATTTACCTGGAGAGAGTTCCGGGGTCAACGCCCCCCCGGCCCGGGCGTGACCGGCCCCCTGGTGAATAGAGCCTGATCAAACCGGTGTTACGTGGCTGCACGAAACCAACGTACAGCCACAGCCCCGGTGGTCAGGTCCGATTTTTGGTGCTTGTCCCAAACCCGCTTGAAGACTGCCCGGGGGGCTATTGGTAATCCCCCTTAGTATGCTGGGAGGCTTTTTCATCTCGGGCCCGACCTTTTTTGATGGTCTCTTAAAAATGCTAGTGCACCCCCGCTTTTTATTGGGGGGATGTTTCATCGTCTGCCCCAATCTTTTGTTTGTATGAGTGATTTTTGTTGCAAGTTCGGTAATCCCCCTAGGATTTTTCCCGGTGTATATAAAGTATCTTCCCCCTGCATTCCAGGGAAAACAGTTTTAGGAACCTAAAGGGTCCCCGTAATTTTAGGTTTTTTTATCTCCCCTTTTGCGCGCCTGAAAGGGTTTCTTTTTCATTTTTAGGTCGTAATTTCACCCGCCTTGAAAGGTGCGTTAGTGTGCGCAAAATTCCCGCCTAGATAGAAATGCACCTAAAGATGTCACATGGGGGGCCTCCCCAGTTTTTTAAGGTTTTTTCATTAAATTTCCCCCTGTCTTTTTTAGTATGCAATTGATATAATGTTATGGTCCTGAAGGTGAGATCCTCCGACTGATCACCCCCATCTTTGACTTTTGTTTTTTCGCTTATTTTGGCCGGGAATTTTGTTTTTACTCTGATGAAGTTTATTTCCTTTTTACAATCGGAGAATTAAAATTTTTCTCATCGTTGAAGATTGGGTTGATGTCCGCCTGGGCTTCCCTGTCTGCAAGGGAAGACATGTCATCAGATTCGGGGGAAAAAAAAGACCGGGGGGGAAACCTTGTCTGTCGGGTTTAGGATGGGAACAAAGGGGCGGTACTGTGCCTTTGGGGCCCTTTTTACCGGCCGCCCCAAATTTTTTGTTGAACTACTCTGTGTTCTGTTATGAGGAAATTATAGATCCTTCCCCTTTTCCCGTTTTCCTTTTGGGGATTTTGTGCGCTTTACGCCAGGTCACACTTGTCGAAGGCTTTTCAAAAACTTTTATGGAATTTCGGGGGTTTATTTTGTCCGGGCGCCCCAAAGTCCCATAACACCCGGACCCTTTTAAATGGTGCTGGGGTGCTTATGGGTTTGTTTCCAGCCTCCCGGGGGGGTTGAAGGATAGTGGTTTGGGGGGCGGGGTTCCTTGAAATTTTTTTTTTTTAAAAACTGTTTTTATTAAAGCAACTTTTTTAGGGGAAAATTTTTTTTGGGCAAAAAAGGGGAACGGAAATATGGGGTTGGGGTGGGGAGTGTGGGGTATTTAGGTTCAGCATTTGTGGGGCCAAAAGGTTGGGGAAGGGGGGGGCCTTCAATTTATTCCTTTAAATTTTTTTTTGGGGGAAGGGTTTTTTTGGGGATTTTTTTGGTATTTTTGTGGTTTTTTTTTTTTCCCCTTTTTGGTAGTTTCCAGGTTTTTATTACGGGTTTTTGGGGTTTCCTTTTAATGGTGTGTTTTTTTTAGGGGGTTAAAATTTTTGTGGGTTTTAAGGATTGTATTTGATTTTCCCAAGGGGTTTTTTTTTTGTTTTTCACTGGTTTTGAGGTTACTGGTTTTGGGGGTTTCCCCCTTTTTTTGCCTGTTTTTTTTTGTTTTTTTGGGGGTTTCCAATTTGGGTTTTTCCTTATTTGGGTTTTCCCGGATTTTTAGTGTCCTGGTTTTTGGGGGGTTTTTTTTTGGTATTGGGGGGGTTCAGCTGGTTTGTGAGGTGGGCAGGGTTTGTGGGGGTTAGTGGTTTGTGGGGTTGTCGTGGTTTGTGGGGTAGATGGATTGTGAGGTGTGCTTTTTGGGGGTGTAGCTTGGTTTTGGGGGGAAATTTTTGGGGAGTTCGTTTTTTGTGATGTCCATGGATTGTGGGTTTTTCCTTTTTTTTGGGATTCCTTTTGGGGGTTTTGTGTGGTATTGAGGTTTTCGCAGGTTTGGGGTGGTTTTAGTGGTTTCGATTTGGTTTCAGGGGTTTGTTTTGGGGTTTGGGGGTTTTTGGGGGTTTCCCCCCCCCCTCTTCCGGTCTTTTTTTCAAGTGATGTTTTTTTTTGGGGGGGTTTTTTGGGCCCCCCTTCGGATATTTGGTTTGTTTTTCCCTTAAATTTTTTTTTTTTTAAACCCCCTTATTTTTTTTTTTAATTAACGTTTGGGTCCTTTTTTTTCAAATTTTTTTTTTGTTTTTCGGGGGGGATTTGCTTTTGGGTTTTTTTTTTTCGTAGTTGATTTTTTTTCAATTGGTCGGGGGGGATTTTTCTTTTTTTTTTCCCCCCCTTTAGGGAAACGATTAACCTAAGGGTTTTAATTGGGGTTTTTTTATTCCCCTTTTGGGCCGGAAGTTTCGTCATTTTTACCCTTTTTCCTTTTTTAAAATTGTTGTTCGATATTTTTAAAAATATAAGGTTATTGGGCTTGGCCCCTCGTTTTTAAATTCTCTTATCCTTTTTACTTTCCTGGTCTTTACTTTGGTTTTTCCTTTTTTGGCCTTTTTGTTTTTTTTTTGGAAAATTTTTTTTTTTTGGTATTGTGAGGTGAGTGTCAGCATGGTATTGTGAGGTGTCAGCATGGTATTGTGAGGTGGTTCAGCATGGTATTGTGAGGTGGTGTCAGCATGGTATTGTGAGGTGTCAGCATGGTATTGTGAGGTGAGTGTCAGCATGGTATTGTGAGGTGAGTGTCAGCATGGTATTGCGAGGTGAGTGTCAGCATGGTATTGTTTACCTGGAGTTTACCTGGAGAGAGTTCCGGGGGTCAACGCCCCCGCGGCCCGGTCTGTGACCAGGCCTCCTGGTGGATCAGAGCCTGATCAACCAGGCTGTTGCTGCTGGCTGCACGCAAACCAACGTACGAGCCACAGCCCGGCTGATCAGGAACTGACTTTAGGTGCTTGTCCAGTGCCAGCTTGAAGATTGCCAGGGGTCTGTTGGTAATCCCCCTTATGTGTGCTGGGAGGCAGTTGAACAGTCTTGGGCCCCTGACACTTATTGTATGGTCTCTTAACGTGCTAGTGACACCCCTGCTTTTCATTGGGGGATGTTGCATCGTCTGCCAAGTCTTTTGCTTTCGTCAGTGAGTGATTTTCGTGTGCAAGTTCGGTACTAGTCCCTCTAGGATTTTCCAGGTGTATATAATCATGTATCTCTCCCGCCTGCATTCCAGGGAATACAGATTCAGGAACCTCAAGCGCTCCCAGTAATTGAGGTGTTTTATCTCCGTTATGTGCGCCGTGAAGGTTCTCTGTACATTTTCTAGGTCAGCAATTTCACCTGCCTTGAAAGGTGCTGTTAGTGTGCAGCAATATTCCAGTCTAGATAGAACAAGTGACCTGAAGAGTGTCATCATGGGCTTGGCATCCCTCGTTTTGAAGGTTCTCATTATCCATCTGACATGATCACTCCCAGGTCTTTGACGTTGGTGTTTCGCTCTATTTTGTGGCCAGAATTTGTTTTTGTACTCTGATGAAGATTTAATTTCCTCGTGTTTACCATATCTGAGTAATTGAAATTTCTCATCGTTGAACTTCATATTGTTTTCTGCAGCTCACTGAAAGATTTGGTTGATGTCCGCCTGGAGCCTTGCAGTGTCTGCAATGGAAGACACTGTCATGCAGATTCGGGTGTCATCTGCAAAGGAAGACACGGTGCTGTGGCTGACATCCTTGTCTATGTCAGATATGAGGATGAGGAACAAGATGGGAGCGAGTACTGTGCCTTGTGGAACAGAGCTTTTCACCGTGCCTGCCTCGGACTTTACTCTGTTGACTACTACTCTCTGTGTTCTGTTAGTGAGGAAATTATAGATCCATCGACCGACTTTTCCTGTTATTCCTTTAGCACGCATTTTGTGCGCTATTACGCCATGGTCACACTTGTCGAAGGCTTTTGCAAAGTCTGTATATATTACATCTGCATTCTTTTTGTCTTCTAGTGCATCTAGGGCCTTGTCGTAGTGATCCAATAGTTGAGACAGACAGGAGCGACCTGTTCTAAACCCATGTTGCCCTGGGTTGTGTAACTGATGGGTTTCTAGATGGGTGGTGATCTTGCTTCTTAGGACTCTTTCAAAGATTTTTATGATATGGGATGTTAGTGCTATCGGTCTGTAGTTCTTTGCTGTTGCTTTACTGCCCCCTTTGTGGAGTGGGGTTATGTCTGTTGTTTTTAGTAACTGTGGGATGACCCCCGTGTCCATGCTCCCTCTCCATAGGATGGTAAAGGCTCGTGATAGGTGCTTCTTGCAGTTCTTGATGAACACGGAGTTCCATGAGTCTGGCCCTGGGGCAGAGTGCATGGGCATGTCATTTATCGCCTGTTCGAAGTCATTTGGCGTCAGGATAACATCAGATAGGCTTGTGTTAACCAAATTCTGTGGCTCTCTCTTAAAAAATTCATTTTGATCTTCGACTCTCAGTCTGGTTAGTGGCTTGCTAAAAACTGAGTCATATTGGGACTTGAGTAGCTCACTCATTTCCTTGCTGTCATCTGTGTAGGACCCATCTTGTTTAAGTAAGGGCCCAATACTGGACGTTGTTCTCGACTTTGATTTGGCATTGGAGAAGAAATACTTTGGGTTTCTTTCAATTTCATTTATGGCTTTTAGTTCTTCCCGCGATTCCTGACTCCTATAAGATTTCTTTAGTTTAAGTTCGATGTTTGCTATTTCTCTGACCAGTGTCTCCCTACGCTGACAACAATGACATACTACTACTTAGAAAGCTACTTGTTATGCTGAGCATGTTGGGCAAATTAGGTCAGTGTCCCAGGATGCGACCCACACCAGTCCACTAACACCCAGGTACCCATTTTACTGATGGGGAACATAGACAACAGGTGGAAAGAAACACGCCCAATGTTTCTACTCTGGCTGGGAATCGAACCCAGGCCCTCGCCGTGTGAAGCGAGAGCGTTAACCACTAAGCCACCAGAGCCCCTCAATATCAATACAGATTCTAGGACATAATTAGAAGACAGTAGAACTATGTACAAAAGATGAGGTAATCAGTCCCTCAGCCTTGGAGTTAGTGTTCACAGCATCGTGGTGGAGGAGAATCTGGAGCAAAGGCATGAAGACTGGCGGTTATATAGGCGTCAGTGGATAGGGATGGGTAGCAGACGAGGACACAGTCACTGGTAGGCGGATTTCCCAGTGGAAGTAGGTCCTTCCCAAAGAGATGGGTGTTGTAGCAGCCGTGAAGAAGGTCTTGTAGATGTCCTATGAACCAAGATTCCATGATGTTGCAGTGTCTGACCTTCCTTGTATAAATGAAAAAAAAATATATCTTTAAACGTGTAAGAGAAATTTTTAGAAAGGACTTAATTTTAAATGAGTTCTTGCTAATTGACCAACTTTACCTATTCGGCACGAACATATATATATATAATATATATATTATATATATTATATATATATATATTATATATATATATATATATATATATATATATATATATATATATATATATCAAATATGAATCTCCTCCAGCTATTCTGAAACTGGATGTGAGCCAAGTATGCAGCAAGCATTTCCTCTCTGGATGGCCACATTGAGATGCTGGAGTGATCGCCCTTTGGTCCCTAGTGGTATCAGAGTGAAACTCAGTTCTTTGAGAAAACATGCGGCATTCTTTCCCAGTGATCTCAGGGTCTCTGATCCCACTAGGACATATTGATACTGATGGCTTATGTCTCTATACTTGCTGATCTTGTACTCCTCCCTTTGATTTGCAGCGCCTTCCTGTTGCCCAACCCTGTGATAGCTGTAGGTATCATCCAGGGTCGACACACAGGTATAAGCTTGCCATCTTTCCAGGAATATATGGTGATCCCATCAGGGTGGTTTGAGGGATTGTGAGACTTGCTGGATGCTAGGAATTGAGGCTGTCTCTCAGCCAGGAACCCAGTCGAAGAAAGGTTTCTCTAGATCATGTAGTTGACTTCACTGTGTCTCGTTTGTCAATCCTTGGTTTTGGAGCCGTTTAGACATATGGACTACAGTGGTCAGCTTTCATATCACCAGGAATACACATATATTCCGTTTATTAAATCAAGTTTATAAAATTGCACACAAACAGTGTCCAGAATATCTTGCTGCCAATTTTGTGAAGGTTGGGAGTTAGTTTAATATGTTTATTATGCACCCCATACCCATCCTGTGGGCGGTAGTCAAAAGATTACAGAGGTACATAATTGGTCCAGGGACTGGACTCCAAAGTTTTGATAGCTGAGCAAGTTACAGAGGCAATGAACTCACAATTTACAAAGGTAATGAACTCACAATTTACAAAGGTAATGAACTCACAATTTACAAAGGTAATGAACTCCAGGTAAGTCTGGTCACAATCATGACAAGTTACAAAGGTATTTACAGATTACAGAGGTACGTAATGGGTCCAGGGACTGGGCCCCCAAAGTTTTGATAGCTGAACTAGGTACAAAGGTAATGAGCTCACAAGTTACAAAGGTAATGAATTCTTTAGAATGGTTACTTACGTTTATACTTTGGCTACAATCATGAACAAATTATAGAGTAATGAGCAATTCACACTTCCACACCCGGTCACAACTGTAATGAGTTATTGGTGCAAATATTGATTGTTGAGTCACACACACACCACACACACACACACACACACACACACACACACACACACACACACACACACACACACACACACACACACACACACACACACACACACACACACACACACACACTTTAGTTTAATATCTTTATGCACCCCATACCCATCCTGTGGGCGGTAGTCAAAAGATTACAAAGGTACATAATGGGTCCAGTGACTGGACCCCAAAGTTATGATAGCTGAACTAGTTACAAAGGTAATGAACTCCAGGTAGATCTGGTCACTAATCATGGCAAGTTACAGAGGTAATGAATCAGCTTCACTCCTATACATGGTTTACAGTCATTGAACAAATTACAAAGTAATGAACCACTGATACGTCCACACCTGGTCACAATTGTAATGAGTTATAAATACAAATATTAAGTGGATCATACATCCACACTAGTGCGCGCGCGCACATACACACACGAGGGCGCACGCACGGACATGTGCACACGAGCGTACAAATATATGCATACACACAAGGACGCACACCCACACACACACACCCACACCAAAGCAATCATAGTACTAGGGGGAGAGAGCACAACTTTGTAGTAGCCACAGTCATTGGCCAGGCTCCAAACACCTTTTATTGCATAGCAATAAATGAATGGAACAGACTGCTTGTGCATGTCAAAGCCAGTCATGGCATGAACCAGTTCAAGAAGAGAGCCAGAAGGTGCCTGATGAATGTAGCTACAGAAAGGGAGGAGAATGATTTTTTAATTTTTTAGCTAACACACATGTAAAGATAATCAACAAATTTTACCTTATTCCTAGTATATCTCCTTTATAGTATGATAATAAGATATTATTCCCTTTACAGTATAATAATAAGATATTATCTCCTTTATAATATAATAATAAGGTATTAAAAGGACCCCAAAGGAAATAAGTCACTGACTTTTTTGGGTTATCCTAGGTTCTTTACACATATGCTGCTATGTATGATAATCTATGTAACTATTTGTGTATACCTGAATAAACTTACTTAACTGGGGCAGCGAGGCAGATTTGCATCCTTTCAGCAATAGGGCCATCCCGTGTCGACTGTTTGTAGGCCAATTCTGCACTGGGTTTTGACTCTGGACCAAAGAGAGTCTCCCACTTGGTAATGGTCCTGGTGCAGCTTGAATCCAGTATTCCTGCTAAGTCACCAAGGCCGTCCAGAAGAAAATGCTTTAGTAGCTCACCAGATGCTATGGAGGAGGATAAGAGAGCTGGTAGAGCAATTTGGGAGAATTAATGTACTCCAGCCGGTCAGGCCTGACTGGGAGTGAGTTAATGTACTCCCAGCCGATCAGGCCTGATTGGGAGTGAGGCTTGCAGCCAGAACTCAAGGAATATGGCTCCCTTCTTAAGTCCATGATAGAAAGTGTACTGAATCTTTTCCTTGAAGATGGAAAAGATCATATTCCTTGAGTTTTGGACTGTTGAAGGCTGGGGAGCATCTCAAGAAGTAGATGAGTTTTGAAAGGGACAGGTATCTGGTGAGTAGGTAGAAGGCATCATGTGTATCAGTGTCTTTCATCCTGCCTTCCATCATCCTGAGGTATGATATTTTTGTTTTTTTTTAGAATCAGATCAATGGCATTGGACCCAAGGGGAGATCCAAGGAGAGTTTTAGGGGAAAAGGTTCTGGGTGGTAAAAGGCATAATTGTTCATTCCTTTAAATTGTTTCATTATTGAAATTTTTTTTTTTTTTAAATGTAAGGCATTACCCGAATCCCAAAGGCGGTAAAAATTTGGTCCATCCTGGAAAAGTACCTTAATACCCTTTTATAACGGTGGTTTGGGTAAAAACCTTTTCATTTGGTGGGGTTTAAATATAATCGCCGGATCTCACCAAAGTCTTATATTTTCCTGATGTCCTCTACGAGAGATTCTATAGTGACTCAAGAAATCGTAATGATACGATTGCAAACAAACCATACCCCCGGCCCGGGGATTGAACCCGCGGTCATAGAGCCCTCAAAACTCCAGCCCGTCCGTTAGCCACTAGACCAGCTAGCCACAATAAGATTCGTCCAACTAGGTATATTTCTACACCATAGAAAGGTTAGCACAGGCACCTCTGTGACCACAAATGCAAGTTTTTACAGACGAATCTCCAGCTAGCGTGGCCGTGGCCTTGAGCTAGAGTTCGTCACGGCCACGCTAGCTGGAGATTCGTCTGTAAAAACTTGCATTTGTGGTCACAGAGGTGCCTGTGCTAACCTTCCTATGGTGTAGAAATATACCTAGTTGGAGGAATCTTATTGTGGCTAGCTGGTCTAGTGGCTAACGCGACGGGCTGGAGTTTTGAGACTCTATGACCGCGGGTTCAATCCCGGCCGGGGGTATGGTTTGATTCTATAGTGCCTGTCAGGGTAGTATTTCTGTGACTTCCATAATGACCAGACAAAAAAAGAAGGGCGAGAGGGTTGTCCTGTTGCACACCCTCACATGAGTCAATTTCGTGTTCACCAAACACGATAGAAGTGAAGGAAATGGAAATATCTAGAAACTGCGCAGAGAGTAGTATCCCTTCTAAGTTAAACGTGTTGGTAGAGTCCAATTTAATCAGGGATTATTTATTTGATACCTTATTAATGTATGCCCGTGCTGCATGGGTAGCTGCTTCACAGTCTTGTTGAACACCAAAACCGATCTATGTTGCTTTCAGCATATTCACTGCAGACCTGGCACATGACGTCGAAGAGTGATGCCAACTACAATGGACCTGATTCCTTCATTCTTTTTCCGGAGGGCACACAGTGATGCATCAAAGAAAAGTGGCCTAATGGTCTCCGGGACACCGCCAGCCAGGTAAATCTTGTGAGCTCAGACAACATCCTCTCTCAAACATTCCCGAGTGCTGGATTGAGTATTTCCTATAAATATGGTGACTTTAAAAACCCGTTTGGAGAACACCAGCTGCTACCCTTTTGGTCAGAACATCAATACATACTCAGTGTAGTCAGAACACCAACACAATAACTCAGTGTAGTCAGAACACCAACACAGCTACTCAGCGCAGTCAGGACAGCAGCTACACAACACAGTGTAATGAGGACACCAATGCAATCCTGTAGCCACGACTCCAAAACACCTACCCAGTACAATGTATTCAAGCCACCAATATATTCCCACAGTGTAGTGGAGTTAGGACACCAATCCAGTTGTTCATTGTAGCCAGAACACAAACACTGCCAATCAGCGTAATCAGGACACTAACATAATGACTGTGTAGCTACAACTGTTCAGTTCTTTAATGTAGTGTAATTAGCAGATCAACAGCAATGTCCTGACAAAACTGATTAGCTGTGTTGATGCGAAGACTACACTGAGCAGGTGTATTAATGTCTTGAATACACTGCCCTCAGTAGCTACCTCTCTCACCGCTGCCTCTCATCTCTCGTCCCTAGGCTAGCTGCTGGCGGAGGCTGTGCGTTATCAGTTGTGCTCCAGCAGTTGTGGAAGCAGTACCTATTTCCTAGTTTAAAACAAGCCATCTTCAGCTACAGTAGCCTCTTACAAAAAGGTATTCCTTCCTTTTATTATTGTGATTTTCTAGACGTTATGTGAAATTAGGGTATGGATGTTAGAATGAGTGGGTGTTACTGCTTACCCATAACTACTCACCTCCAGATAATGATACTACCAAGTGTGTGCAGATCTATTAAATACAAATTATCATACATAGTAACATGTGTAAATTACCCAGACTAACCCCAAAAAGTCAGAGAAAGAAACTTATTTCCATTGGGGTCTTTGTAATACCTTATTTCATCCTTAATGTTGACTGAATTTGCCAAGGCACAGCGATGCCCAACCCGTCTAGTTAATAACAAGATGTAACTATTTCTTAAATAATGAATATCTCACACAAATCTTTCTACTGTGCTCATTTATTTCATTTTCTTAATCACAAACAGAATTTCATTGTTGTAAAGACAAGTAGATAACTGATGAAGGTACCTTAAACATTGAATCTCTCACACAATTATTGTCTTCATACACAAATAACCCGCATATAGAAGAGAGGAGCTTACGACGACGTTTCGGTCCGACTTGAACCGATTCTGTCACGTCAGACATCACAGTCATCCTATTGACTGGTCTGCTAAAACTGTCTTCCCTACTTCCAACTTTAACAGTCGCCGTCTGGTTGAATCCTCCCTAATACGCAACTTTCCTTGTATGAATCTTAGTCGTGGCTTCGTCTCTGTAGATGCCTTCCTCTACCACTACATTGTAAAATGCTCCAAACTTCAGAACACCCGTGACTTAACCTGATTCCTCCTTTTTTCTTCTTCTCCCTCTTTCCCTTTCCTCTTTCCTTTTTTTCTCTTCT
>NC_069413.1:25686946-25734446 GCF_026875155.1 Cherax quadricarinatus
CAGTGAAATAATTATTTAGACATATATACATATATATTATAAATCAAAATAATATTCCTGTAAATTATTCTATTGAAACTACAAATTAAACATTAAATTATTGAAGGGTTTTGAAAATTAATTGCTGCTGCAATCTTAAAAAATAATTATTCATCACATATCTTGAAAAGTTCTAAATTTTTATCAAGGTCAGTTTAGTATGTTTATTAGTCACACCATACCCATCCTGTGGGTGGTAGTCACCACCATACCCATCCTGTGGGTGGTAGTCACCACCATACCCATCCTGTGGGTGGTAGTCACCACCATACCCATCTTGTGGGTGGTAGTCACTACCATACCCATCCTGTGGGTGGTAGTCACACCATACCCATCTTGTGGGTGGTAGTCACCACCATACCCATCCTGTGGGTGGTAGTCACACCATACCCATCTTGTGGGTGGTAGTCACTACCATACCCATCCTGTGGGTGGAGTCACCACCATACCCATCCTGTGGGTGGAGTCACCACCATACCCATCCTGTGGGTGGAGTCACCACCATACCCATCCTGTAGGTGGAGTCACCACCATACCCATCCTGTGGGTGGAGTCACCACCATACCCATCCTGTGGGTGGTAGCCAAAAGATTACAAAGGTACATAATGGGTCCAGGGACTGGGCCACAAAGTTATGATAGCTGAACTAGTTACAAAGGTACTGAACTCCAGGTAGATCTGGTCACAATCATGGCGAGTTACAAGGAATAACACGTAAATAAGTTACTAAACAAAGACTTCCTTGACACTGAACTACCATTTAGAACTGCTAAACTATCATATTACACCTGAGATTATCATTGTTGTCTCGTATTACCAGAGAAATTAATGAACATATAATCTTGGTTCTAAGTCAAAACTGCACCTTAACATTTTTTACCCACTGAAACTGTCTCAAAATTTCAAAACTTAATTTTCACATAGCCTCTTACTCTCAAAATTGCCCAGGGCGGTGCGGCCACTAGGCTGAGGTAGGCCTAACCTCACCTCTCAGAGAGGTACAGCAACTAGGCTGAGGTAGGCCTAACCTCAACTCTCATTGAGGTACAGCAACTAGGCTGAGGTAGGCCTAACCTCACCTCTCATTGAGGTACAGCAACTAGGCTGAGGTAGGCCTAACCTCACCTCATTGAGGTACAGCAACTAGGCTAAGGTAGGCCTAACCTCGCCTCTCATTGAGGTACAGCAACTAGGCTGAGGTAGGCCTAACCTCACCACTCATTGAGGTACAGCAACTAGGCTGAGGTAGGCCTAACCTCACCTCTCATTGAGGTACAGCAACTAGGCTGAGGTAGGCCTAACCTCACCTCTCATTGAGGTACAGCAACTAGGCTGAGGTAGGCCTAACCTCACCTCTCAGGGAGGTACAGCAACTAGGCTGAGGTAGGCCTAACCTCACCTCTCATTGAGGTACAGGAACTAGGCTGAGGTAGGCCTAACCTCACCTCTCACGGAGGTACAGCAACTAGGATGAGGCAGGCCTAACCTCACCTCTCAGGGAGGTACAGTAACTAGGCTGAAGTAGGCCTAACCTCACCACTCAGGCAGGTACAGCAAGGCTGAAGTAGGCTTAACTTTTCTGAAACTTGCTTCAGTAATAATCATACAACACTTAAAATATTGTACCAACAATAACATGAGGCTGAAAGTAAAGAATTATAGGAGAACTTTATTGTGAGAAAAACTAGAAATATCACATAACATCTTCGTATCCTTGAGGAACATGAAGCCACAATACCGTGACCAGAACAATACACACATTACCCGAACATCGGAGACTGTAACTTATTATCACATGTCGGTCTGACTTGGACCATTAACTAATCACACATAAGCGCGAAGGGAAGGGAAACCCCCCTCCCCTGTTATACATATATTCCTGCTCCTTTACCTTCGCGCTCCTATGTGTTAATTATCCAAGTCGGACCGAAACGTTGTTATAAGTTCAGTCTCTGACGTGAGGGTTATTTGTGTATTCGTATCCTGCTTCCCTGAAAAAAATATGTGATAACATCTGTTCTTCAGGGAATTTTGGAAGATTTTAATCCCTGATATACAATAACTACTTCCAGGAAGAGACTTGGACAGGACAGATGAATAAGCAGGAAGTAGTCTGAAGAAAGTGATTCTTCTGATCCTGGCTCTCAAGAGTCAGCGTGTGAAAAAAGATCAGCTTTTATCGATTTTCACATAACCTCACTGCAGTTTGTTGCAAAGGTGACGAGGCAGACTCTGCTTGTGTTCTTAATAAGAGAGAAACTTGTGAGACCTCTACCCACTCTACCTGAGGTATCCCAGCGAGTGAGCACGTCTCCTGTATATCCCAGTGCTTAACAGAATAGGGAATAGCATATGAAGGTACAAAATAAAAATGGGAACTATGGCTATAGTTTACTTAATAACATTACAATTGACAAGGATAACAGATGACACTGTTCAGATATATGGTAACTCGTATGATCAAGACATCACTAGAGATTCCTGGTTCTCAGACCCAGACAACTTTCTGGTGGCTGGGTTGTCTAATGATTCGTGTGTTAGAGCGTGAAATTAAAGACACTGGCTGAGTCTTGAGTTTATTAGATGTAGAATTTATAAGCCTATCACTGTACAGTAGCGCATAAGAAGTACCTAAAATGATCCTCTTAGCAAATGGATTCGATAAACCGTTGATAACTAAATGCCTGACACAACTTACCAACTGTTTGATCTGTGTTGAATCAGTGTTACTCTCGACAGGGTGGAACGACGTATCATGGCACAACCCCCAGGTGTTGACGCCACATTTGGAGTCCCTGGCTCGTGATGGCATCATCCTGGAGCAGTCCTATGTTCAACCTATCTGCTCCCCTACACGATCAGCTCTCCTCTCTGGCCGCTACCCCTTCACCATCGGCAGGCAGGTGGGTCTGGAAGTTGTTGCCCCTTAACAGGCATGTAACTCGCACAAATGTTGATATGTGGACTTTTGTAACTTATAGATGGATGGCAAGCAACACACACACTAGGAGGTATCACCGTCAGTCATGTGAGTGTGAAACTGGTCCGTTAAATGTTGAGAAAACAGGAGTGTAGCGGAAATATATAAATTCTGGAAGTTTTTAACAGGGAATAATTGCTTTGGAAGATCTTAAGGCTTTACAGAGAAATACTGTTGTAGAACTTATGGTAAGAAACTTTGGGATTCCAGGGTTCGAAAACTATGGGGAAGCTTTAGTTCATTTGGGCTTACATAGAGGACTGGTAATAATGTTTCAAAAATAAGTGAATAGATAAGTCTACAAGGTATGATGAACTGCACAACATGAGCAGTTTGCTCTGTCTCGATAGATATAAAACTGAAGTGTTAATTTAAAACATGTTTTTAGAGAGGTGACTGATATATAAGTTCATTATTTAAAGTAAAAGAGTGAGGAGGGTGGAGTAGCCGTGACTGCTGTCACTGGATGAAAGTGAAGGGAAAGTTAATTAATGGAGACAGTTAACCCTTTAGTATATATATCACTTTTAGGTAGAAGGAAGGAGGGAGGATATTTGGGAGTGGACTTGTCGGCGGATAGGCCAATAAAAGACGAGGCCAACTTTTGAAATGATGAGGGAAAAAAGGTAGGTGGTGCATTGAGGCATCTGTGGAGACATTAAACCATATCCATGGAGGCAAAATGTATCTACATTAAGTATAATGGTGCCAACACACTTATATGAGTGTGAAGCTTGAGTTTTAAATGTTGCAGCGTAGAGCAAGCTGGAGGTACTGGAGATATCTCCCAATTTTCCTACCTAACAACCCATCTAGTTATCTACCTCCCTCCCTCCCTTCCTACCTACCTACCTACCTAAGGGCAGTGTGTGATATGAATATTATTCAGGGAATTCGTAGTTTGGGGTTACCAAAGATATTATTCAGAGGAATCCACATTCCCCACATTTTGAGGGCTATGGGTAGCGAATGAGGAGATGGGAGGTGAAGCCAGACTCTTGAGCGAGGGTTCTGACCGATAAGTTATCCACACACTTAAGACCACCACGCCTTGCTTCATGGAGGTAAGCATACGAAAATTTCACATGCCAAAGCTAAGCAGTAATACTTAGTGCTCATGAGCGAAATCGGGATAAAAGCAGAGGAATTCTGTGTAAACTGTGTCAGTTAGTTTAATATGTTTATTATGCACCCCATACCCATCCTGTGGGCGGTAGTCCAAATATTACAGAGGTACATAATGGATCCAGGGACTGGGCCTCAAAGTTTTGATAGCTGAGCAAGTTACAGAGGTAATGAATTCACAATTTACAAAGGTAATGAACTCACAATTAACAAAGGTAATGAACTCCAGGTAGGTTTAGTCACAATCATGACAAGTTACAAAGGTATTTACAGATTACAGAGGTACACAATGGGTCCAGGGACCGGGCTCCAAAGTTTTGATGGCTGAACTAGGTACAAGGTAATGAACTCACAAGTTACAATGGTAATGAACTCACAAGTTACAAAGGTAATGAGTACTGTAAGAATGGTTACTTACGTTTATACATGGCTGCAATCATGAACAAATTTTAGAGTAATGAGCAATTCACACTTCCACACCCGGTCACAACTGTAGTGAGTTATTGGTGCAAATGTTGATTGTTGAGTCTCTCTCTCTCTCTCTCTCTCACACACACACACACACACACACACACACACACACACACACACACACACACACACACACACACACACACACACACACACACACACACACACACAGGCTGCTTGAAATGACATTCGGGTATCACATTGATAATTTATGGTGAAGAAACAATGAAGAAAATATGGATCTGATTACTGATGTTCTGTCATGAGAACTACCAACTGAGGGGATTTTTTTGTGAAAGTGAAACATTATATGGTGATAATGAAAGCTACGATTACGTTCTGATAGTGAAAACATAAATTAAATTTTCCCAGCGGAACATTCATAGGTTTTATAAACAAGAGGAAAGTTCCTGATGAATGTAACCCAGTGTAGATGATGGTGACGTGAAGGTGGAAGTGAGCCAGGATGGTGTGGACATCACAGTCTAGATGATGGTGACGTGAAGGTGGAAGTGAACAAGGATGGTGTGGATATCACAGTCTAGATGATGGTGATGCGAAGGTGGAAGTGAGCCAGGATGGTGTGGACATCACAGTCTAGATGATGATAACGTGAAGGTGGAAGTGAACCAAGATGGTGTGGACATCACAGTCTAGATGATGATAACGTGAAGGTGGAAGTGAACCAAGATGGTGTGGACATCACAGTCTAGATGATGATAACGTGAAGGTGGAAGTGAACCAGGATGGTGTGGACATCACAGTCTAGATGATGATAACGTGAAGGTGGAAGTGAACCAGGATGGTGTGGACATCACAGTCTAGATGATGATAACGTGAAGGTGGAAGTGAACCAGGATGGTGTGGACATCACAGTCTAGATGATGGTAACGTGAAGGTGGAAGTGAACCAGGATGGTGTGGATACCACAGTCTAGATGATGGTAACGTGAAGGTGGAAGTGAACCAGGATGGTGTGGATACCACAGTCTAGATGATGGTAACGTGAAGGTGGAAGTGAACCAGGATGGTGTGGACATCACAGTCTAGATGATGATAACGTGAAGGTGGAAGTGAACCAGGATGGTGTGGACATCACAGTCTAGATGATGATAACGTGAAGGTGGAAGTGAACCAGGATGGTGTGGACATTACAGTCTAGATGATGATAACGTGAAGGTGGAAGTGAACCAGGATGGTGTGGACATCACAGTCTAGATGATGATAACGTGAAGGTGGAAGTGAACCAGGATGGTGTGGACATCACAGGTCAGAACCCACCAGGCAGAAGAAAGGAATGGCAAAGAAAATATGGGAAAGGAGAAGAGGTAAGGAGAAAAGATAAAGATCAGGTCACGTCACGAGTTTTATGAAGTTTGTAGCATTAGACAATGTAATCTGCAGAGATAAAGTCGCGACTAAGCTTCAGATTAGGAAAGATGTGTATAAGTGATGCTTCAACAGGACGGCTTGTGTGAAGGCTAGAAGGGAAGACAGTTTTGGCAAAGGACCAGTGAACATGACTGTGATCTCTAACATGACAGAAAACAGCATTATTAGTGTCACCAAATCAAACACTTCTTTTGTGCTCTTAAAGTTTGTCAGAAAGAGAGCGGCAAGTTTCTCCAAAATACTGGTGAGGACAAAAGGGGCAGGAAATGGAGTAGACTCTAGAAACATCAGTTTTTTTTCAGACTTCTAGGGGGGATGGGGAGGGTGCTTTTCTGAACGTATGCCTTACCTTGTTACTGGGCTCCCTAAGTCCCAATTCGTCAATTTTATTAAACACACTTTGATATTGATTTCATTTCATTAAATAATGTCTGTATATCAATGGTATACAATACCGACAAGATGAAGAATTAGACACATGTGCAACATCTGGGTACCTGGAGTTTACCTGGAGAGAGTTCCGGGGGTCAACGCCCCCGCGGCCCGGTCTGTGACCAGGCCTCCTGGTGGATCAGAGCCTGATCAACCAGGCTGTTGCTGCTGGCTGCATGCAAACCAACGTACGAGCCACAGCCAGGCTGGTCAGGAACCGATTTTAGGTGCTTGTCCAGTGCCAGCTTGAAGACTGCCAGGGGTCTGTTGGTAATCCCCCTTATGTATGCTGGGAGGCAGTTGAACAGTCTCGGGCCCCTGACACTTATTGTATGGTCTCTTAACGTGCTAGTGACACCCCTGCTTTTCATTGGGGGGATGGTGCATCGTCTGCCAAGTCTTTTGCTTTCGTTGCAAGTGATTTTCGTGTGCAAGTTCGGTACTAATCCCTCTAGGATTTTCCAGGTGTATATAATCATGTATCTCTCCCGCCTGCGTTCCAGGGAATACAGGTTCAGGAACCTCAAGCGCTCCCAGTAATTGAGGTGTTTTATCTCCGTTATGCGCGCCATGAAGGTTCTCTGTACATTTTCTAGGTCAGCAATTTCACCTGCCTTGAAAGGTGCTGTTAGTGTGCAGCAATATTCCAGCCTAGATAAAACAAGTGACAAGTATCTTTACTTTGTAGACGTTTTGCCATCCAGTGGCTTTATCAATACAATACATGGACATAATACGATGACTGTAGAAATATATAGAGAAGAGAGTGGGAGACGAGGTAATCAGTCCCTCAGCCTAGGAGCAGGTGATGAGCACCGTAGTCTTCAAGAATGAGAAGCACGTGGGTCAGATGAGATACAGCAACATTACCTTCGTCTGCTGCACCTTCTCTGACGCCAGTATATAAGCATCAATCTTCTTACCTGTGCCCCACATTCTTCAACACTACGGTGCTCATCACCTGCTCCTAGGTTAAGGGACTGTTTGCCTCGTCTTCTACTAAAATCAAAGGCCTACATTACAGTTTTTTTTGTCAGTGCATTATGCCGGGTAGCAGCCGTTAGCATGATGTCACAGCCTGCCACCACACTCCACAGTGACTCCTCCATGCTCAAGTGGCTGCCATGGTGAAAGGAAGTGTTGCACTTTTGTCTCTCATCTACCCTATCTTTTGTCCAGTGTTCCCTTCGGTTTTGGGGCTATATATGTTTGATTATGGGTAAAAGGAAATCTTCAACACCTGAAACTATAGCTCAGATCATAGGGCTTCACAAAGCTGGGCAACAGACGAAAGAAATAGTGGAGAATGTTGGTGTGTGTGAGCGTTCAGTGAGGAACTGGGTGCAGCATTTCAAGGCTGGTGGCGGTGTCGAGACACCGTCTGCCAAACCTCGGCCTGGCCCCTCGACGAAGACACCTGTTCGTACCTTAACTGTGTTAAAGAAGCAGTTAGAGAGTACACTTAAGATAACTGCTAGAGAAACCATACCACGGGCAGGATTTGAACCCGTGGTCAGAAAGTCTCAAAACTCCAGACTCTCTGACCGCGGGTTCAAATCCCGCCCGTGGTATGGTTTGTTTGCAATCGTGTCATTACGATTTCGTGAATCATAACTGCTAGAGAATTGGAATAAAAGAACCCACATCTTCTCTCAGAGGTGTCTGTAAGAACTGTTAACAGACGTGTGTCAGAACTGGGCTACAGTAGTCACCGCCAGGTTAAGGAACCGATTTTCTCCAAGCCACAGAAGAAATGTAGGCTGGATTATGCAAAGAAATACCTTCACTAGAATCTTCAACAGTGGTCTGAAGTACTTTGGAGTCATGAAGCAACCTTCACCGTCACCTGTAACCGTGGGGAACATGTGTACTGGTCCAGAGGTAGTGACCTGCTAGACCCACGCTACACCTGTGGGACCACCAAACACCCAGACTTGCTCATGGTTTGGGAGTGTTTCAGTGCTCAGAGTGCTGGTGAACTCATTGTGCTTCCAAAAACCAGTATATGAATGAGTATAATTACCTGGAGTTATTGTGTGACAATTTACCTGAGGTGTTTGACAAGTGTGGAGCTACGGTTTTTATGCAGGACGGTATGACACGGTGCACCGTGTCATACCGCCAAATCTGTAGTTCAGTGGCTTAAGGATTGTGAAGTGAGGTTCTTTCATGATTACCAGGCAATTCCCCAGACCTAAACTCTATTGAGAACCTCTGGTCAATAGTGAAACGAAGTTTACTGGGCAAGGATATCAGTTCCGTCCCGCTGCTGGAGGCTGCTCTACATGAGGCATGGAATAATATACCTCCCCAAACCCTCAAGAATGTGGAAGTTTTCTACTCGATTGAGGGATTGTTAAGTGTGAGGAGGCGCATGCCAATAATAAAACCTCAGTAAGTTCGAATATATATATTATAAGCTTTCAGGTATGGTGTTTTGTAAGTGTGGGATGGTCGATATTGCCGTGATACATTTTATATATATATATATATATATATTATATATATTAATAAATTATAGAAGGTGACCTAAATATAAAGATAATATATCCAAAATATGAAATATTCATATATTAAACACTTTCGACCTCTCCCATCAGGCAGGGTGCTGACCCAAAAAGAAAGAAATATAAAAATGAAACACAACATATTCAACACTCCACTCCCACCCTCCTTTAATGCACATGTTTTTTCCAGAGTGCATCAAAAACAACGTTTGAATCCTTACGTATAAAGATACCACTAACATTCCATCCAATAACTCTCCATCACTCCCGAACACCTCCCGTGTGGAAGTCCAGACCACATTGTACTTCTTCACCTTTTCAGGACTCCTAATCCGGCTATATAAAAATTCCGTTTCCCTGAATCCTTCCCTAAATATTAACCCTGCTCACACCCTACATTCCAGGTTTCCAATACCTTGATCTCCATTCACTCCAATCGAACACGTCCGAGTTCCTGCTGGAAGTTCCATAGACCCTCTTGCCCACAAAACTCCCTTACCCTTCCTTCCATCCTTTCGAGGACGTACCCTACCCTGCCTTCCTTCCCCTACAGATTTAAAAGCTCTCCATGTCATTCTACTTTGATCCATTCTCTCTAAATGACCAAACCACCTCAACAACCCCTCTTCAGCCTTCTGACTAATACTTTTATTAACTCCACACCTCCTAATTTCCACACTCCGAGTTTTCTGCATAATTATTTACACCACACATTGCCCTTAGACAGGACATCTCCACTGCCTCCAACCTTCTCCTCGCTGCAGCATTTACCACCCAAGCTTCACACCCATATAAGAGTGTTGGTACTACTGTACTTTCATACATTCCCTTTTTGCCTCCGTAGATAACGTTTTTTGACTCCACAAATACCTCAACGCACCACTCCCCTTTTTTCCCTCATCAATTCTATGATTAACCTCATCCTTCATAAATCCATCCGCCGACACGTCAACTCCCAAGTATCTGAAAACTATTCACTTCTTCCATACTCCTCCTCCCCAATTTGATATCCAATTTTTCTTTATCTAAATCATTTGATACCCTCATCACCTTACTCTTTCCTATGTTCACTTTCAACTTTCTGTATATATTTCAACAGTCTTCACATTATGTCTGTGTATTATATCGTATTGATGAAGCCATTGGTGGGCGAAACGTCAACAAAGTAAAAATACCTATAATCATCAAATAACGTCTGTTCTGATTGATTTAAAACTATCAACGCTGATGATTCTCATGTAATGGGTTATACCCCAGAAATTACTAAGCAAATTTCCTAAATTTGCTTGTAACAGGTAAGTGAACTATAGATATGTAGATATAAATCCATATGTATTCCTGTTAACCCTTTGGGGCCTAGTTCCTAGGCCTTTTGTGTATCCATATGCTCTTGTGCTACTGTCCACAGGATGGATATGGGCGGCACAATAAACTAGCCACTTCGGTGGCAAAATCTAAAAATCTTGAAGTCACGCCAAGTGAACCCTGTAACCGGCAGACCAAATTGAGAGTTTTACAATTCGGGGATAACTTTTTCTAAGCTCGCAGTGACCGAAAAGCATCTAGTTACAATTTCTTTTTTTATTGATGAGAATATTTCACGGAAAATTTGAAGCAAAGGTGCAAATGTTGGTGGAGGAGTGTGGGAGAGTACGTAAGAAGAATGAAGCGTAACGTGAAGACAGACAAGAGTAAGATAACGAAAGAAAGAGGAAGTATAGTTAGTGAAAGACTGAATTTCAGATAACAAGAAAGAATTTGAATTTTTTGGGAGCGGATGAATAAGCAGGTAGGTATTCATGAAAGACGAGATGACAACGGGTGGCAGTGGGAAGTATGTGATCTTTATTAAGGAGTCGGTTGTAAATTTATATCAGGGGGGTAAAGAGGAATGTACCCAAAATATTGTATTGCATATTATTGTGTATGAGTGTATAGTACGCATAATTTTGAGTGTTAGTAGCAGGAAGAGTGTGGATGCAGTAGAGATGATATGTCTGATGTGGCAAGGGAATTATGAAGGTAGTAAGGAGCGAGGAAACTCGAAGATTGTGTAGAAGTATGAAAGAAATAATACGAAGACCAAGAGAAGAGTTTTTAAGATGGGTTTTTAGTTCAGAAAGAATAGAGCAAAATAAATTATGAGTATGCACTCATCTGAGATGGATAGAAGGTGTGGGAGACGCTTTAGGAAAGATGGAGGGAGAGGAGTGGAGGTAAGGAGAGGGAGGAGGCTGAGCATGCAGGTGGCAGTAAGAATGATCAGAGTGTAGACAAATGATTATTGAAACTTTATGTGCTGTTGATGTGTGATCAATGTAAATTCTCAAGGAGGTTGGATGTGTAGTGCAAGTATATTGAAGGATGTTTGGGGATACAGTGCATTTCCTAAATCACTTTTTTTGGGGATTTCCGCTCATATCTGGAATGGCAGCTAGAGAGTGAGATGGTGAGTGTTTCATGTATTGGCTCAAATTGTTTGGGTGGAAAACTTTCGATTTGTCATAAAAAATGTTTAAGTTCTTATCTTCTTTCTCCAGCACAGCGTCCTGAGCCCCGGGGAACCCAAGGGACTGGACCTCCAGTTAAAGCTCCTCCCACAGGCTCTCAAAGAGTCCGGCTACCACACTCACGCCGTCGGCAAGTGAGTTTTACACTTTAGGATTCACTAGTTGTCAAAGGCACTTGTCAGACACTCGGCCTGATATATTATTGTGTGTGGTTGTTGGCGTGCGTGTGTGTGCGTGCATGCGTGTGTGTGTGTGTGTGTGTGTGTGTGTGTGTGTGTGGTGTGTGTGTGTGTGTGTGTGTGTGTGTGTGTGTGTGTGTGTGTGTGTGTGTACTCACACACACTCAGCCAGGAGCTGAGTCTCGACCCTCTTCACTGAATGCTACTAGGTCCTCTCTCTCCCTGCTCCATGAGCTTTATCATACCTCGTCTTAAAGCTATGTATGATACCTGCCTCCACTACATCGCTCGCCAGACTGTTCCACTTCCTGACCAATCTGTAACTGAAGAACTGCTTCCTAACATCCCTGTGACTCATCTGAGTCTTCAGCTTCCAAGAGTGATCCTTTGTTTCTGTGTCCCATCTCTGGAACATCTTGTCTCTGTCCACCTTGTCTATTCCACGCAGTTTTTTGTAAGTGGTGACGTGTACTTAGAGTGGTGACGTGTACTTAGCTCTGTGAAGACCTGTTTGTGTGCTCTCTGTGAATCTGAACCAGGATGCCCTCTCTTGAGCAACTTTACCAGCAGCTGAGAGAAGAGCTCAGAGTTGCTAAGATGGAGATACGGCGATTAACGGAGGAGAACAAGAGGATCTGTAGTAATCCTCCTGTTGTGAGTCCCCAGGTTAAGAGGGGAGCTTGGTCAGTGGCCGGGCAACATGGAACCAAGCTGAAGATCAAGAAAACGGTTGGAGAGGCAGAAACAACGAGAAACCGGAGACTACCCGAGTGGAAATCTTCCAACCCATTCGCTCGGTGCTACCTGACGAATGTGAGTGTTCTAACTGGAATGCCACAACAAGCACCAAAGAATGCATTGAGGCAGACGTGAAGGATGAGACATCCCTAGAAACCCAACGAAGACGTCATCGAGAACGTCCTTGACGAATTCTACAAGTGGTAGTAATGCTACCTGGCGAAGTAGTCGACTATCTATCGGAGCATCACGACAGACGACGCCAAGGAAGGTAAAAACATTGTTGTTGATGGGGATAGCCAGATATGGTACAAGGATAGGGCAATTCCCTGCTTAAGGATAGGAGTAAGGAGGCAGAGAGTGTGTTTCCTGGGGCTTGGGATGAAGGATAATTGTTAGCCGTCTGGATGACATCATGAGAGGTAATGGGAGCAATCCTATTATCTGTCTCACGCTGGAAGGCAACCGATTGTTGGCGCAGACGTAGGAATGAGGACCAGATAGGTAATTCCTTCTTACCCAGACTAAAGTCAATGTAACTAAGCTGGTGTTTAAATTTCTAAACAAGATGAATATTTCATTTAAAGTTTTCACATCCTCTTGAAATTGGATAAAGAGGGACAGGAGGATATCCTATGGAAATGAGATAAAAATGATGATGGAAAGAAAAATGGTGAAATATTCCATAATAGAGAAATTGGGGCTGTATTTAGAGAAAACAAGGTAATTAGGTGCAGAGGTAGGCTTGCAAATGCAGAATTGGTGATTAAAGCTAAACACCCATCCTTACTGCCCAAAAACTCCATCCTAAACAAATTTAATTGCTCAAAATGCCCATAAAAAGTAAGAATGGTGGGGTACAAAGCTACCTTAAATTGTATTAGGGAAACTTTCTGGATTCCACAAGGACAGCAAAGTGTAAAAACGGGTGATTAAATCTTATTAATCATGTCGGCCGTGTGGATGCAGATCCTATAATGTCCCAGGTTCTCCACCAATACCAAAATGAGGGGCAATTTGAGTCGTTTAGGCAACGAACTCCCGCCCAGCCGCATGTGGAAAATACGGTATATATTTCCAAAATACAGTTAGTTTATGTAAATATGTGATTGGCCATACTGTATTTAAATAATCATTTTGTCATAGAGAGAAACGGAAAGCCTGCGTCCTGGGCAAGGTAAGGAGAGGTCGCCATATATTGGTTTTTGAATTGGAGTACCAACGTTAGTGTAATGGGAAGAAATTTTTATTCATACCCCACGTGATCTAGAAAGTTAAAATTGGGGTTTACGACCTCTCAAATAGTGAGGCAAAATTGTTTGGATGTCATCCTGCTAACTTAGATATCTGACGACTGGTACAAGACAACTCAGGAGACCTCAGAATAAGCTGTCTAATTTATGTTTAATTTCTGGTCAGTAAAATTTTCATAAATGTGGGCTTAAAGGGGGGGGGGTCCTGTACATGACAGCATTAAATCTCCCAGTCAATTGGTTAGTGGTTATGATTTAAGATATATTCTTCTCCATCTGTATATAAATGTGTATATATATATATATTTATATATATATATAATATAATATATAATATATAATATATTATATATATATATATAATATATATAATATATATAGTATATAGACCTTTTTTTAATTTTAATATATGGTAGGTAATCGAAGGGGACATTTTTGCGACCTAGGTGCACCAAATTCCTACTTTGTCTAACATGATAAATAATAATTATCTATGTTAATTTATTTATGTATCATAATGATACAGTGCAGGTAAAATGGTATTTTTCCACAGTGAGTGACCAGTATCCTAAACAGTGATGCAAGGCCAGGATTTAGAACCCCACAACAACCCAACAGGTGACTGATACCTTGCGCTGGCATTGGTGCGATGACAAGTTTGCCAGTCTGCGGAATATGTAGTCATCTTACAATCGCCTTCTATCACTATTTGAAAAATTCTTTCACAAACGTGATGTTTATAACCATATTGCTCATACATGCCCGCGTCCCCTCAGTGGTTTCACTTATGATAGAATAGCAACTTCACTTATAATAGAAGTACGACTTGACATTCCGTGTTAACACTTTGAATGTATATAGTGACACAAACAGTTGTTGACGTCGCTGCTTCAGCAGGCCTACTGCCACCTTCCCTTGTTATATATTTAAAATTTTATTTTTTTTTTTCCTTCTACTTTTGCTTATTAACTTTTTCATCTCATCCCCGTATGGTGCCCACATTTCACTTGTTATCCCAATCTCCGAAATTCTTGAACACCCACTTCCACACACTCACTGAATCTGTGGTATATTTGAATCTGTGTAGCAACAGAAGCCTACTATCCCCTAAACGGTTTTACTATTTGAAATATTAATGATTTCAGGCTTCCTCTCGAGACTTTTTTTTAACTAATAACTCTGGTTATCACTTTAATATTGTTCACATGACGTTGTCACTCCACGATTACTGCTAGCAGTACTGGTAGTCGCCTTAGAAAACACTAAAGTTCTCACGAGGCCTTGTCACCCAAGTCTGCTGACTGACTGTTACTCACCTATTTGTACTCCACTCTATTTGTGGGTTGCAGGGGTCGAGTCCTAGCTCCTGGCCCTGCCTCCTTCAACCGTTTTGCTACTAGTCCCTCTCTCTCGCCCGCTCCCATGAGCATTTATCAAACCTCGTCATTAAACTGTGTATGGTTCCTGCCTTCCATAACTGTCATTTTCTAAGGACTATTCCCACTGCCATACAACCTAATGACTGACAGAAATACTTCCTACTATCTCTCTGACTCATTTTGTCCTACAACTGTCAATTGTGGCCTCTTGTTTCTGTGTCCCCTTCCCTGGAACATCCTGTCTTTGTCCACCTTGTCTATTCCATGCAGTATTTTATATTTGATTATCATGTCTCCCCTGACACTCCTGTCCTCGCAGTGTCGCAGGGGGCGGCGATTTCCCTTAATCTTTCTTCATAGGACCTGTCCCCTTAGCTCTGGAACTAACCTTGTCGCAAATAACCTTTGTACTTTCTCTAGTTTCTTTTCTTTGACGTCTTTATCAAGTGCGGGTCCAGAACAGGTGCTGCATACTCCAGTATGGGCCTTGATCATACAAACGGTGTACAGTGTCTTGCAATGAATTCCTTACTAAGGTATTGAATTGCTGTTCTCAGGTTTTGCCAGGCGCTCCATATGCTGCATGCAGTTATCTGATTGATGTGTTCTTCCGGAGACATGCTCGGTGTATACTCAATACTCACCCCAAGATACTTTCCTCCATTGAGTGAGGTTTGCAGTCTTGGCACCTAGCCTATACTCTGTCTGTGGTCTTCTGTGCCCTTTCCCTATCTTCATGTTTTGCATTTGGCGGGTTTAAAATTCAGAAGCCATTTGCTGGACCAGGTGTCCTTTGTCCGGGTCTCTTGAAGTCCTGCCTGGCCCCTCATCAGTTTAATTCCCCTCTTTAAAATTTCACATCATCTGCAAAAGGGACACTTCTGAGTCAAACCCTTCCTCATGTCGTTCACATTCCCAAAAATAGCACTGGTCTAGGCCCCGACCCCTGTGGGACCCCGCTCGTCACGGGGCCCCACTTGTACATCATTACGTCCCAAAGACTCGTTGTTGCCTCCCTGTCGGGTTTCTCTGATCCATTGCATCCCCTTTTTCCGTTAATGCGCCTGATGCTCTAGCTTCTGCACTAATCTCTTGTGGGGAACGTGTCAAAGGCCCTTGCAGTCCAAGATGATAAATCAACCCACCCCTCCTCCGTGTTTACTTCTGTTATTTTATCTAAAACTCCAGAAGATTTGTGACACCGGGGATTTCCCTTTCCGTGAATCCGTGCGGGTTGGCTTTTATACTCCTTTCCGTTCCAGGTGCTCCCCCACTCTCCTCCGATAATCTTTCCATAATTTTGCTTATACACGTCAATGACACAGGTCTATATTTAGTGCCTCTTTTCTGTCCCCCTTTTTTAAAAATGGGAACTACTTTTGCCGTCTTCCAAACCCCTCAGGTAGTTGCCCATTTCCGGGAGTGTTGAAGATTGTGGTAAGGGGCCCACGCCAAATTCTGTCCCTCTCAAAGGGCCCCACGGGGAAGCCCGTCCCATTCCCTTTGGGGTATCGATGTCCCTTAAGTTTCTTCACCTCCTCCCATCTTAGTATGTCGTCCAAACACTTGTTGGTGTATTCCTTGCTGGTGTCCCCATCTGGTCGTCCCCCCAATCCTTCCTGTCTCTACTGTAAATACTTCCTTAAATCTGGGTTTTGAGTCCTCACATACCTTCTTGTCGTTTCTTGGAGTTCTCCACCTTCTTTCCTCAGCCTTATCACCGGGGTCCTTGACTGTTGTCTTCCTCCTAATTGGCTATCACGTTTCGGGTCAGATTTGACTTTCGATGCTATGTCTTTTTTATACTGTCGCTGGGCCTCCCTCCTTATCTGTGATATCGTTTCTGGGTCTTCTACTAAACTCCTTGTTTTCCTGGGCCTATGCCTCCTGTACCCTTTTTCCCTTTTCGTTGCACTTTGTTTTGCCTCCCTACACTTCGGTAAACCAAGGACTCGTTTTTGGGCTCCTATTATTTTTGTTTCCCCTTGGGGAAAAAAAACTTTCCTTGCCTCCTTGCACTTTGTTGCCACTATTCCATCACTCGTTTACTGTTTTTCCCACCCTTTCTCTGTCCCTGAACCTCCTGCAGGAAGTTTCTCATACCTTGTAGTCCCCCCTTTTAAGTTTTGGGCCCGTCCCCTTCAGTTCCCGTTACCTTCTCCACTTGTAAATCTACTATATAGTCAAAACCAGAAACCCCATGATCCTAGCAAACCCAAGGACCTCTCGTAAAATGAGCCCAATGTCTGAACTGCTCAGGTGAACACAAGATCCCGCTTGCTGGTTCATCCTCCCCTCTCTCTCGGTTGTGTCCCTGACATTTGATGTGAGGTTTTCAAGTACCACATCCATCATCTTGGGTCCCATGTTTCGGGACCCCCATGTGGCCCGGTTTTCCCCGTCGATCTCCCTGTGGTTGAAATCGCCCCTTACCCGTAACTTTTCTCTGCTCAGTGAGCTCTTCTTGCCACCTCAGCCAGTGGTCCACCATCACCCTGTTGTTTCTCGTACCCCTCTTTTCCTCCGCAGTTTTGTGGTGGGTTATACATACCCAATGACTACTTTATGTTTCCCGGGCGAATTGTACTACAATGTATCTCTTTTTCCCCAATCAGTCATGCCTTCCCTTTCCCCAAATCCCCCTCGGGTTTTTATGAGGTGCAACCCCTCCCCCCTCTATCCTTCTACTTTCCTCAGGATCTGATATCCTGTTGGGAAGATTGGGGTTGTTTTTGGGTCTCAGCGAGTTTTGTTTCTGTGACTGCTATGATGTCGGGGGGATTTTTCACTGTTTCTTTAAATTTCCACTCCTCATGTTTATTCGTTTTTCCATCCGTGTTTGTTTTTCCCAAAACCTTTAGTTTTTTTTCTATCATTGTGGTCATGCAAAAATTTTGGGGGTTGGGGGAGCGAGGCCTTGGTGGGGGCCTTTTTGGGGCGGGCTTTTTGGGGGTTTGGTTTTTGGGGTTTTTTTGGGGGGGGTTGGGGGGGGGGGGTTTTGGGGTCAGAATGCCCAAAAGGGGACGGGCTGTTGGGGGGAGGTTTGTGTTTTGGGGGTTGGTGGCGGGGAAAAACAGTGAGTGGGTTGTATTTATGGGGTTGCCTAGTTGCGTTGGGAATGTCGCGGGTGGATTTCTTTTGGGGGGAGATTCTGGGGGGGGTGTGTTTCCCCTTCCTCCTGTGTCGGGGGTCCTGCTCTTTTTCTTTGCTTCTCTTTCCCCCTTGCGTCTCTTTTACCCCTCTTTCAGTGTGCCCTTTTTCTTTTTTTTTGTCGCGGTCGGGGTAACTTCTGGTACCCCTCTTTGCCCCTCATTTCTGCTTTTCTTGCAGAATCCTGGTTCGAACTGATTTTTCCTTAAAAGTTACTTGACGGGGCCGTACCCTTCCACTCCCCAAAACCCCCAAATTCTCTAAAAAATTTGTACCTGGGTCATATTGCCCCCCCCCTATTGTTTTCTTGATGCCTTCAATCATTTTTTTTCCTCCTGTTTTATTTCTTAAAAGTTGGCCCCCTTGGTTCTTGGAGCCCGTACACAAAAATGCCCTCCCCCTTTCCTCCCCCCAAAGAGTCTCCATCTGCTTCCTCTGAGGCATTTTTTTTCCCTTTCCCTTTTAAACATGTTCTTGCCCTTTAGTCCCTGTCATATCTGAAACTTTTTTATTCTCAGTTTAACTGTCTTTCCTGACCAGCGTTCCCCCTTTCTTCTGCAGTTTGGGTGTTAGATTTTCCCGATTTTAGGTACCTTTTATTGTCTTCGGGGCCTGTGTTTGATTTAGCGTTTTCTTTATTTGTCTTTTCCCTTGGGGCCCCCCGTGGGTCTGATAAGGGGCCTTTTTTTGTACGGCCCTGGGGGGCCCCGTTGTTGCTTTCCTCCCCGTCTGCACCTGACTTTTTAATTTCCTGATGTCACTTGAATTGTCTTTGTCCCTAAACTGTTTCAGGCTTTGCAGTTTCTTTTTTAAAACTGAAACCCAGCTTCCCCGGGTGCTAAGATGTACTTCCCACTTCCCGCACTCTTCAGCTATCCCTCCTCCATTTTTTACTAAGGGTCTACTATCTTCCCTTTCCCCCCTTTCCCCCCTTTTTTTTGGGGCCCCTAACTCCCCGTCTTTCCCCCCTGGTTCGTTTTACAAGGGGTCTTGGTTTTTTCCCTCCTCCAAGGCCAACCCCTTTTTTTTTTTTTTTTTTACCCCAGACAGAAGGCTAGAGGAGGGAGAGGGTGTGGGGGGGAGAGAGAAAGGGTAGAAAGAGGGAGAAGGGGAGGAGAGAGAAAGGGTTTGAAAGAGGGAGAGAGAGGAGGAGAAAGGGTAGAAAGAGGGAGGGGGAAAAGGAGAGAGAAAGGGTAGAAAAGAAGGGAAAAAGGGAGAGAGGGGGAGAGAGTATGGGGGTGGGGATAAGGGGCCCAAATGGGGAGAGGAAAATGTGAAGGGGGGGGAGAGAAAGGGGAGGAGAGGGAGGGGAAATTTTGGGGGGAGGGGGGAGGGAGAGAAAGAGGGGAGAGAGAGGGGGAAAGGAGGGTGAGGGAAAAGGCTATGAGAGAGAGAAATGGAGAGATGGGGGAGAGAAAACCCAATTTGAGAGAGAGGAGGGTGAGAGATTGGGTTATGGGAGTGAGGGGGGAGAGAGAGGGAGAGGGGAGAGGAAGAGGAGAGGGAGAGAAGGGGGAGAGAGGGAGAAGAGGGGGGGGGGAGAGGGGGAGAGAGGAGGGAGAGAAGGGGGGAGAGAGAGAGGGGGAGAGGGGGAGAGGAGGGGAGAAAAGGGGGAGGAGAGGGAGAGAGGGAGGGAGGGGGGGGAGAGAGAGGAGGGGAGGGGAGAAAGGGGGAAAAGAGAGAGGGGAGAGAGAGAGGGGGAGAGAGGGAAGAGAGAGGGAGAAAAGAGAGGGGGAGAGAGAGGGAGAGAGAGGGAAAAAGAGGAAGAGGGGAGAGAGAGAGGGAGGGAGAGACGGATAGAGAGAGGGGGAGAGAGAGGGAGAGAGAGAGGGGGGGGAGCGGAAAAGGGGAAGGGAAAAGAGGGGGGGGGAAGGGAGAGAGAGGGGGAGGGGGAGGGAAGAGAGAGGGAGAGAGAGAGGGAGAGAGAGAGGGGGGGAGGAGAGAGGGAGGAAAGAGGGAGAGAGAGAGGGGGGAGAAAGAGGGAGAGAGAGAGGGGGAGAGAGGGGGAGGGAGGGGGGAGAGGAGGGAGAGAGAGAGGGAGGAGAGAGGGAGAGAGAGAGGGAGGGGAGAAAGGGAGGGAGAAGGGGGAAAGGGGAAAAGAGGGAAAAGGGGGGGAGAGGAGAGGGAGGGGAGGAGAGGGGGAAAAGAGAGGGAGGGGGGAGAGAGAGGGGGGGCGAGAGAGAGAGGAGAGAGAGAGAGAAGGGGGAAAGGAAAAGAGAGAAGAGGGTGAGAGAGAAGAGAGAGAGAGAGAGAGAGAGGAGAGAGGGAGAGAAAAGAGAGGGGGGAGAGAGAGAAGGGGGAGAGGAGGGAGGGAGAGAGAGGAGGGAGAGAGAGAAAAGGGGGGGAGAGAGAGGGGGGAGAGATTGAGAGAGGGAGAGAGGGGAGGGGGAGAGGGGGAGAGAAGAGAGAGGGAGAGAGGGAGAGAGGAGAAGGAGAGGGGGGAGAGGGGAGAAAGGGGAAAAGAGGAGAGGAGGAGGAGAGAGAGGGGGAGGGTGGGGGAGAGGGGGGGAGAGAGGGGGAAAAGAGGGAGGGGGAAAGGGGGGAGAGAAGAAAAAGAGATGAGAGAGGAAAAGGGGAGAAAGAGAAGGAGGAGAGAGAGAAAAAGGAAGGGGAGGGAAAAGAGAAGAGAGAGAGAGAGTGGTGAAATAGGGGGAAAGGGGGGGGAAAAGGGTATGAGAGGGGAGAAACGCGAGGGAAGGGAAAAAATAGGAGGGAGTGAAGGTTGTGGGGGGGGCAGTCAATTTCCCAAAGGGTCAGCTGTGTGTACTCACCTAGTTGTGGTTTCAGGGGTTTGAGACCCAGCTCCTGGCCCCGAGTGTGTATGTGTGTGTGCGGGTGTGTGTGTGGGGCACGTCAGTTGTTTATATGTCCCCCGAAATACAAACCCCTTTGTTTATCTGTAATATAATGAGATACCCTTAACATGAGAGTTTTTCTAATAAATTTTTAAAACTAGGTTGGGGTTTAAAAAGTCCCTTCTTTTCACCCAGTTATGTACTACCTTTTATACATGTTTACCCAATACTTGCTTCTCAGATTGGTAGTCTTTTTGTCCTAAAACATTTAAACTCTCGAAAAAGGGTTTTCAGGACTGTTTTTCCCATTAGCCATGACTTAAACCTTTCCCGCCAAATTTCCCTTTCTCCTACAAAAATTTATCTTTTCCCTTTTCTGCTAGGTGTTGTTGTATGATAATCGCCTTTGGGGCGGGGTTTTGATAGCGAGCTACCAGTGACCGTGGGCCGGCCCCTACCACTCAAAAAAAACCCCCCGCCCCCTGCAAACAGGTGATTTGTACGTTACTTCCCCCAGAGGGGGGCGTCCCTCCGATGCCCGATGTACCCATGCTCGCTGTACGATGACTCGTTTCACCCCGCCCTTCTGCCGCTGGGTTCTTAGTTTCTTTTCCCGTTGCCCTTTTGAAATCCTCATTTTCCACACTTATCACTTGTTACTGCTTTTTTTTTTAATTTTACACTTCAAATTTTTGGGAGTAACTTTTTTATTTGTGGGTGACACCCAGCCTGTTATGGGGCGCTACTCCCTCAGGCCTACTGCTGCCAACCCCTCTGCTTATATATATTTAGTATATGTATTGTATATTATAATTTTATATATATAATTATATTATATATTTTTATAAAATATATATATTTTATTTTTATATTATTCTATTAAAATTTTTTTATATCCCCCTTTTGGCTAGCTTGTTCACGCTGTGTGCTACATCACAGTTTGTCGTTAGCCACCCTCTCTTAATTCTATTTGGTCTTTTCTCTTTAGTCACTCGCTTTGTACTTTGTATATGTGTATGTGTGTGTGTGTATGTGTGTGTACTCACCTAATTGTGGTTGCAGGGGTCGAGACTCAGCTCCTGGTCCCGCCTCTTCACTGATCGCTACTAGGTCCTCTCCCTCTCTGCATCCTGAGCTTTGTCATACCTCTTCTTAAAACTATGTATGATTCCTGCCTCCACTACTTCACTTGCTAGGCTATTCCACTTCCTGACAACTCTATGACTAAAGAAATACTTCCTAACGTCCCTGTGACTCGTCTGAGTCTTCAGCTTCCAGTTGTGACCCCTTGTTTCTGTGTCCCCTCTCTGGAACATCCTATCTCTGTCCACCTTGTCTATTCCCCGCAGTATCTTGTATGTCGTTATCATGTCTCCCCTGACCCTTCTGTTCTCCAGTGTCGTCAGTCCGATTTCCCTCAACCTTTCCTCGTACGACATTCCCATGAGCTCTGGGACTAGCCTTGTTGCAAACCTTTGTACTTTCTCTAACTTCTTGACGTGCTTGACCAGGTGTGAGTTCGAGACTGGTGCTGCATACTCCAGTATGGGCCTAACATACACAGTGTACAGTGTCTTGAACGATTCCTTATTAAGGTATTTACCTGGAGTTTACCTGGAGAGAGTTCCGGGGGTCAACGCACCCGCGGCCCTGTCTGTGACCAGGCCTCCTGGTGGATCAGAGCCTGATCAACCAGGCTGTTGCTGCTGGCTGCACGCAAACCAACGTACGAGCCACAGCCCGGCTGGTCAGGAACCGACTTTAGGTGCTTGTCCAGTGCCAGCTTGAAGACTGCCAGGGGTCTGTTGGTAATCCCCCTTATGTATGCTGGGAGGCAGTTGAACAGTCTCGGGCCCCTGACACTTATTGTATGGTCTCTTAACGTGCTAGTGACACCCCTGCTTTCCATTGGGGGGATGTTGCATCGTCTGCCAAGTCTTTTGCTTTCGTAGTGAGTGATTTTCGTGTGCAAGTTCGGTACTAGTCCCTCTAGGATTTTCCAGGTGTATATAATCATGTATCTCTCCCGCCTGTGTTCCAGGGAATACAGGTTTAGGAACCTCAAGCACTCCCAGTAACTGAGGTGTTTTATCTCCGTTATGCGCGCCGTGAAGGTTCTCTGTACATTTTCTAGGTCAGCAATTTCACCTGGCTTGAAAGGTGCTGTTAGTGTGCAGCAATATTCCAGCCTAGATAGAACAAGTGACCTGAAGAGTGTCATCATGGGCTTGGCCTCCCTAGTTTTGAAGGTTCTCATTATCCATCCTGTCATTTTTCTAGCAGATGTGATTGATACAATGTTATGGTCCTTGAAGGTGAGATCCTCCGACATGATCACTCCCAGGTCTTTGACGTTGGTGTTTCGCTCTATTTTGTGGCCAGAATTTGTTTTGTACTCTGATGAAGATTTAATTTCCTCGTGTTTACCATATCTGAGTAATTGAAATTTCTCATCGTTGAACTTCATATTGTTTTCTGCAGCCCACTGAAAGATTTGGTTGATGTCCGCCTGGAGCCTTGCAGTGTCTGCAATGGAAGACACTGTCATGCAGATTCAGGTGTCATCTGCAAAGGAAGACACGGTGCTGTGGCTGACATCCTTGTCTATGTCGGATATGAGGATGAGGAACAAGATGGGAGCGAGTACTGTGCCTTGTGGAACAGAGCTTTTCACCGTAGCTGCCTCGGACTTTACTCTGTTGACTACTACTCTCTGTGTTCTGTTAGTGAGGAAATTATAGATCCATCGACCGACTTTTCCAGTTATTCCTTTAGCACGCATTTTGTGCGCTATTACGCCATGGTCACACTTGTCGAAGGCTTTTGCAAAGTCTGTATATATTACATCTGCATTCTTTTTGTCTTCTAGCGCATCTAGGACCTTGTCGTAGTGATCCAATAGTTGAGACAGACAGGTATCGGAACGCTATTCTCAGGTTTGCTAGGCGCCCGTATGCTGCAGCAGTTATTTGGTTGATGTGTGCCTCCGGTGACGTGCTCGGTGTTATGGTCACCCCAAGGTCTTTCTCCATGAGTGAGGTCTGTAGTTTTTGTCCACCTAGCCTATACTCTGTCTTCGGTCTTCTTTGCCCCTCCCCAATCTTCATGACTTTGCATTTGGCAGGGTTGAATTCGAGAAGCCAGTTTCTGGACCACATGTCCAGCCTGTTCAGGTTTCTTTGCAGTCCTGCCTCATCCTCATCCGATTTAATTCTTCTCATCAACTTCACATCATCTGCAAATAGGGACACTTCAGAGTCTTTTCCTTCCGTCATGTCGTTCGCATATATCAAAAATAGCACTGGTCCTAGAACTGACCCCTGTGGGACCCAGCTCGTCACAGGCGCCCACTGTGATACCTCTTCACGTACCATGACTCGTTGTTGCCTCCCTGTCAGGTATTCCCTGATCCATTGCAGTGCCCTCCCTGTTATATGCACCTGATCCTCCAGCTTCTGCACTAATCTCTTGTGGGGAACTGTGTCAAAGGCCTTCCTGCAGTCTAGAAAAACGCAATCAACCCACCCCTCTCTCTCGTGTCTTACTTCTGTTACCTTGTCATAAAACTCCAGAAGGTTTGTGACACAGGATTTGCCTTCCATGAACCCATGCTGGTTTTCATTTACAATCTTGTTCCGGTCCAGGTGTTCCACCACTCTCCTCCTGATAATCTCTCCATGACTTTGCACACAATACATGTCAGAGACCCAGGTCTGTAGTTTAGTGCCTCATTTCTGTTTCCTTTCTTAAATATGGGGACTACATTTGCTGTGTGTGTATGTGTGTGTGTATGTGTGTGTGTGTGTGTGTGTGTGTGTGTGTGTGTGTGTGTGTGTGTGTGTGTGTGTGTGTGTGTGTGTACTCACCTATTTGTGGTTGCAGGGGTCGATTCATAGCTCCTGGCCCCGCCTCTTCACTGATCGCTACTAGGTCCTCTCTCTCCCTGCTCCATGAGCTTTATCATACCTCACCTTAAAACTATGTATGGTTCCCGCCTCCACTACGTCACTTTCTAGGCTATTCCACGGCTTGACTACTCTGTGACTGAAGAAATACTTCCTAACATCCCTTTGATTCATCTGAGTCTTCAACTTCCAATTGTGACCTCTTGTGTCTGTGTCCCATCTCTGGAACATCCTGTCTTTGTCCACCTCGTCTATTCCGAGCAGTATTTTATATGTCGTTATCATGTCTCCCCTGACCCTCCTTGCCTCCAGTGTCGTCAGCCCGATTTCCCTCAACCTTTCTTCGTAGGACAGTCCCCGTAACTCTGGGACTAGTCTTGTTGCAAACCTTTGCACTTTCTCTAATTTCTTGACGTGCTTGACTAGGTGTGGATTCCAAACTGGTGCTGCATACTCCAGTATGGGCCTGACGTAAATGGTATACAGAGTCTTGAACGAATCCTTACTGAGGTATTGGAACGCTATCCATAGGTTTGCCAGGCGCCCGTATGCTGCAGCAGTTATCTGATTGATGTGCGCCTCGGGAGATATGCTCGGTGTTATACTCACCCCCAGATGTTTTTCCTTGAGTGAGGTTTGCAGACTTTGGCCGTCTAAATTATATTGTGTCTGCGGTCTTCTTTGCCCTTCCCCAATCTTCATGACTTTGCATTTGGCAGGGTTAAACTCAAGGAGCCAGTTGCTGGACCAGGCTTGTAGCCTGTCCAGGTCTCTTTATAGTCCTGCCTGATCCTCATCCGATTTGATTCTTCTCATTAACTTCACATCGTCCGCAAACAAGGACACTTCTGAGTCTATCCCTTCCGTTATGTCATTCACAATACCAAGAACAGCACAGGTCCTAGGACTGACCCTGTGGAACCCCGCTTGTCACAGGCGCCCACTCTGACACTTCGTCACGTACCATGACTCGTTGTTGCCTCCCTGTCAGGTATTCTCTGATCCATTGCAGTGCCTTTCCTGTTATGTGTGCCTGATCCTCTAGCTTTTGCAGTAACCTCTTGTGAGGAACTGTGTCGAAGGCCTTCTTGCAGTCCAAAAAAATGCAGTCGATCCACCCCTCTCTCTTGTCTTACTTCTGTCACCTTGTCATAAAACTCTAGTAGGTTTGTGACACAGGATTTTCCCTCCCTGAAACCGTGCTGGTTGTCAATTATACACTTTCCAGGTGCTCCACCACTCTCCTCCTGATGATCTTCTCCATGACCTTGCATACTATACACGTTAGTGATACATGTCTGTAGTTTAGTGCCTCATGTCTGTCTCCCTTTTTAAAAATTGGGACTACATTTGCCATCTTCCATACCTCAGGGAGTTGCCCAGTTTCAAATGATGTGTTGAAGATCTTTGTTAACGGTACACACAATATCTCTGCTCCCTCTTTAAGGACCCATGGAGAGATGTTGTCTGGTCCCACCGCCTTTGAGGTGTCAAGTTCGCATAGCAGCTTCTTCACCTCCTCCTTGGTTATATGTACCTCATCCAGCACTTGCTGGTGCACCCCCCTGCTCTGATTTCCTGGAGTCCTACTGGTTTCCACTATAAATACTTCTTTAAATCTTGTGTTGAGCTCCTGTGTGTGTGTATGTGTGTGTGTGTGTGTGTGTGTGTGTGTGTGTGTGTGTGAGTGTGTGTGTGTGTTATTGTATTCATAATTCCATCTAGCGGTTTTCACGACAAAGTTGTCATGTCGATAGGGGACGAAACTTTCCGTAGGTTAGTAGAACAATCCTTTATTTAATGACTTTCCTAAGTTAACTCAGTGACATCATAGGAAAGTTTTTCATGTCTACGACAGTGCATACCGCTTGAATGTCTAAAGTTGGACAGCCGTGACTTGTTCAGATGTGAGAGTCAAGCAGTGAACATCCCGGGGCTGCAGTGAACATCCCGGGGCTGCAGTGAACATCCCGGGGCTGCAGGCAGGAACGACCTGCTCTAAACCCGTGTTCAACCCTGGGTTGTGTAATTGATGGGTATCTAGGTGGTTGGAGATCTTGCTTCTTAGAACCTTCTCAAAGATTTTTATATGGGATGTTAGTGCTATCGGTCTGTAGTTCTTTGCAATTGCTTTATTGCCACCTTTGAGGAGTAGGGCTATGTCTGTTGTTTTTAGTGTGTGTGGGATGACCCCTTAGTCCATGTTCCCTCTCCATAGAATGCTGAAGGCACGCAATAGGGTCTTCTTGCAATTCTTGATGAACACGGAGTTCTACGAGTCTGGGCCTGGGACAGAGTGCATGGGCATGTCATTAATTGCCTCTTCAAAGTCTTGTGGAGTTAGAATAATATCCGAGATTTTTGGGATGACCAAATTTTGGGTTTCGTTCATAAAGAATTCATTTGGATTGTCGACCCTTTAGAGAGGTAGAGAGGCAAGTGCAGCCTCGAAAGGAACAACAAGCACAACCACCCACAGAATCCCCTCAACCCCCTACCACCTCACACAAACCAAAGACAATAACCAGAAACTAGCCACACTCCACACCCCATCCCTCCCGATACTAATACCACCACAACAGCAGCCTCCCATGATATCCAGTCCAGCCTTCCACACCCTCAGCCCGCACAGTCCCTCCCACCCCCCAGAATACAGATCTGGAGAGGAAACTGAAGGTATTTTATACAAGTGCAAATGGAATAACAAATAAGCGCGAGGAGTGGCAGGAAAAAAATCAGAGATGCATCCCCGGACTTCATAACACTCATGGAGACAAAACTCAGGGAATTGATAATAGATGCAATCTTCCCATCCGGATTTCAGACACTGAGGAAAGACAGCAAGAACAGAGGGGAGGGGAAAGGAGTTGCACTGCTCATCAAAATCCAGTGGAATTTTGAGATGGGAGGTCTAGGCAGAGGTGTATCGGATGATTTCATAGTGGAAACACTTCAGACCGAGGGTCCTAAAAGTGATGATAGCAGTGATGTACAACTAACCACCAAACAGCAGAAGACCAAGACAAGAATACAATGAGAGCAACAGAGAAATGGTGGCCACACTATCCGAGGTGGCCAGAAAGGCCCACATGGGCATGGCAAAGAGTTATTTCACCCGGAATGGATTGGGATGTCAAAAACCACAGAAGAAATAGGATGTGGAGGTGGATGAACCTGAAAAAGCTCACATGTGAAAGACCAGGGGACCATGTAATAGCTTGTGAATGAGCTATGGGAAACCTTCCTTGTCAAACATGTTAGAAAAAAAAAAAAAAAAATAAAAACAAAAAAAAGAGAAAAGAGAGAGAGAGAGAGAGAGGAGAGAGAGGAGAGAGAGAGAGAGAGAGAGAGAGAGAGAGAGAGAGAGAGAGAGAGAGAGACAGACAGAGACAGAGAGAGAGAGAGAGAGAGAGAGAGAGAGAGAGAGAGAGAGGAGATAATGATCCAACAATGCTGAAACTCGTATTCACCTTGAACAGTTCAGACATCGGGGATATCACACATAAAAGGCCCTTTTTCGCTAACGATCATGTGGTCCTTGACAATGGAGAGTGAAGCAGCACAAAAAAGATGAGAGAAGGACATGAGGTGCTAGAGGACATGAGAGCTAGACAGTAAACAAAATGATGGAACACATGATCACAAAGTGCAGGGAGGCAGAGAAGAGTTTCATAACAAGCGGCAATAAAAGCAATGGGAAGACCGGAGTGAGACCATGATTTACCCGGTTTAGCCGGCCAAACCAAGGTGTCCTAGAACATGGAAAAAATATAGAAGGCAAAGGATTCACGAAAACAAGATGAGCTGAACAGCCAGAAATGGATATGCATGGATAAGGAGAGAGGCCCAGCAGCAATATGAGAATGACAAAACGTCAAAAGTCAGATTTGACCCACAGTTGTTATACAGCCACATCAGGAGGAAAACAACAATCAGGAACCAGGTAATGAGGTTGAGGAAGGAAGGAGGGAAGCTCACAGGGAGTAACCAGAAGTATCTAAGGAGCTCGGCTCTGGATTCAGGGAGGTATTCACAGTAAACAGAGAGGCTTCCAGCAAACCGAGGTGGTAGGGTGCACCAGCAAGTGCTGGACACACTGCACACAACTTGAGGAGGAGGTGAAGAAACTCCTAGGCGAACTAGATACCTCAGAAGTGATGAGCCTAGATAAGATCTCTCCTTGGATCCTGAGAGAGGGAGCAGACACACTGTGTGTGCCACTAACACTCTTTAATAAATCTAACGAAAGGCAATTGCCAGAGGTATGGAAGACAGCAAATGTAGCCCTGATTTTAAAGAAAGGAGACGGACAGGCAGCACTGTACTACAGACCAGAGTCACTGACATGTACAGTATGTTAAGTTATGGATAAGATTTTCAGCAGAAGAGTTGTGGAGCACCTAAAAAGGAACGGACTCATATGCAGCAACCAGCATGGATTAAGGGAAGGGAAATCCTGCGTCATGAACCTACTGGAGTTCTACGACAAGATAACAGAAGTAAGACAGGAGAGAGAGAGATGAGTAGACTGCATCTTCTTGGACTGCACTCCAACGCTTTCGACACAGTACTACACAAGTGGATGGTTGAAAACCTAGAGGAGCAGGAATAGTAGGAAAAGTACAGCAATGGATCAAAAAATACCTGACAGGAAGGAAACAACGTGTGTTGTTACGTGACCAGGTGTCAGAATGGGTGCATGTGTCGAGTGGGGCTCCACAAGGGTCAGTCCTAGGTCCGGTGCTGTTTCTTGTATATTTGAAGGACATAACAGAAGGTTTAGAGTCAGAGGTGTCCCTGTTCGCAGATGATGTGAAGCTAATGAGGATAATACAAGTGGACAAGGAGCAGGTAAGCCTACAAGGGGATCTGGACAGACTGCAGCCCTGGTCTGACAAATGTCTTCTGGAGTTTAACCCCAGAAAGTGCGTGCAGAGTCATGAAAAATGGTGAAGGACAAAGAGGACCGCAGATGGAATACAGCCTAGGAGGTGAAAGGCTGCCAAACTCACTCAAGGAAATGTATTTTCTTGTGAGTACAATACCGAGCACATCTCCTGAGGCGCAGATCAACCAAATAACTGTTGCAGCATATGGGCGCCTGGCAAACCTATGAATAACGTTTCGACATCTAAGGAAGGAATCATTCACGACACTGTAGACCGTGTACGTCATGCCCATATTGCAATATCAACACCAGTCTGGTACCCACACTTAAAGAAATTAGCGAAAGTGCAAAAGTTTGCAACGAGACTAGTCCCGAAGCTAAGTCCCTATGAGCAGAGGTTAAGGAAACCCATCCTGACGACACTGGAGAACAGGATGGATAGGGGACATGTTATCTACGTATAAAATACTGAGAGGAACTGACAAGGTGGACAGTGCCAGAATGTTTAAGAGATGCGACACAGCAACAAGCGGACACAATTGGAAGTTTAAAACTCAGATGAGTCACAAGGATGTTAGGAAGTTGGAATAATCACAGGGATGTTAGGAAGTGGAATAATCACAGGGATGTTAGGAAGTGGAATAATCTCAGAGAGATGTAGTGAAAATAGGATCCATACATGGCTTTAAAGATATATGATAATGTTCTTGGAGCAAGGAGTGGACCTAGTAGGGATCAGCGAAAAGGCAGGCCCAGGAGCCGGAACTCTAGAAGTACTTGTACAAGGTATACAAGCCTAGTTGACATCAGTGATATACCACTGTACAGAAAGCCTCTTGTTATGCAGAGCATTTCGGGAAAATTAGGTCAGTTTTGTCCCAGGATGCGACCCACACCAGTCGAAACGCCTAGGTACCCACCCATTATTACTGGTGGGTGAACATGACAACAGGTTACCACCCTTGCCGGGACTCGAACTCGAAACTCCACGTGTGAAGCGAGAGCTTTGCCACCAGACCACGGGCTTGGTGAAACTTCTCATCAGTAATGACACCTATGTGACGCACATGTGTTTTATTAATCGCCTCTCTCTTATCACGACAGATGCCAACTTAGTTCACTTCTCCCACTTTATTACTATAGATGGCACCTTGGATTCTGCTCCTGGGACTACACCCCCACCCTGAGAGGCTTCGACACCTTCTACGGCTACTACACCGGCTCCGAGGACTACTTCACTCATCAACGCTCAAGAGACCTTGACTCTAAAATGGACTCGTGCAGCAATATCAACTACTGTTATGATCTCAACAACTCCACTGCAGGAAAGACAACAGGTGAGGGGAAGAAATAAGATGCCAGAGGGGTGAGGGAGAATGTAACTTTTGTAATGGAGGAACAAAAGAGAAGTCGAGAGCGCATAGAGAGACGGGGAGAAAGAGGGCACAAGGAGAAAGATGAAAGATGTAATCATGTGTTTACAGAAGAAAGAGAGATTAACATTGAAGCATCTTCTGTCCCCAGGTACGAGAAAACAAGAGTGGCTGGACTTGAGAAACAACACTACTCCTGACAGCAGCCAAGATGGAGTCTATTCTACGGTAACTTGCTAATCAAAATTTTTACTCCAAATACAAAAAAAAATCTACATTTATTTAGATTTACTAGTAAAATTATTAAAATGTCACGCTAAATATTTATAATATTTATAATATTTATAATATTTCATATGATAAATATCTGTAAGTGGATGTGTCGTGCATAGTCCAGGTTAATGTGTCGTCATGTACGTTCTCTGTCTCACTGAATCCCGCACGTCACTGTATCATCCATTAATCCCGCACGTCACTGCATCATACATTAATCCCACACGTCACTGCATCATACATTAATCCCACACGTCACTGCATCATACATTAATCCCACACGTCACTGCATCATACATTAATCCCACACGTCACTGTATCATACATTAAACCCACACGTCACTGCATCATCCATTAATCCCACACGTCACTGCATCATCCATTAATCCCGCACGTCACTGCATCATCCATTAATCCCGCACGTCACTGCATTATACATTAATCCCACACGTCACTGCATCATCCTCACTGAATCCCACACGTCACTGCATCATACATTAATCCCACACGTCACTGCATCATACATTAATCCCACACGTCACTGTTTCATACATTAATCCCACACGTCACTGCATCATACATTAATCCCACACGTCACTGTATCATACATTAATCCCACACGTCACTGTATCATACATTAATCCCACACGTCACTGCATCATACATTAATCTCACACGTCACTGCATCATACATTAATCCTACACGTCACTGTATCATACATTAATCCCACAGGTCACTGCATCATACATTAATCTCACACGTCACTGCATCATACATTAATCCCACACGCCACTGTATCATACATTAATCTCACATGTCACTGCATCATACATTAATCCCACACGTCACTGCATCATACATTAATTCCACACGTCACTGTATCATACATTAATCTCACATGTCACTGCATCATACATTAATCTCACACGTCACTGTATCATACATTAATCCCACACGTCACTGCATCATACATTAATCTCACACGTCACTGCATCATACATTAATCCCACACGTCACTGTATCATACATTAATCCCACAGGTCACTGCATCATACATTAATCCCACACGTCACTGTATCATACATTAATCTCACACGTCACTGTATCATACATTAATCCCACACGTCACTGCATCATACATTAATCCCACAGGTCACTGCATCATACATTAATCCCACAGGTCACTGCATCATACATTAATCCCACACGTCACTGCATCATACATTAATCTCACACGTCACTGTATCATACATTAATCCCACACGTCACTACATCACGTATCCCCAACCTACATCTACTGTATCCTCTACGTATCCTCACTGGATGCCCTGCTACCCACTACCTATCCTCACTGGATGCCCCACTACCCACTGCCTATCCTCACTGGATGCCCTGCTACCCACTACCTATCCTCACTGGATGCCCTGCTACCCACTACCTATCCTCACTGGATGCCCTGCTACCCACTACCTATCCTCACTGGATGCCCTGCTACCCACTGCCTATCCTCACTGGATGCCTACTACCCCACTACCTATCCTCACTGGATGCCCTGCTACCCACTACCTATCCTCACTGGATGCACTGCTACCCACTACCTATCCTCACTGGATGCCCTTCAACCCACTACCTATCCTCACTGGATGTCCTGTTACCCACTACCTATCCTCACTGGATGCCCTGCTATCCACTAACTATCCTCACTGGATGCCCTGCTACCCACTACCTATCCTCACTGGATGCCCTGTTATCCACTACCTATCCTCACTGGATGCCCTGCTACCCACTACCTATCCTCACTGGATGCCCTGCTACCCACTACCTATCCTCACTGGATGCCCTGCTACCCACTACCTATCCCCACTGGATGCCCTGCTACCCACTACATATCCTCACTGGATGCCCTACTACCCACTACCTATCCTCACTGGATGCCCTGCTACCCAATACCTATCCTCACTGGATGCCCTGCTCCCCACTACCTATCCTCACTGGATGCCCTGCTACCCACTACCTATCCACACTGGATGCCCTGCTACCCACTACCTATCCTCACTGGATGCCCTACTACCACTACCTATCCTCACTGGATGCCCTGCTACCCACTACCTATCCTCACTGGATGCCCTGCTACCCACTACCTATCCTCACTGGATGTCCTACTACCCACTATTTATGCTCACTGGTTGCCCTGCTACCCACTACCTATTCTCACTCGATGCCCTGCTACCCACTACCTATCCTCACTGGATGCCCTGCTACACACTACCTATGCTCACTAGATGTCCTGTTACCCACTACCTATGCTCACTGGATGCCCTGCTACCCACTACCTATCCTCACTGGATGCCCTGCTACCCACTACCTATCCTCACTGGATGCCCTGCTACCCACTACCTATCCTCACTGGATGTCCTGCTACCCACTACCTATCCTCACTGGATGCCCCGCTACCCACTGCCTATCCTCACTGGATGCCCGGCTATCCACTACCTATCCTCACTGGATGCCCTGCTACCCACTACCTACCCTCACTGGTTTGCCCTGCTACCCACTACCTATCCTCACTGGATGCCCTGCTACCCACTACCTACCCTCACGGGATGCCCTGCTACCACTACCTACCCTCACTGGATGCCCTGCTACCCACTACCTACCCTCACTGGATGCCCTGCTACCACTACCTACCCTCACTGGATGCCCTGCTACCCACTACCTATCCTCACTGGATGCCCTGCTACCCACTACCTACCCTCACTGGATGCCCTGCTACCCACTACCTACTCTCACTGGATGCCCTGCTACCCACTACCTACCCTCACTGGATGCCCTGTTACCCACTACCTACCCTCACTGGATGCCCTGCTACCCAGTACCTACCCTCACTGGATGCCCTGCTACCCACTACGTATCCTCACTGGATGCCCTGCTACCCACTACCTACCCTCACTGGATGCCCTGCTACCCACTACCTACCCTCACTGGATGCCCTGCTACCCACTACCTATCCTCACTGGATGCCCTGCTACCCACTACCTATCCTCACTGGATGCCCTGCTACCCACTACCTACCCTCACAGGATTCCCTGCTACCCACTACCTACCCTCACTGGATGCCCTGCTACCCACTACCTACCCTCACTGGATGCCCTGCTACCCACTGCCTATCCTCACTGGATGCCCTGCTACCCACTACCTACCCTCACTGGATGCCCTGCTACCCACTACCTACCCTCACTGGATGCCCTGCTACCCACTACCTATCCTCACTGGATGCCCTGCTACCCACTACCTATCCTCACTGGATGCCCTGCTACCCACTACCTACCCTCACTGGATGCCCTGCTTCCCACTACCTACCCTCACTGGATGCCCTGCTACCCACTACCTACCCTCACTGGATGCCCTGCTACCCACTACCTATCCTCACTGGATGCCCTGCTACCCTCTACCTATCCTTACTGGATGCCCTGCTACCCACTACCTATCCTCACTGGATGCCCTGCTACCCACTACCTACCATCACTGCATGCCCTGCTACCCACTACCTACCCTCACTGGATCCCTGCTACCCACTACCTACCCGCACTGGATGCCCTGCTACCCACTACCTATCCTCACTGGATGCCCTGCTACCCACTACCTACCATCACTGCATGCCCTGCTACCCACTACCTACCCTCACTGGATGCCCTGCTACCCACTACCTACCCGCACTGGATGCCCTGCTACCCACTACCTATCCTCACTGGATGCCCTGCTACCCACTACCTACCCTCACTGGATGCCCTGCTACCCACTACCTACCCTCACTGGATGCCCTGCTACCCACTACCTATCCTCACTGGATGCCCTGCTACCCACTACCTATCCTCACTGGATGCCCTGCTACCCACTACCTACCCTCACTGGATGCCCTGCTACCCACTACCTACCCTCACTGGATGCCCTACTACCCACTACCTACCCTCACTGGATGCCCTGCTACCCACTACCTACCCTCACTGGATGCCCTACTACCCACTACCTACCCTCACTGGATGCCCTGCTACCCACTACAAAATCTCAATATAATTTATAAAATCAATGAGAAAGTTGTAAGCAGAAATAATTAATTGATAAATAGAGTAAGTTAAATTCTTTGTACTAAATCTGAAGTGACTGAAGTGACTGTGACTGAAGTGACTGAAGTGACTGTGACTGAAGTGACTGAAGTGACTGGAGTGACTGAAGTGACTGAAGTGACTGGAGTGACTGGAGTGACTGAAGTGACTGAAGTGACTGGAGTGACTGAAGTGACTGAAGTGACTGGAGTGACTGAAGTGACTGAAGTGACTGAAGTGACTGTGACTGAAGTGACTGAAGTGACTGGAGTGACTGAAGTGACTGAAGTGACTGAAGTGACTGTGACTGAAGTGACTGAAGTGACTGGAGTGACTGAAGTGACTGAAGTGACTGGAGTGACTGAAGTGACTGTGACTGAAGTGACTGAAGTGACTGGAGTGACTGAAGTGACTGAAGTGACTGTGACTGAAGTGACTGAAGTGACTGCAGTGACTGAAGTGACTGTGACTGAAGTGACTGAAGTGACTGGAATGACTGAAGTGACTGAAGTGACTGGAGTGACTGAAGTGACTGTGACTGAAGTGACTGAAGTGACTGGAGTGACTGAAGTGACTGAAGTGACTGGAGTGACTGGAGTGACTGAAGTGACTGAAGTGACTGAAGTGACTGGAGTGACTGAAGTGACTGAAGTGACTGGAGTGACTGAAGTGACTGTGACTGAAGTGACTGAAGTGACTGGAGTGACTGAAGTGACTGGAGTGACTGGAGTGACTGGAGTGACTGAAGTGACTGAAGTGACTGGAGTGACTGAAGTGACTGGAGTGACTGGAGTGACTGAAGTGACTGTGACTGAAGTGACTGAAATGACGGGAGTGACTGAAGTCACTGGAGTGACTGGAGTGACTGAAGTGACTGAAGTGACTGGAGTGACTGGAGTGACTGAAGTGACTGAAGTGACTGGAGTGACTGGAGTGACTGAAGTGAATGGAGTGACTGAAGTGACTGAAGTGACTGAAGTGACTGGAGTGACTGGAGTGACTGGAGTGAATGGAGTGACTGAAGTGACTGAAGTGACTGAAGTGACTGAAGTGACTGAAGTGACTGGAATGACTGGAGTGACTGGAGTGACTGAAGTGAATGGAGTGACTGAAGTGACTGAAGTGACTGAAGTGACTGAAGTGACTGAAGTGACTGGAGTGACTGGAGTGACTGAAGTGACTGAAGTAACTGGAGTGACTGGAGTGACTGAAGTGACTGGAGTGACTGAAGTGACTGGAGTGACTGAAGTGACTGAAGTGACTGAAGTGACTGGAGTGACTGAAGTGACTGGAGTGACTGGAGTGACTGAAGTGACTGAAGTGACTGAAGTGACTGGAGTGACTGAAGTGACTGGAGTGACTGGTGACTGGAGTGACTGGAGTGACTGGAGTGACTGGAGTGACTGGAGTGACTGAAGTGACTGAAGTGACTGAAGTGACTGGAGTGACTGAAGTGACTGGAGTGACTGAAGTGACTGAAGTGACTGGAGTGACTGAAGTGACTGGAGTGACTGGAGTGACTGAAGTGACTGGAGTGACTGAAGTGACTGGGGTGACTGGAGTGACTGAAGTGACTGGAGTGGCTGGAGTGACTGAAGTGACTGAAGTGACTGGAGTGACTGGAGTGACTGAAGTGACTGAAGTGACTGAAGTGACTGAAGTGACTGAAGTGACTGGAGTGACTGAAGCGATTGAAGTGACTGAAGTGACTGAAGTGACTGGAGTGACTGAAGTGACTGAAGTGACTGGAGTGACTAAAGTGACTGGAGTGACTGAAGTGACTGAAGTGACTGGAGTGACTGAAGTGACTGAAGTGACTGAGGTGACTGAAGTGACTGGAGTGACTAAAGTGACTGGAGTGACTAAAGTGACTGGAGTGACTGAAGTGACTGGAGTGACTGAAACGACTGAAGTGACTGGAGTGACTGAAGTGACTGGAGTGACTAAAGTGACTGGAGTGACTGAAGTGACTGGAGTGACTGAAGTGACTGGAGTGACTGAAGCGACTGAAGTGACCGAAATGACTGGAGTGACTGAAGTGACTAAAGTGACTGGTGTGACTGAAGTGACTGAAGTGACTGAAGTGACTGGAGTGACTTAAGTGACTGAAGTGACTGAAGTGACTGGAGTGACTGGAGTGACTGGAGTGACTGAAGTGACTGAAGTGACTGAAATGACTGAAATGACTGGAGTGACTGAGGTGACTGAAGTGACTGAAGTGACTGAAGTGACTGGAGTGACTGAAGTGACTGGAGTGACTGGAGTGACTGAAGTGACTGGAGTGACTGAAGTGACTGGGGTGACTGGAGTGACTGAAGTGACTGAAGTGACTGGAGTGACTTAAGTGACTGAAGTGACTGAAGTGACTGGAGTGACTGGAGTGACTGGAGTGACTGAAGTGACTGAAGTGACTGAAATGACTGGAGTGACTGAGGTGACTGAAGTGACTGAAGTGACTGAAGTGACTGGAGTGAATGAAGTGAGTGAAGTGACTGAAGTGACTGTGACTGAAGTGACTGAAGTGACTGGAGTGATTGAAGTGACTGAAGTGGCTGAAGTGACTGAAGTGACTGGAGTGAGTGGAGTGACTGAAGTGACTGAAGTGACTGGAGTGACTCAAATGACTGGAGTGACTGAAGTGACTGAAATGACTGGAGTGACTGAAGTGACCAGAGTGACTGAAGTGACTGGAGTGACTGAAGTGATTGAAGTGACTGAAATGACTGGAGTGACTAAAGTGACTGAAGTGACTGAAGTGACTGAAGTGACTGAAGCAACTGGAGTGACTGAGGTGACTGAAGTGACTGAAGTGACTGAAGTGACTGAAGTGAATGAAGCGACTGGAGTGACTGAAGTGACTGAAGTGATTGAAGTGACTGAAGTGATTGAAGTGACTGGAGTGACTGAAGTGGCTGAAGTGACTGAAGTGACTGACGTGACTGGAGTGACTGAAGCGACTGAAGTGACTGAAGTGACTGGAGTGACTGAAGTGACTGAAGTGACTGGAGTGACTGAAGTGATTGAAGTGACTGAAGTGACTGAAGCGACTGGAGTGACTGGAGTGACTGGAGTGACTGAAGTAACTGAAGTGACTGGAGTGACTGAAGTGACTGGAGCGACTGAAGCGACTGAAGTGACTGAAGTGACTGGAGTGACTGAAGTGACTGAAGTGACTGAAGTGACTGGAGTGACTGAAGTGGCTGAAGTGACTGAAGTGATTGAAGTTACTGAAGTGACTGAAGTGATTGAAGTGACTGAAGTGACTGGAGTGACTGAAGTGACTGAAGTGACTGAAGTGACTGGAGCGACTGAAGCGACTGAAGTGACTGAAGTGACTGGAGTGACTGAAGTGACTGAAGTGACTGAAGTGACTGGAGTGACTGAAGTGGCTGAAGTGACTGAAGTGACTGAAGTGACTGAAGTGACTGAAGCAACTGGAGTGACTGAGGTGACTGAAGTGACTGAAGTGACTGAAGTGACTGAAATGACTGAAGCGACTGGAGTGACTGAAGTGACTGAAGTGACTGAAGTGATTGAAGTGACTGAAGTGACTGAAGTGACTGAAGTGACTGGAGTGACTGAAGTGACTCAAGTGACTGGAGCGACTGAAGCGACTGAAGTGACTGGAGTGACTGAAGCGACTGGAGTGACTGAAGTGACTGAAGTGACTGAAGTGACTGAAGTGACTGGAGTGACTGAAGCGACTGGAGTGACTGGAGTGACTGAAGGGACTGAAGTGACTGGAGTGACTGAAGTGATTGAAGTGACTGAAGTGACTGAAGTGACTGAAGTGACTGGAGTGACTGAAGTGACTCAAGTGACTGGAGCGACTGAAGCGACTGAAGTGACTGAAGTGACTGGAGTGACTGAAGCGACTGGAGTGACTGAAGTGACTGAAGTGACTGAAGTGACTGAAGTGACTGAAGTGACTGGAGTGACTGAAGTGGCTGAAGTGACGGAAGTGACTGAAGTGGCTGGAGTGACTGAAGCGACTGAAGTGACTGAAGTGACTGGAGTGACTGAAGTGACTGAATTGACTGAAGTGACTGGAGTGACTGAAGTGACTGAAGTGACTGGAGTGACTGAAGTGGCTGAAGTGACTGAAGTGACTGGGGTGAATGAAGTGACTGAAGTGACTGAAGTGACTGTGACTGAAGTGACCGAAGTGACTGGAGTGATTGAAGTGACTGAAGTGGCTGAAGTGACTGAAGTGACTGGAGTGAGTGGAGTGACTGAAGTGACTGAAGTGACTGGAGTGACTGAAATGACTGAAGTGATTGAAGTGACTGAAGTGATTGAAGTGACTGGAGTGACTGAAGTGGCTGAAGTGACTGAAGTGACTGACGTGACTGGAGTGACTGAAGCGACTGAAGTGACTGAAGTGACTGGAGTGACTGAAGTGACTGAAGTGACTGGAGTGACTGAAGTGATTGAAGTGACTGAAGTGACTGAAGCGACTGGAGTGACTGGAGTGACTGGAGTGACTGGAGTGACTGAAGTAACTGAAGTGACTGGAGTGACTGAAGTGACTGGAGCGACTGAAGCGACTGAAGTGACTGAAGTGACTGGAGTGACTGAAGTGACTGAAGTGACTGAAGTGACTGGAGTGACTGAAGTGGCTGAAGTGACTGAAGTGATTGAAGTTACTGAAGTGACTGAAGTGATTGAAGTGACTGAAGTGACTGGAGTGACTGAAGTGACTGAAGTGACTGAAGTGACTGGAGCGACTGAAGCGACTGAAGTGACTGAAGTGACTGGAGTGACTGAAGTGACTGAAGTGACTGAAGTGACTGGAGTGACTGAAGTGGCTGAAGTGACTGAAGTGACTGAAGTGACTGAAGTGACTGAAGCAACTGGAGTGACTGAGGTGACTGAAGTGACTGAAGTGACGAAGTGACTGAAAATGACTGAAGCGACTGGAGTGACTGAAGTGACTGAAGTGACTGAAGTGATTGAAGTGACTGAAGTGACTGAAGTGACTGAAGTGACTGGAGTGACTGAAGTGACTCAAGTGACTGGAGCGACTGAAGCGACTGAAGTGACGGGAGTGACTGAAGCGACTGGAGTGACTGAAGTGACTGAAGTGACTGAAGTGACTGAAGTGACTGGAGTGACTGAAGCGACTGGAGTGACTGGAGTGACTGAAGGGACTGAAGTGACTGGAGTGACTGAAGTGATTGAAGTGACTGAAGTGACTGAAGTGACTGAAGTGACTGAAGTGACTGAAGTGACTCAAGTGACTGGAGCGACTGAAGCGACTGAAGTGACTGAAGTGACTGGAGTGACTGAAGCGACTGGAGTGACTGAAGTGACTGAAGTGACTGAAGTGACTGAAGTGACTGAAGTGACTGGAGTGACTGAAGTGGCTGAAGTGACTGAAGTGACTGGGGTGAATGAAGTGACTGAAGTGACTGAAGTGACTGTGACTGAAGTGACCGAAGTGACTGGAGTGATTGAAGTGACTGAAGTGGCTGAAGTGACTGAAGTGACTGGAGTGAGTGGAGTGACTGAAGTGACTGAAGTGACTGGAGTGACTGAAATGACTGGAGTGACTGAAGTGACTGAAGTGACCGAAGTGACTGAAGTGACTGGAGTGACTGAAGTGACTAAAGTGACTGAAATGACTGGAGTGACTAAAGTGACTGAAGTGACTGAAGTGACTGAAGCAACTGGAGTGACTGAGGTGACTGAAGTGACTGAAGCGACTGAAGTGACTGAAGCGACTGGAGTGACTGAAGTGACTGAAGTGACTGAAGTGACTGAAGCAACTGGAGTGACTGAGGTGACTGAAGTGACTGAAGCGACTGAAGTGACTGAAGCGACTGGAGTGACTGAAGTGACTGAAGTGACTGAAGTGATTGAAGTGACTGAAGTGACTGGAGTGACTGAAGTGACTGGAGTGACTGGAGTGACTGAAGTGACTGAAGTGACTGGAGTGACTGAAGTGACTGAAGTGACTGAAGTGACTGAAGTGACTGAAGTGACTGGAGTGACTGAAGTGACTGAAGTGACTGAAGTGACTGGAGCGACTGAAGCGACTGAAGTGACTGAAGTGACTGGAGTGACTGAAGCGACTGGAGGGGACTGAAGTGACTGAAGTGACTGAAGTGACTGAAGTGACTGAAGTGACTGGAGTGACTGAAGTGGCTGAAGTGACTGAAGTGGCTGGAGTGACGAATCGACTGAAGTGACTGAAGTGACTGGAGTGACTGAAGTGACTGAATTGACTGAAGCGACTGGAGTGACTGAAATGACTGAAGTGACTGGAGTGACTGAAGTGGCTGAAGTGACTGAAGTGACTGATGTGACTGAGGTGACTCGAGTGACTGAAGTGACGAGTGGCTGAAGTGACTGGAGTGACTGAAGTGACTGAAGTGACTGAAGTGACTGAAGTGACTGGAGTGACTGAAGTGACTGAAGTGACTGAATTGACTGAAGTGATTGAAGTGACTGGAGTGACTGAAGTGACTGAAGTGACCTCACACATCTGAGTGTACACTCGTAGGTGTACACTCGTAGGTGTACACTCGCAGGTGTACACTCGTAGGTGCACATTCATCTTGTGTGCACATTTCTATGAATTATGTTTGATGCATTTTCTATAAATTTTGTTGTGAATATTCATCAGTAAATAACAGTATCAGAAGTGGAGTAAACAATGTGTAAACAATGTTGAGGTTCTACCTCCATCCTACCAGTGTGTAAACAATGTTGAGGTTCTACCTCCATCCTACCAGTGTGTAAACAATGTTGAGGTTCTACCTCCATCCTACCAGTGTGTAAACAATGTTGAGGTTCTACCTCCATCCTACCAGTGTGTAAACAATGTTGAGGTTCTACCTCCATCCTACCAGTGTGTAAACAATGTTGAGGTTCTACCTCCATCCTACCAGTGTGTAAACAATGTTGAGGTTCTACCTCCATCCTACCAGTGTGTAAACAATGTTGAGGTTCTACCTCCATCCTACCAGTGTGTAAACAATGTTGAGGTTCTACCTCCATCCTACCAGTGTGTAAACAATGTTGGGTTCTACCTCCATCCTACCAGTGTGTAAACAATGTTGAGGTTCTACCTCCATCCTACCAGTGTGTAAACAATGTTGAGGTTCTACCTCCATCCTACCAGTGTGTAAACAATGTGGAGGTTCTACCTCCATCCTACCAGTGTGTAAACAATGTTGAGGTTCTACCTCCATCCTACCAGTGTGTAAACAATGTGGAGGTTCTGCCTCCATCCTACCAGTGTAAACAATGAGGAGGTTCTGCCTCCATCCTACCAGTGTGTAAACAATGTTGAGGTTCTGCCTCCATCCTACCAGTGTGTAAACAATGTGGAGGTTCTGCCTCCATCCTACCAGTGTGTAAACAATGTGGAGGTTCTACCTCCATCCTACCAGTGTGTAAACAATGTGGAGGTTCTGCCTCCATCCTACCAGTGTGTAAACAATGTGGAGGTTCTACCTCCATCCTACCAGTGTGTAAACAATGTTGAGGTTCTGCCTCCATCCTACCAGTGTGTAAACAATGTTGAGGTTCTACCTCCATCCTACCAGTGTGTAAACAATGTGGAGGTTCTACCTCCATCCTACCAGTGTGTAAACAATGTGGAGGTTCTACCTCCATCCTACCAGTGTGTAAACAATGTGGAGGTTCTACCTCCATCCTACCAGTGTGTAAACAATGTGGAGGTTCTGCCTCCTTCACCTCAACTCTCAACTCCTGCACTTGCAACTCTCCACTCAAAGCTCCTTCAGAAATGTAGGTCCCTACCTATCATTCACCTGCCACTGTCTCAGTACATGTCCACTGTGTCTCTCACTCAGTACATGTCCACTGTGTCTCTCACTCAGTACATGTCCACTGTGTCTCTCACTCAGTACATGTCCACTGTGTCTCTCACTCAGTACATGTCCACTGTGTCTCTCACTCAGTACATGTCCACTGTGTCTCTCACTCAGTACATGTCCACTGTTTCTCTCATCAGTACATGTCCACTGTGTCTCTCACTCAGTACATGTCCACTGTGTCTCTCACTCAGTACATGTCCACTGTGTCTCTCACTCAGTACATGTCCACTGTGTCTCTCACTCAGTACATGTCCACGTGTCTCTCACTCAGTACATGTCCACTGTGTCTCTCACTCAGTACATGTCCACTGTTTCTCTCACTCAGTACATGTCCACTGTGTCTCTCACTCGTACATGTCCACTGTGTCTCTCACTCAGTACATGTCCACTGTGTCTCTCACTCAGTACATGTCCACTGTGTCTCTCACTCAGTACATGTCCACTGTGTCTCTCACTCAGTACATGTCCACTGTGTCTCTCACTCAGTACATGTCCACTGTGTCTCTCACTCAGTACATGTCCACTGTGTCTCTCACTCAGTACATGTCCACTGTGTCTCTCACTCAGTACATGTCCACTGTTTCTCTCACTCAGTACATGTCCACTGTTTCTCTCACTCAGTACATGTCCACTGTTTCTCTCACTCAGTACATGTCCACTGTGTCTCTCACTCAGTACATGTCCACTGTGTCTCTCACTCACTACATGTCCACTGTGTCTCTCACTCACTACATGTCCACTGGACATGTGTCTCTCACTCACTACATGTCCACTGTGTCTCTCACTCAGTACATGTTTGCATCGTACGTTGAGGAGCTGCTGAGGAGCAGAAGTGCTGAGGAGCCCATGTTCCTGTACCTGCCCCTGCAGAGTGTACACGCTCCACTCCAGGTACCAGACAACTACACTACCCCGTACCTCTACATCACTGATACCAACCGTCGCACCTACCTTGGTAAGTGTACCATGTTGCTGTACATGTACCATGGTAAGTGTACCATGTTATTGTACATGTACCATGGTAAGTGTACCATGTTGCTGTACATGTACCATGGTAAGTGTACCATGTTATTGTACATGTACCATGGTAAGTGTACCATGTTATTGTACATGTACCATGGTAAGTGTACCATGTTATTGTACATGTACCATGGTAAGTGTACCATGTTATTCTACATGTACCATGGTAAGTGTACCATGTTATTCTACATGTACCATGGTAAGTGTACCATGTTATTCTACATGTACCATGGTAAGTGTACCATGTTATTGTACATGTACCATGGTAAGTGTACCATGTTATTCTACATGTACCATGGTAAGTGTACCATGTTATTGTACATGTACCATGGTAAGTGTACCATGTTGCTGTACATGTACCATGGTAAGTGTACCATGTTATTCTACATGTACCATGGTAAGTGTACCATGTTATTGTACATGTACAATGGTAAGTGTACCATGTTGCTGTACATGTACCATGGTAAGTGTACCATGTTGCTGTACATGTACCATGGTAAGTGTACCATGTTATTGTACATGTACCATGGTAAGTGTACCATGTTATTCTACATGTACCATGGTAAGTGTACCATGTTATTCTACATGTACCTTTGGTAAGTGTACCATGTTATTGTACATGTACCATGGTAAGTGTACCATGTTATTATACATGTACCATGGTAAGTGTACCATGTTATTGTACATGTACCATGGTAAATGTACCATGTTATTCTACATGTACCATGGTAAGTGTTACCATGTTATTCTACATGTACCATGGTAAGTGTACCATGTTATTGTACATGTACCATGGTAAATGTACCATGTTATTCTACATGTACCATGGTAAGTGTACCATGTTATTCTACATGTACCATGGTAAGTGTACCATGTTATTGTACATGTACCATGGTAAGTGTACCATGTTATTCTACATGTACCATGGTAAGTGTACCATGTTATTCTACATGTACCATGGTAAGTGTACCAAGGTATTGTACAAGTACCATGGTAAGTGTGAATGACAGGATGGATAATGAGAACCTTCAAAACTAGGGATGCCAAGCCCATGATGACACTCTTCAGTCACTTGTTCTATCTAGTCAGGAATATTGCTGCACACTAACAGCACCTTGCAAGGCAGGTGAAATTGCTGACCTAGAAAATGTACAGAGAACCTTCAAAACGGAGACAAAACACCTCAGTTACTGGGAACGATTGAAGTTCCTGAATCTGTACTCCCTGGAATGCAGGCGGAAGAGATACATGATTATATACACTTGGAAAATCCTAGAGGGATTAAAGCCAAACTTGCACACGAAAATCACTCCTTATGAAAGCAAAAGACTCGGCAGACGATGCAACATTCCCCCAATGAAAAGCAGGGGCGGAACTAGCACGATTAGAGACAACACATTAAGTGTCAGGGGTCCAAGACTGTTCAACTGCCTCCCAGCATACATAAAAGGGATTACCAATAGACCCCTGGCTGTCTTTAAGAAGGCGCTCGACAGGCACCTAAAGTCAGTACCTGACCAGCCGGGCTGTGGTTCGTACGTCGGGGTGCGTGCGGCTAACAGTAACAGCTTGGTTGATCAGGCCCTGATCCACCATGAGGCCTGGTCACAGACCGGGGCGCGGGGGCGTTGACCCCCCTAAACCCTTTCCAGGTATACTACCAACCGCTGGATAGGTAAGTGGTCACTATGCACCACAGGATGGGTAGGTGGTCACTGCCCACCTCAGGATGGATAGGTGGTTACTACCCACCTCAGAATGGGTAGGTGGTCGCTACCCACCACAGGATGGGTTGGTGGTCACTACCCACCATTGGTTGGGTAGGTGGTCACTACCCACCTCAGAATGGGTAGGTGATCACTACCCATCACAGGTTGGGTAGGTGGTCACTACCCACCACAGGTTGGGAACGCTGACACTACCCGCCACAGGTTGGGTAGGTGGTCACTACCAACCTCAGGATGGGTAGGCTGTCACTACCCACTACAAGATGGGTAGGGGTCACTACCCACCACAGGTTGGGTAGTGACCAGATTACACTGTTTCCCTCCACTGTATCCAGTTTCCTAAATATTTAGTTCTTAATTAAATTCTTCCCTGAAGTTTCTCTCTCAGAGGTGTTCCGTTGTGTCTCTTAATTTCCCCTCACAGTGTTTCTCCTTCAGATCTGGTACTAATCTTGTTGTTAACTTCTAGATTTTTGAGTTTCTCACATGTTTTCTTCATGTTGTGTTGGTTCATGTTGGTGTCACCAAAACAATAAATCATTGTCAAGGTTACTAAAATGTCTATATTTAGCTAGATTGGTATTTGACACAGTAGGTACCTAGCTGATGTTTACATCTGGAGATGAGCTTGTTACTAAGGCTACTCTAAATCTTCCTCCTTGTACGTAACTTGTGAGTTCATTACCTTTGTAACTTTCTCTGCTATGAAAACTTTAGGGGCCTAGTCCCCTGGACCCATTATGTACCTCTGTAATCTTTTGACTACCACCCACAGGATAGGTATGGGGGGTACATGATAAACGTATTAAACTAACTTCTACGTTGTTAGCTGTCTCTATCTTCTCTCAGAAAGTACTTCTTCTCCGGTTTTCTCTCTTTCTTCCCAGTTCTCAATTCTCACTACTTGTGTGTGGCAGGTATGGTGAGTGCCATGGACGAGGCAGTGGGTCGTGTGGTGGCGGCTCTGAAGACAACTGGCCATTACGATAACTCGGTCATCATCTTCACCTCTGATGTTAGTGTTAAATTATATTCAGTATTGTGGACTAGGAGATAATCATTGGTAATCTTTATTTAACAGTTGATCTTGTTAAATTGGTTTCCACTTAATAAGAATTTTAAAGTTTAACAGTTTTAATTTTAAAATGATTATAAGTATTAACTCTAATTTAACAGTTGCTCATTACGACCTAATCAGAGATCATACAGGATGTGACCTTCAGGAAGGTACGAAAATGTTCACTGCTGAAGTTTCTAGGTTGAAAGGAGGTTACCTGGAGGCTATTCCGGGGATCAACGCCCCCGCGGCCCGGTCCATGACCAGGCCATGACCAGGCCATGACCAGGCATACAGCTGGGCTACAGTTGGTGCCTCTTACGAAATATAGCATAATAAGTGCGAGTTTCAACACTA
>NC_069413.1:25739446-25883929 GCF_026875155.1 Cherax quadricarinatus
AAGGAGCACGGCACCAGACCCAGCAGCACAAGCTAGTCAGGCCCAACTCACACCCACCCACACCCACTCATGTATTTATCTAACCTATTTTTAGAACTACACAACGTTTTAGCCTCAATAACTGTACTCAGGAGTTTATTTCACTCATCCACAACTTTATTGCCAAACCAGTACTTTCCTATATCCTTCCTGAATCTGAATTTTTCCAACTTGAAACCATTGCTGCGAGTCCTGTCTTGGCTGGAAATTTTTAGCACGCTATTTACATCCCCTTTATTTATTCTTGTTTTCCATTTATACACCTCGATCATATCCCCCCTAATTCTACGTCTTTCTAGAGAGTGCAGATTCAGGACCCTCAGTCTATCCACATAGGGAAGATTTCTGATACATGGGATCAACTTTGTCATCCTCCTTTGTACGTTTTCCAGAACATTTATATCCATTCTGTAATACGGTGACCAGAACTGAGCAGTATAATCTAAATGAGGCCTAACCAAGGATGTATAGAGTTGAAGAACAACCTGAGGACTTCTATTATTTATACTTCTAGATATGAAGCCAAGAATTCTATTAGCTTTATTGCGAACACTTATGCACTGTTGTCTTGGTTTCAGATTACTGCTAACCAGAACTCCTAAATCTTTTTCGCAATCCGTAATATTAAGATCTACATTATTTAGTTTATATGTGGCATGGTTATTGTCCTGTCCAACATTTAGAACTTTGCATTTGTCTATATTAAACTGCATCTGCCACCTCTCCGACCAGTGCATCAGTCTATTTAAATCTTCCTGGAGTGCTCTAGTGTCTTCACTAGAATAGTTTTTTATATATTTTATTTAAAAACAATATAAATTACAAGGAGGTATAAAAAGTAAATAATACCACAATACAGAATATGAACAAGATTACGAATATTCACATCTCAAGTGCAGAAAAAATTTGAAAACCTCATGCAAAAAAAAAAAAAAAATGCGTAACCACGCAAAATACATACATACCATTCACTGACACATTATACAAATTGATAAAATAGCTGGCATATACACAAAACCCTATCTGTAAATACACCCACATCATTCACACAATGATCACAGCAATGATCAAACATTAATTTATGTAACTGTCCTAAACTCTTTAGTAACATAATAGGTATTTCACAACAATGATGATATAGGAAAAAGTCACAAAGACATACAAAATAACTGCAATGCCAAAAGTATAAACTTAGTCTCAAAAACATAACACATGTAAGCTTCTACACATAGAAACATGCAATTCCAATCGATAACAACAATAATACAGCTGCAATTATGACATTCAAGCTGTATACAGCTTTACCAAATACTTTATACGGACATAATATAGTGCTATTGACAACAGAACAATACAACATAAAATTTAAACATGACATAAGTAACACATAACTCGACTTACAAAATCGTAATGTACGAATGGTATATAATACCGACAAGTTGAGATTAAGACTTGTCGGTATTATATACCATTCGTACACAACTTGTCAGACACTGCAACATGTGTCTTAATCTCAAAATCGTAATGACACGATTGCAAACAAACCATTCCACGGGCGGGATTTGAACCGCGATCAGAGAGTCACAAAACTCCAGACCGTCGCGTTAGCCACTAGACCAGCTAGCCACAATAACATTCGTCTAACTAGGTATATTTCTACACCATAGGAAGGTTAGCACAGGCACCACTGTGACCACAACTGCAAGTTTTTACAGACGAATCTCCAGCTAGCGTGGCCGTGACGAACTCTAGCTCAAGTCCCTTCACTGCCGTCAACATGACTCACGAAATCATAATGACACGATTGCAAACAAACCATACCACGGGCGGAGACTCTCTGATCGTGGGTTCTATCCCCGTTCGTGGTATGGTTTGCAATCGTGTCATTACGATTTCGTGAGTCATGTTAACGGCTTTGAGGGGACTTGAGCTAGAGTTCGTTACTGCCACGCTAGCTGGAGATTTTGGTGCAACAGTTAGGTTTACCTGGAATTTACCTGGAGAGGGTTTCGGGGGTCAATGCCCCCGCAGCTCGGTCTGAGACCAAGCCTCGTGGTGGATCAGGGTCTGATTAACTAGGCTGTTACTGCTGGCCGCAGGTACTGACTTTATGTGCCTGTCCAGTGCCTTCTTGAAGACAGCCAGGGGTCTATTGGTAATCCCCGTTATGTATGCTGGGAAGCAGTTGAACAGTCTTGGGCCCCTGACACTTATTGTGTTATCTCTCAATATACTCTTGCCCCCCCCCTCCCTGCTTCTCATTGAGGGAATGTTGCATTTCCTGCCGAGTCTTTTGCTTTCATAGGGAGTGATTTTCGTGTGCAGGTTTGGTACTAATCCCTCTAGGATTTTCCATGTATCTTTTTCACCTGAGTTCCAGGGAATACAAATCAAGGGACTTCAACCGTTCCCAGTAATTTAGGTGCTTTATCGTACTTATGTGTGCCGTGAAAGTTCTTCGTACACTCTCCAGGTCTGCAATTTCGCCTGCCTTGAAGGGGGCAGTTAGTGTGCAGCAGCATTTCAGCCTAGATAGAACAAGCGATTTGAAGAGAATTGGCTTGGCGTCCCTAGTTTTGAAGGTTCTCATTATCCATCCTATTTTTTTTTTCTAGCAGATGAGGTAGATACATTGTTGTGGTCTTCGAAGGTGAGATTCTCTGATATTATCACTCCCAGGTCCTTCACATTATTTTTTCGCTCTATTATATGGTTAAAATTTGCTATATACCCTGATGGAAGAATTTCTTGTGCATATCTGGAGTTTATCTGGAGAGAGTTCCGGGGGTCAACGCCCCCGCGGCCCGGTCTGTGACCAGGCCTCCTTAGGTCAGTGTCCCAGGATGCGACCCACACCAGTCGACTAACACCCAGGTACCCATTTTACTGATGGGGAACATAGACAACAGGTGGAAACACGTCCAATGTTTCTACTCTGGCTGGGAATCGAACCCAGGCCCTCACCGTGTGAAGCGAGAGCGTTAACCACCAGGCTACAATAATGGCTACAATAATAACATTACCTATTCAATTTGTAAAGGATTGAGAAGTCACTCGTTACTGAAGTTGTTTAAATAATAATGTTACAAGGACCCCATTGGAAATAAGCCACTCTGGCTTTTTTTTGGGATAATCCATGTAAATATTTTGACTGTTTTTATATATTATTTTTTGCTACAAAGAATATTCCTATACTTGACCTTAATAACTGTCGTCCCGTGTCTCATCAGAGGACCCAGAGGAGCGAGTTGACTTGGTCTCGGTGCACGTGGACGTGGTGGAGGAGTTACTTCAGTACCTCCTGGAGGAACTGCAGAGATACGTTCCAGCAGACATATTTCCTGAAGTGCCTGAAGCCAGCCCTGACAACTTCGATGGTGTCTGGTCCCCTGGTTGGTGCTAGTTACCCAGAGACAGTTCTAGTGTCCCCTGATATGTTGCTAGTGTTTCCTAGGGTGGTGTGTTTCCCTGAAGTAATGCTAGTGGCCTCTTGAGTGATGGTAGCAGACTCTTGAATGGTGCTAGCAGCCTCTTGAGTGATGCTAGCAGCCTCCTGAGTGGTGCTAGCAGCCTCTTGAGTGATGCTAGCAGCCTCCTGAGTGGTGCTAGCAGCCTCTTGAGTGGTGCTAGCACTCTTGGGTGGGGTTAGTGTACTAGTGTCTCCTAGTGAGGAGCTAGCTACTGATACTTCAGACAGCACTACTGACTTCTGGCTTGGTCTCAACAGTGTCTGAGATACAAAGAAAATCCAGATTCTTCTACAAAGTATTGTACTAAAAATTATATAAAATACGGACAAGTTGATGATTAAGACACATGCAACAGTTGCGTATCTTTATTGTTGAAACACTTCGAATACACAGTAGGTTTCTTCAGTCAAGTGATATGAAAACGATATAATCAGTCCATCAACGTTGGAGAAATAGCATTAAGGTGGTCAGTCCTTCATCCTGGGGAAGAGTTCAGCTCCATGGAGCTGAGGGACTGACCACCTCAAATACTATATCTCCAAGGTTAATAGACTGATTACATCTTCATTTCACTACTACACCTACTGCCTCTGTATTCGACTGAAGAAGCCTCCTGTATAGGCGAAACGTTTCAACAACAGATACCCAACTGTTGCACAAGTGTCTTCCTGGGAAGTATAAGGTAAAACAGTGAAATTTTTTGTGAATTAAGATAATATTCATCAAAGTTAGTTTCGTGTATATATAATTTCTTTAAATTCGTTATTTTGGAAATTTATTCCAAATAATTAACACTGAAATAATTATTCCAATGTACTCCATAGTTTTACAATACAAATAAACAAAAAAAAATTGCTTTTAGCACTAAAATTTTTTCTCTGTTTCTAAAAGTTTCATTGTATTTCGTTTGACATTAATAAAATGTCTAAATCAATAATAATGCCATTAAATATTTTTTAAAAATCTTAAATGCAGTCATATACTCTGCAATATTTTTTTTAATTCCTCTAATTTAGTTTATTATGATTGATATGTTAGTCAGTATATCAACTGGACATTCTGAAGATTATTAATATCCTCCCATAAATATTATGACCAAGATTATGTGTAATATTGTGACCAAGACTTTACCTGGAGAGAGTTCCGGGGGTCAACGCCCCCGCGGCCCGGTCTGTGACCAGGCCTCCTGGTGGATCAGGGCCTGATCAACCAGGCTGTTACTGCTGGCTGCACGCACACCAACGTACGAGCCACAGCCCGGCTGGTCAGGTACCGACTTTAGGTGCTTGTCCAGTGCCAGCTTGAAGACTGCCAGGGGTCTGTTGGTAATCCCCATTATGTGTGCTGGGAGGCAGTTGAACAGTCTCAGGCCCTGACACTTATTGTATGGTCTCTTAACGTGCTAGTGACACCCCTGCTTTTCATTGGGGGGATGTTGCATCGTCTGCCAAGTCTTTTGCTTTCGCAGTGATTTTCGTGTGCAAGTTCGGTACTAGTCCCTCCAGGATTTTTCAGGTGTATATAATCATGTATCTCTCCCGCCTGTGTTCCAGGGAATACAGGTTCAGGAACCTCAAGCGCTCCCAGTAATTGAGGTGTTTTATCTCTGTTATGCGCGCTGTGAAGGTTCTCTGTACATTTTCTAGGTCAGCAATTTCACCTGCCTTGAAAGGTGCTGTTAGTGTGTAGCAATATTCCAGCCTAGATAGAACAAGTGACCTGAAGAGTGTCATCATGGGCTTGGCCTCCCTAGTTTTGAAGGTTCTCATTATCCACCCTGTCATTTTTCTAGCAGATGCGATTGATACAATGCTATGGTCCTTGAAGGTGAGATCCTCCGACATGATCACTCCCAGGTCTTTGACGTTGGTGTTTCACTCTATTTTGTGGCCAGAATTTGTTTTGTACTCTGATGAAGATTTAATTTCCTCGTGTTTACCATATCTGAGTAATTGAAATTTCTCATCGTTGAACTTCATATTGTTTTCTGCAGCCCACTGAAAGATTTGGTTGATGTCCGCCTGGAGTCTTGCAGTGTCTGCAATGGAAGACACTGTCATGCAGATTCGGGTGTCATCTGCAAAGGAAGACACGGTGCTGTGGCTGACATCCTTGTCTATGTCAGACATGAGGATGAGGAACAAGATGGGAGCGAGTACTGTGCCTTGTGGAACAGAGCTTTTCACCGTAGCTGCCTCGAACTTTACTCTGTTGACTACTACTCTCTGTGTTCTGTTAGTGAGGAAATTATAGATCCATCGACCAACTTTTCCTGTTATTCCTTTAGCACGCATTTTGTGCGCTATTATGCCATGGCCACACTTGTTGAAGGCTTTTGCAAAGTCTGTATATATTACATCTGCATTCTTTTTGTCTTCTAGTGCATCTAGGACCTTGTCATAGTGATCCAATAGTTGAGACAGACAGGAGCGACCTGTTCTAAACCCATGTTGCCCTGGGTTGTGTAACTGATGGGTTTCTAGATGGGTGGTGATCTTGCTTCTTAGGACCCTTTCAAAGATTTTTATGATATGGGATGTTAGTGCTATTGGTCTGTAGTTCTTTGCTATTGCTTTACTGCCCCCTTTGTGGAGTGGGGCTATGTCTGTTGTTTTTAGTAACTGTGGGACGACCCCCGTGTCCATGCTCCCTCTCCATAGGATGGTAAAAGCTCGCGATAGGGGTCGCAGTTCTTGATGAACACGGAGTTCCATGAGTCTGGCCCTGGGGCAGAGTGCATGGGCATGTCATTTATCGCCTGTTCGAAGTCATTTGGCGTCAGGATAACATCAGATAGGCTTGTGTTAACCAAATTCTGTGGCGCTCTCATAAAAAATTAATTTTGATCTTCGACTCTCAGTCTGGTTAGCGGCTTGCTAAAAACTGAGTCATATTGGGACTTGAGTAGCTCACTCATTTCCTTGCTGTCATTTGTGTAGGACCCATCTTGTTTAAGTAGGGGCCCAATACTGGACGTTGTTCTCAACTTTGATTTGGTATAGAAGAAATACTTTGGGTTTCTTTCGATTTCATTCATGGCTTTTAGTTCTTCCCGCGATTCCTGACTCCTATAAGATTCCTTTAGCTTAAGTTCGATGCTTGCTATTTCTCTGACCAGTGACTCCCTACATATTTCAGATATATTATTATTATAATCAAAAACCAAGACTTTGAGATGACCAAAATTTGGTCATCTCAAAAAATCTTGGATATTATCTTAACTCTACAAGACTTTGAAAAGGCAATAAATGACATGCCCATGCACTCTGTCCCAGGCCCAGACTCGTGGAACTCCGTGTTCATCAAGAATTGCAAGAAGCTCCTATCGCGTACCTTCAGCATTCTATGGAGAGGGAGCATGGACACAGGGGTCATCCCACACACACTAAAAACAACACAGCCCCACTCCACAGAGGTGGCAGTATAGCAATTGCAAAGAACTTCAGACCAATAGCACTAACATCCCATATAAAAATCTTTGAGAGGGCTCTAAGAAGCAAGATCGCCAACCACCTAGATACCCAGGGCAACACAGGTTTAGAGCAGGTTGCTCCTGCCTGTCCCAGCTATTGGACCACTATGACATGGTCCTGGATGCTGTTGAGCATAAACAAAATGCAGATGTATATACAGACTTTGCAAAAGCTTTCAACAAGTGTGACCATGGCATAATTGCACACAAAATGCTTGATAAAGGAATAACAGGAAAAGTTGGTAAATGGATCTATAACTTCCTGACAAGTAGAACACAAAGAGTAATAGTAAACAGAGTACAGTACCAGGTAGCCACATTGAAAAAGCTCTGTTCCACAAGGCACAGTACTCGCTCCCATTCTATTCCTTTTCCTCATTTCAGACATTGAGAGATATGTAAACCATATCTCCATGTCTTCCTTTGTGGATGACATCCGGATTGCCATAGCGGTGACTTCCATCGACGACACCACAAGACTCCAAGTGGACATAAACCAAATCTTCAAATGGGCCACTCAAAACAATATGAAGTTCAACGAAAAATTTCAGCTAATCAGATATGGAAAACTTGAGAAAATTAATAATGTATCAGGGTGTACAACAAATTCTAACCATACGATAGAGAAAAAAAGAAATGTGAAGGACCTGGGAGTGATAATGTCAAAGGATCTTGCCTTCAAATACCACAACAATGTATCTACCTCATCACCTAAGAAAATGATGGGATGGATAATGAAAACCTTCAAAACTAGGGACGCCAAGCCCGTGATGACCGTGGTACGATAGTATTTCGATAGTATTTCTCACATTTTTTACCACAGAGTTGGCACTAGAAGCTTTCTTTGGGGCCATGGTGGCTTATGTAGCAGTTACAAGCACTAAAAACAATGGAATGATACAAAATATATCGTATGTATGCGTGAAACCGTCCGTCCTGGCTTATAAACAATGGCACACTAGCTGAAGGCAGGGCAGCTGAGTCACTCAGGCTGGATGGAGGGGCAGACGCGTTCGGGATGAATGTCGTTACCTGAGTTTTTCATCGTCGGTCGAGCCAATATTTTTACGCAAAATCGCATCGTTGCCTGATTTTATCGTTAGTCGATGCCATCGTTGGTCAAGGGTCCATGTAATTACAATAATGCAGTAGTCTGCATAACAGTAAATCTTCTATTTTTTGTGTGAATAAAAATTCAAAATGGAAAGCAGTCATAATATAAGAGGAGCCTGGAGATGTGACTAATAAACAGAGAAATGTCTGGAATGTCTGCATTGTTTATTTTGGACCTTATTTTGAATTTGGCATCTTTTGAAATTTGTGTGCAATTGGCTAAATTACAGATTTCTGACCATTTTATTGGGTAGTTGAAATAGGTGAATGGGCAGTTTCTTGTACTTATTCAACAGAATACGAGGAATACTAGCAAAATGGCTATGGAATTCCACAAAATTAGGGCGTAAAGTGTGTGATATTGCCGATGCATAAATACTGCCATTGGGCTAAGTGTATTCTAACCTAACCACTCTGTAATCCAGAAAAATCACTAATCCGGCACCCTACAGGTCTAGACGATGCCAGATTAGTGATGGCCAACCTGTAATTGGTTAATTTTGAGTGATAAGTGATTTCTAAGTAGGGCCTTAAATTGATTTGCAGGCAGGGGCCCTTTAGTGTGTTCTGGTAATGAATTCCAGATCTTCGGGCCCTTTATAAACTGAATAAATAAATAAATACTGAAATAAAATTTTATTTCTTTGCTAAGGTTACAATGTGTGTTTACTTTTCATAATTTGATTGGTACAAAGAAAGCCATTATCATGCCAAGGCATTTCGGGCAGACTCAACCTAATACTTACAGACTACTTTAGTGTAGACAGGTGAAGAATGGTAGAATATCACATGCAATATTTTACTCTATTATTAATATGAGGTAGTACAATTAATGATACAAACATACATTTTTAAGTTTGTAATAATGGCTTGATAGTTAAGGGAAAATAAAATATTTGGGAGAGTTTGCTATAAATTTGGTTAGAGTTTAGCATAGTGTGGATATGATTATTATTGAGATATGAGATGATTGTTGCGTATGATCCTAAACTGATTTGTGGGCAAGGGACCTCTTGCTGTTTCAGGCAAGGAGTTCCAGATCTTCGGGCCCTTTATGTGCACTGCATTTTTGCATAGTGAGGGATGTCAAGAAGTGTTTTGTACCTTGTGTTATGGATGTGTCCTGTTGAAGCTGTCTAGGAGTTTGAGTGGAGAGATGGTATTGGAGTTTAATGTTCTGTATATATAGTAGGCATCATAATAAGTGTATATTTTGTATATTAGGTAAGTTCAAGCTTTTGAAGAGCAGTGGGGTATGTTGTCAGGTTCTGGAGTTTGTGATCATCCACACTGCCACTTTATGTTGGGTTATTAAAGGTTTAGGGTGAATGGCCGTGGTAGATCCCCAAACACAAATACAATAAGTTAGGTAAGGGTATATTACAGAGTGATATAAAGTAAGGTGCACCCTTTGGGATACATAGTATCATATCATGGAAAGGATACCTACTTTTTTGGAAACTTTCTTAGTTATATGTTGGATGTGGGTCTGAAATTTAAGATTACAGTCAAAGTGGAGACCTAGAAATTTGCCCTTAGTGTGTCTTGTAATGGGTGAACCATTTATCAATATGTTTAGCAGCTAGATATTTAATGCTCTGTTTCCAAAAAGCACAAAGTAGGTTTTGTCTATAATGAGAGTAAGTTTGCTGGTCATCATCCAGTTTGATATTTTATGTAGCTCGCTGTTTACAGCGTTACTAAGCATAGCCGGGTTTATGTGGAAGAAGACATAAGTGGTGTCATCTGTGAATAGAACTGGTTTAAGGAGTCATGATGCATTTGGGAGGTCATTGAAAGGGTAGAGGACCTAGGATACTTCGCTGTGGCACTCCAATAACCACAGACTAAGTATTGGAGGTCACGCCATTTGTGTATACATATTGGTGTCTATCACTAAGATATAATTTTAGGTAATTGAGAGTGTCCTCTGACCCCGTAATACTCTAGTTTTAGGTGCAAGATATTGTGGTCTACTGTATCAAATGCTTTCCGTAAGTCTATGAAGAGCCCCACAGGATATTCATTGTTTTTAGTTCCTGTATATAGTAATTCGAGGATCTGAATAATTGTATAATTCGTGCTTTATGTGCGTAGCATTTTTGCAGAGGGATAGATGGATACAAGGGACATCGAAGAGTGATTTGTGCCTTGTGTTGTGTCTGTACATTCTGTTGTAGTTATCAAGGAGGAGTCCGGGAGGAGGGGTAATGTTGGAGTATAATGTTCTGTATATGTAGTAGGAACAATAATAAGTGTGGAAGTTTTGCATATTAAACAAGTTAAGGCTCTTAAAAAGTGGTGGAGTGTGCTGCCTAGTGCAGGAGTTGGTAATCAATCACACAGCAGCTTTTTGTTGGGTTATTAAAGGTTTAAGGTGATTTGCTGTGGTTGAGCCCCATGCACAAATACCATAGGTGAGGTAAGGGTAAATGAGAGTGGTAAAGAGCAAGAAGAGCTGTTTGGGGTACATAGTACCGTATCTTTGAAAGGTTTGCCTACTATTCTTAGACTTTCTTAGATATTTTCTGTATGTGGGCCTGAAATTTGAGATTGCAGTTGAGGGGAGACCTAGAAATATGCCCTGTGTGTGTCTTGAAATAGGTGAACCATTTATTAATATGTTCAGCTGTACATTTGAAGCTGTTTCCTAACTGTATGAAGTATGTTTTGTCTATGTTGAGAGTAAGTTTGTTGGTAGTCATCCAAATAGATATTTTTAGTAGTTCATCATTTACAGTGTCTGTTAGAATAGTTGGGTTTGGGTGAGAGAAGATATAAGCAGTGTTATCTGCAAATAAAATGGGTTTAAGGAGTTTAGGTGCATTTTGGAGGTCATTGATGTAAATGAGAAAGAGAAGTGGGCTAAGGACACTACCCTGTGGGACCCCAACAAGAACAGGTTGTAAGTGGAATTAATGCCATTTGTGTATACATACTGGTTCCTATTGCTAAGATTTTAAGTAATCGAGAGAATGTCCTCTGACCCCATAATGCTCAAGTTTTAGGTGCAATAGGTTATGGTCAACAGTATCAAATGCTTTTCGTAGGTTTATGAAAAGCCCCAGGAGAATTTAATCTTTTTGAGTGCCGAACAGATTAGTGTAAACATATGTATAATTGTATCGTTAGTACTTTTTTCAGTCTAAATTCATGCTGACAGGGGTTAAGTATATTGTGGGATACTAAATAGGAGTAGACTTGTTTGTGACTGAATTTTTCAAAGATTTTAGATAGTAGGGGCAAGTTTGATATTGGCCTATAGTTGTTCAGTTCAGTTGGATCACCTCCTTTGAGAATCGGGGTAACCCTTGCTGTGTGGATGGGAAGGTGGAAGATTCAATGGATTTATTAAAGAGTTGCAATAATTCATGACAACACATGAGAAGCTTTTTTATACATGAGTGGTGGTAAGTTATTTAGGTCTCCTGTCTTGTTCCTTAGTGTTTTGATGATGAGTGAGATTTCAGTAGGGTTTGTTGGGGCTAGGAATAGTGTTTGGGTAGTTATAAGTGAGGTAGTCTTTTAGCTGAGTGTTTGAGTTTGGAATTTTGTTTTCCAGCTTTGTTCCTAGAGTTGAGAAAAAGACATTAAGTTTGTTGGCAGTGTCTTTTGGCTGGAGGAGAGGTTCTTCTTGTTTAGTTAATAACTCTGTTTTGAGACAGCTTTTTAGATCCTAGAATTTCAGATAGGGTTTTCCAGATCTTTTTCAAGTTCCCTTTTATGTTATAAAATCTGTTTTTGTAATACAGTTTTTTAGACCTTATTAGTAAATTAGTAAGTATTGACAAGTAACGTTTCATAAGATCCTTCGTTATTAGACCCATTCTGTACTATTTTTCATATAGATGTTTTTTATCAATAGATATGAGAATGTTGTTTGCAAGCCAGGGGCTGTTTAGTCTCTGTTGTGATCTGCTTTGGTTTTATTGGGCAATGCCTGTTATAGAGGTTTTGGGCTTTTTTGTAAAAAAATATTAACACATTCATCAATATCTGATTGCTAGGTCACTCTGCCAGCCAATGTTACTTAACTCTTTGAGGGTTGGCCACGTACAAGTACGTCATTGCAGCCAGGGTTGGTCATGTACCTGTACGCCTAAATTCTAGAGCCTTCAAAGCTGGTGGAAGAAAGCTGGCAGGGCTACATATGAAAGAATGGGTTGTGTGGTCAGTGTGAGCAGTATAAAAAAAATCCTGAAGCACACGGTGCATAATGAGAAAAAAAAACTTCGACTTTTTTATTTAAAACAGTGACTCTCTAGTGTATTTTTGCATGGCATTTATGGTTGTATTCTCGTTTCCTTGGTCTCATTTGATAGAATGGAAGATATATTACAGAATTAGAGATGATTTTAATTGGTTTCACGATGACAAGTACCTTGAAATTGAGCTCAAAGTAGCGGAAATGATCGATGTTTGCCGATGTTCAGGAGTAAACAAATCAAGCCACGCGTCCAATACACATCAACTGGTGAGTCTAATATTCTTTCACAAGTGCGCTGATATAATTTATACCGTTTTTACAATGATATAGTAGTATACATAACAGAAAACCTTCTATTTTCTGTGAGAATAAAAATTCAAAATGGAAAGCAAAAGTAATGTAAGAGAGGCCTAGAGACATGACTAATGAATAGATAAAATGTTATTTTAGTGCCATGAATGTCTGTCTTGTTTATTCTGGACCCTATTTCGAAATTGGCATCTTTTGAAATTTGTGTGAAATTGCCCAAATTGCCAATTTCTGACCACTTTATTGGGTAGCTGAAATCGGTAAATGGGCAGATTCTTGTACTCAATCGATATAACAAATAGAGTTCTAGGGAAATAGCTATGATTTTAGTCAACTGCAACATTGAAATTGGCTGAAAATAGGGCTCAAAGTGGGCGAAATCACCCACTTTGAGACTGCTAACTTCGTGAGAGCATAATTCCATAAGTTTTCCATCAAATTTCATACTTTTGGTGTCATTATGATCGGAAAAAGATTCTCTATCATTTCACAAGGAAAAATAATATTTGTATTTTTTCAAAAACTTTTCGACCCTGAGAAAGAGTTTAGGAGAGGGCCTCTTAACCCTCAAAGGGTTAATGATGCAATAAAGTTATTAACTGATGACTTGTCACATAGTCGGAATGTGATCTTATTTGTGTCCTGGGGCAATTTACAAAAAGTGGTTATGAGAAAGGTGGAATAGTGGTCAGTGGTGTTATCTGTGATTATGCCTGCTTTTAATGAGGATACAGTGTTTGTCCAGATATGGTCAAGTAATGAGGCACATGACTCTGAGATTCTTGTAGGTTTTATTATAGTTGGCAGAAGTAAGCGGTTGCTCTTAGTGTTTGTGAATTCAGTTACTTGTGGGTCGTGGTCATGGATGAAGTTTATGTTGAAGTCACCTGTAGGTATCAGGTGGTGTTTATTCATCTTTGCGTCAGTTACCGTGTTTTTAGGTTTCCACTAAAAGAGTAAATATTGGAGTGAGGTACTCTGTAGATTACTCCAACAGTTAAAGGTGTTTTAAGCTTTTTGGATTTAAATTTAGCAAATGTATATTTATCATATTCATCCCTAGTGCAAGTAGATTTAATACATTCAAATTCATTGGATCTGGCCTATAGCTGTGTATGGCCGTATAGCCAGGTATGGCACAGATGTTTGTAACATCGTGTTTTAGCCAAGTTTGTCTTTATGACTACCATAAAAATCTACTTATATGCAAGTCAATAATGGTGTTTAATGCAGTATTTAGGCATTTCAGTTTTACCAGGGCTTTACCCAAATGCATTAGCAGGCTTTACCAGAACTGTTAAAATGCCCTTGCAAACTCTACCTGTGATGCATCTTCAACACCAATTATGGGAAGAAGTCTGCTCTCAGTGGTGCTACCTGTAGTGCATCTTCAACACCTACTATGGGAAGAAATCTACCCACAGGGGCAGAGCATCCCAACATTCATATCTCAACATAGGTAAACTTCTAAATAAAAAATGAAGATTAGTCAGTAGGCCACTGTGCTTTTGTACCTCTTATGTCTTTTTATAATAAACTGACTACTGATGTACACTCAGTGAGAGCCATAGGACCTAGCTACACCTGATATCCCCTCATGCTATAAATATACAAGATCATTATCTACTTACCTTGTACATTTACACCAAAATCAATAAAGCAGAATTTAGTGAAAAACTGTTAACTTACAAATAACTGTAAAGGCTTTATTACTCAAAACAAAACTGAATTATAACTTTAAAAAACAGTATAAAATTTACATTTCTAGATGAAATCCACAACAGCAAGTTGTTAATTGTTACAACAAAAGAAAAAATGAGAGATCATAATTACCTGACTGGTAAATACAGTATTGTGTAGCTACTTGTGGCAGCTGAAACCTCAAATTTGTAATATAATACAAAAAAATACATTCTGAACTGCTATGATACAAAGGCCTGAATACTTGATCCACAATTACCAACCTTATTACATAAGGCTAAATAATTAACTAAGTAAGAAAGGAAAGCACAACCATGCATAGTGCTATCCTCTAGTTTAGAAAATATTTTATAGACAATGCAAAACTAAAATATATGGAGGTAAAGCTAGTAACTAGACCGTCTAGATATATTTCTCATGATTGAGAAGTGGAGCTAACACACTAATTTATTAGACCCTATGACATGTATGTATATTCCAAAGAAAGATATGCCTTATTACACTATATTAATTTTGTGAAAAGCTATCATTCAGAACATATGTATGGTTTCTCAGTGAAATAAACTAGTATATATCCTATTAGATTTAATTTCCCTGTAATAAAATTAACAAAGTGGTTGGTTTACTAACAACAGAACATAGTCCTTTGATGCTTGCTGAAGTAAGTTTGATTACTAGTAATGTAGCAACCATGCAGTAACTCTTTAATTATACCATAAATGGGTTTAGTGACCCAATTAAGTTTGTTATTTATTTCCCACATTCCCTTGTCATGTGTGCCACCAGTCTGTTACCTGAGTCAAACTAGAAAAAAAACTCACTTTTGCAGGGTACATTATTTAAATTAATTGTATACGTGACCCTTGAACAACACGGGTGTGGACTGCGCGGGTCAACTTATACACGGATTTTCTCAATAAATATATTGGAAAATGTTTTGGAGATTTGCAACCGATAAAAATTAAGAAAAAGTTAGGTATGTCATATATGCATAAAATACAGTGGACCCCCACCTTAGGATATTAATCAGTTCCTGAGAGCTCATCGTAAGCCGAAATTATCGTAAGGCGAATTAATTTTTCCCATAAGAAATAATGGAAATCAAATTAATCCATGCAAGACACCCCAAAGTATGAAAAAAAAAAAATTTTACCACATGAAATATTAATTTTAATACACACAAACTTAAGAAGACATGCGCAATTAATACTCTACTAAGAATACAATACATGACACTTACCTTTATTGAAGATCTGGTGATGATTGATGGGATGGGAGGAGGGAGAGTGTGGAAGTTGTTATTGTTTAGAAGGGGAATCCCCTTCCATTAGGACTTGAGGTAGCAAGTCCTTTTCTGGGGTTACTTCCCTTTCTTTTAATGCCACTAGGACCAGCTTGAGAGTCACTGGGCCTCTGTCGGACAACAAATCTGTCCACAGAGGCCTGTACCTCCTGTTCCTTTAAGATTTGCCTTAAATGGGCCACAACATTGTCATTGTAATAGTCACTAGCACGGCTTGCAATAGCTGTGTTAGGGTGATTTTCATCCATAAAGGTTTGCACTTCAGCCCATTTTGCACACATTTCCTTAATCTTTGAAGTAAGCACAATGGATTCCACAACTGGCATAGGCTTCTCAGGGTTAGCCCCAAACCCTTCAAAACCTTTCTTAATTTCCATACTAATTCTTACCCTTTTTACCACAGGGTTGGCACTAGAAGCTTTCTTGGGGCCCATGGTGACTTATTTTGCAGTTACAAGCACAAAACACACTGGGATAAGGTGAAATGTACCAATTGTATGCGTGGATGCGACCGCACTGGCTGGCTTGTAAACACTGGCATCCACGGGGCAGCTGAGGCCACATGTGGGACGCGTCCTGGACGAATCACGTAAGGCGAGTTTTTTTATCGTGAGGTGAGGCAAAATTTTTGCGTTCAAATGCTTCATACGGCGTTCGTAAATGCTTCACGATGCATTTGTAAGGCAGGGGTCCACTGTATAAGAAGAAAAGTAGACTAGAAATTTGTATTGCCTTTCTCAGGACTGGTTGGCAACAGTTATCGCACCAAGTTTGTTTTGTTAATGAGAGCATCAGCAGCACTATATGTTAAAAATCACAGAGTATGAGTTTTCAGTTTTTCTTTGAAATGAAGAATAAAAGGTACTGCGGATAGGAATCTGTGCCTTTTTATATTGCCATCTGCCTCCCACTCCTCAAAATTTGTTAAATCCATGCATGAGAGGGAAAAAATGAAGTTATTAACCCTTCCACTGTCAAGACCTCTGATCCCAAAGTCTCCCTCAGTGTCAAAAAATATTTAAAAAAAAAAAAAAAAAATTCTTACCAAAATCTTAAGAATATTTTTGTGAGTGCTTTAAAAAAAAAAAATTGTGATCAGTACTTACCAAGATATAGAGGTGTGAAGTTGATAGAAAGTTGAACTGCTTATGGCAACATCGGCGACTGGTACTCACTCGATATTATTATTTTTACTTTTATTTATTTTTTCTTTTCTTTTTTAATATTTTACTTTTTCAAGTAACTTTTGTGGCCTGTGAGACCAATATAATGCATAATGTATATATATCCACTCATTGTATGCAACACAATAACTACACATTATCATTATTTTGTTAACAAAACTAGTTTACACCAAATCATGATGCCTTCCCCACCAACCACGCTGCCTTCCCCACTTCCCACGCTGCCTTCCCCACTAACCATGCCATCTTCCCCACCACCCAAATGGAAATAAGTCACTTTATCTGATTTTTTTTTGGGTTATCCTAGGTACTCTACACGTCTTGCTATGTTGTTTACACAAACCCACGCTGCCTTCCCCACCAATCACGCTGCCTTCCACACCACCCACACAATCTTCACCAACCATGCAGTCTTCCCCACCACCCACACAGTCTTCCCCACCAACCATGCAGTCTTCCCCACCACTCACACAGTCTTCCCCACCAACCATGCTGTCTTCCTCACCACCCACATGGAAATAAGTCTGACTTTTTTGGTGGGGAAGTGAAAGGGTGATAATCGTCTGGGCTTTCAGCACTATTTCTAGTATCCTGGGCATTGTTTTTGGTCACAAATTCCTCAAAACCATGAGATTCATCTTCACTGACACTTCAGTCTGTGATAGAACTATCACTTGGGTCCCAGGTCGCCAGGGAGTGAGGTATTCCTTACCACTAGGCTTGGTGACAAAGGCATACTAAATTAGCATTCCCATAATGCACTGCAGCCTCCCCGATTTTTTTTATACTGCACACACCGACCATGCAGACCCATTCTCTCACATGTACATCTACCAGCTTTCTCCTGCTAGATTTGAAGCCGCTAGAATTTTGGCGTATTAATATGTCACCAGCACTGGCTCATAAGCCGTACCTATATGGCACCAACAGTGAAAGGGTTAAAGAATGATGGAAGGCTGGAAGAGTCAGAGTTGTTCCACACAACAGAGTAGAGCAGCAATAGTGTTAAAGTAATGATCAGCACTACCTTAAAGACCAATTTTTTGTGGGTAAACCCTATCAATGAATGAGTGAAGCTTGCAAATAAAGATCTAGCAAATACCAAGACTTCAACAAACAATGGACTTTCCCTTTTTGTCGATCTCCATTATCGCCATTTTCTGTTTTCGCCGACTTTTTTCATCAAAATACATGTATTGGTTCTGTTTTCGTTGATTTCCTCCATTTTTGTTGATGGTATGGAACCTGTCCAGTGCCCAGCGAGCAGACAAAGCTGCTTCCCACATGCATTCTCAGGCAGTGTCGTGTTGTTTCTCGGTGAGTGAACATATCCTGCCAGGTCATATAAAACATTTCATAATAATCCATTGTTTTTGGCACTTGTTTATTGTGTGAGACTACTAAATAAGCCACCATGGGCCCAAAGAAAGCTCCTAGTGCCAGTCCTTTGGTAAAGAAAGTGAGGAACACGAAAGAATTAAAGAAAGAAATCGTTGAAAAGTACCAAAGTGGAGGAGGAAGAGAGAGGGGAGAATGTGCCTTCTTCAGTGATTCAGTGATTCTACGATATGTACGATACTAAAATAGCATAAGTCAGTAAAGGTTATAGTGCCAACCAGTAATAAAGTGTAGCATTAACAGTGTAGCAAGTAAGTTAAGCAATTAATCGATAGAAAAAGGACAGCACGAACCTAACTCCTCCACTGTTGTTGGAGTTATGTAGGGCTACTGACAACACTGCCGCGTCTGCTGCTGCCTTCACCACCACTATGTACGGCTTATGCTCTCAGTGGCTCTTATACACCCAACAACACAACGCCTTTCGTGACATACATAATAACATATTTTATTCATCCTAGAGTATATGTCATGTTTCTATGTTGTTAATATTGTTTATTATGTCATATTAGATGAATTGTGATAGATAAGTTGTCCTGTCTCCAACAATAAACTCGCCTCCCTCTCCCCTCCTCCCAGCATGCCATACACCAAGAGTCTCTAATAAAGGTAAGTGTGATGTTAAATGTTCATTGAAACATTTTATTAGTGCTTTATATGTATTTATTTGTCATTCTTTTCTGCATGTACATCTATATTTAAGCTAAAAATAAAATTTTTGTTAATACTTCTGGGTGTCTGAAACGGATTAATTGGGTTTACTACATTATTTCTCATGGGGAAAATGGTTTCCGTTTTGGCCGATTTCCATTTTCGCCGATCGCTCTGGAACGGATTAAACACGAAAACTGAGGTCCACTGTACTATTTTTCCAGAGTAATACCACGGTGACATAAGACTGTCATTAAAAGCCAACTGGTTTACAAATAACTTCACAAATGCATGAAACATATTTTCATTTGTGAAACTTGGATGGCGACTCCAAAAATGAGAAGTGAAATTGTATATAGAGTTGACCCATGCTTAATGACCTAGATAGGGACCAGACAAATATGTTCCATAAGCAAAATATGTCTTAACTTGAGATGCAGACTGGGATGATAAAATTCAGTATTTTTCTAGGATGAAATTCATAGTTGACATAAATACGGCATTTAAGTATGGTACCTACAAAACCGAGGAGCACTGCAGTAGGCCTACAGGCCACATCCTACTCTCAACAAATCATTCTCACTCATATGTAACTGATTACAAACCACTTCTTTACTAAATATGTATGCTCATTCTTGGCAGATTAACAACCCCCCTTTCCCAACCATTCTGACTCATATACAACTCTACTGCCAAAACAGTGTTTAACATAGCAAAAAACATATGAAAAGAACAGATGAGCAATGCAGTAGGCCTACTTGCTGATGCTATGCAGGCTTTATTCTCAGGAAGGCTGAAACAATTATTAATATATATATTTATAGGGGAGTGCTAAACCCATAGGGGTCATGCAATGCCATCATCTTTGTTCATAGTTAGTGGTAACTACTTTTCATTTCATTAATTCCAACAGGTATATTATATTCTCTATTTACCTATTACTAGTAAATACTTAAATTCTCCATCAGTCTTATAAATGCAAATATTGATCCACATATTAATCTCTTCTTATACAGCAATAACAATCCTGACAATAACTGTCAATATTACACTGTAAGTCAGGTCAAAACTGTACTTGTGCCACCAGGAACATAACAGTATTCAATTATAACGTTATATCACTGAGTAAACGCTATGACCTCTTAGCACTGCTTAATTCTCTAAATTTTAACAAGTCTCTCATTATTCTTACTGAAACCTGGCTCAAACATGACTTAACAGATATGTGCTTACCTAGTTACACAGCCATACATAACTGTATGCCTGATCAATTAGGTGGTAATAGTGCTAGCTACTATTATGATTAATTAGAATGTATTAAATCTACTTGGTGAATATATATTTGCAAAATTCTCATTCAAAAACCTAAAAAAACAATAACAGTTGGAGCAGTCTACAGGTTACTTCACAAATTCTTGTACATTCAATAACCTAAGAAACATTATAACTGACTCAGAGATGAATAAACACCACCTGATACTTGCTGCAACTTAAACATAACCTCATCCAAGCAGCTGCCCATCAAGTAACCAACTTTACAAACACTTTGAACAACTGCTTGCTACTACCATCTATAACTAAGCCAACAAGAATCTGAGACAGGTGCCTCATTACTTGACCATACCTGGACCATGGCCTTGACCATGGCCTGGACCATGGCCTGGTGGCACAACTCTCACTTCATATGCTGAGGGTCCAGGTTTGATTCCCAGTGTGTTTCCTTACACTGGTTGTGCATGTTCACCCATCAGTAAAAATGAGTCCCTGGGTGTTAGTCAACTGGTGTGGGTCACATCCCGGGACAAAACTGACCTAATTTGCCCAAAATGCTCTGCATAACAAGTGGCTTTCTATACAGTAGTATTTCATTGATGTCAGCTAGGCCTGTATACCTTGTACATGTACTTGTAGAAATAAAGAAATTATTATAAATACTATATCCCCACTAAAAGCAGGGATAATCACAGATAACAGCACAGACTACCCCAATACACAAAGGCAGAGACCCAGCAGATGTAAACAATAACAGGCCAATATCAAATTTGCCTTAACTTTCCAAAATCTTTGAGAAACTCATACACAAGAGGTTATATTCCTTCATAACATCACAAAGCATCCTTAACTCCTGCCAGTTTGGCTTCAGGAGAAACAAAAGCACAGATGATGCAATAATAAAAATGCTGGACCTACTATACACAGCACTGGGAAAAAATGAATACCCACATGGATTCTTTATTGACCTCGAGAAAGCTTTTGATACAGATCACAGCATCCTACTCCTCAAGCTTGATCATTATGGTATAAGAGGCCATGCACTTGCATTTATCAAGTCCTACCTAACAGAAAGCAATACATCTCTGTCAAGGACGCAACCTCCTGGCAGCTCATGGCATTGGGGGAAAAGTGCTGTCATGGATTGAGTCATGGCTCACGAACAGGAAACAGAGTGTGTGCACAAATGGGGTTAAATCTAAATGGGAATCTGTACAAGTGGCGTTCCACAGGGATCAGTCTTAGGCCCGTTGTAGTTTATAATATATATCAACGACCTTGATGAGAGTTTACAAACAGTATCCTCAAATCCATTGATAAAAAAACATCAATATTAAAAACAGTTCAGACTGGGCTTAATAACAAAAAAAAAAACAGACAAAATGATATTTCTAATACAGAAATCTAAACAACTGTATTATATAAGCAGATTTAATGAAAAAAAAAAAGGAATATGAAAAAGACCTGGAATTCTTCTTCCGTAAGCCATGCGTGTTGTAAGCGGCAACTAAAATTCCGGGAGAAAGGGGCTGTATGAATTACTAAACTAGTTTGAAACTACTCAAGAAGTCCCGACTAACTTAAGATCACTAAATCAATTTAAGTATTAATACATGCTTAATTGTACTATTGTAAATTGTGCTAATTGTAATTTTGTTTGGTACCTCTCTGCTATAAATTTTATTAATGTTACATAATAAAAATTTACCACTCCATAACCCATGTCCAGTTTTAAGTAGCCAGTAAGCATTAGCATTAATCTGCTTGATACTTATGCATGCTAGTGGCTGTCTTTGTGTTTAACAATATGTTATTACACATAAATTACACACTGTATACTAAGCAAAGAAATAAAAAAAATATTTATTTTCATTTTATTAAGAGAAATGAGAGGCATTCACATGCAATCCAAGGAAGGGAAGAGCAAGTCCAATTTCTTGAACTAAAAACCTTACTGGCATTAAGTAACCTCCCTTAACTGGGGCTTTTGACAAAGTCCCACACAGAGGACTGTTAATAATAAGTGACAACACATGGTAGGGCAGGAAAACTCTCTCACGGATCAAGGCATAACTAATAGGAAGAAGAAAATTTGCATAAATGGGGTGAAATCAGAATGGAGACCAGCCACAAGTGACACCCACAAGGTTAGTTTTGTACTGACTGTGGTTCATAATTTACAATAATGGCCTTGATGAGGAATTAAAATGAAACATGAATAGATTTGCTGATGACATAAGTAGACCAAATAACAGAGACAAAGGAAGATAAGTGAACTTCAGGAAGATTTGCACAAGCTAATGTCATGGTTCAAAAAGTTGCAGATGTAGTTCAATGTAGGAAAATGCAAAGTCCTAATCACTGGAAATGAGAATATCCCTAACACCTTAATAAAGAATGTGGAAAAGACTTAGGAATCATGGTAAGCAGAGACCAACCCTTTCAGGGTCGACAGGCCCTTTCAGAGACTTGTTCTCAGGGTCACCCAAATTTAAAAAAAAAAAAAAAAAAAAAATTATTTTTTCTTATGAAAAGACAGAGAATCTTTTCCCGATCATAATGACACCAAAAGTATGAAATTCGATGGAAAACTTACGGAATTATGCTCTCGCAAAGTTAACGGTCTCGACGATGTTTATGCACCAGCGATTTTGCCCACTTTGAGCTCTATTTTCGGCCAATTCCACTGTACTAGTCGACAAAAATCATGAATATTTTGCTAGAACTCCATTTTTTCTATCGAATGCGTGAAAGAAACCACCCATTTACCGATTTTAACTATCCAATAAAGTGGTCAGAATTTAGCAATTTTGCTAATTTCACACAAATTTCAAAACATGCCAATTTCTAAATAGGGTCCAGAATAAACAAGAAAGACATTCCTGGCACTAAAATGACATTTCCTCTGTTCATTATCACGGCTCAACGCCCTTCTTACATTCTTTTGCTTTCCACTTTGAATTTTTATTCTCACAAAAAATAGAAGATTTACTGTTATGCAGACTACTGCATTAGTGTAAAAAATGGTATAAATAATATTGACGCACTTGCAAAAGAATACTATTAGACTCACCAGTTGACGTGTATTGGACACATAGCATGATTTGTTTACTTTTGAACTTTGGTAAAAATTTAACATTTCTGCTAATTTGAGCTCAATTTCAAGGTACTTTTCATTGTAAAATCAGTCAAAATCATCTCAATTTCTGTAATATGTCGTCCATTCTATAGAATGAGACCAGGAAAACTAGAATATGTACAACAATAAATACCATACGAAAATACAGTGCAAAGTCGCTGTTTTAATCAAAAACACGGGAAAGTTTTTTTTTCTCATTACGCACTGTGTGCTGCAGGATTTTTTTTATACTGCGCACACTGACCACATAGAACCATTCTTTCATATGTAGGCCTACCAGTTTTCTCTCACTAGATTTGAGGGCACTAGAATTTAGGCGTACTAGTACGTCAAAAATGCTGGTGCATAAGCCGTACTGGTATGGCCGAAAACCTGAAAGGGTTAAACCAAGACAACAGTGCTTAAGTGTGCATAATAAGGTTAACAGATTACTTGGATATACCAAGAAGTATATGTAACAGGTTATATTACAGCACTATACAGCCATAAAGAACTCAGATCTGGTCTTCATACAGAGAACAATGACAAAATTAATTAGTTGTACAAGGAGCTGAAAAACCAGAACCTACACTCTCTTGAAAGACAAATTGAGGGGAGATATGACTGAGGATGTCCAAAAAAGAAAGAACCTGAATAGATTCAAATTGGATAACATTACATTTAGAAAGTACAGTGGACCCCCGCATAACGATTACCTCCGAATGCGACCAATTATGTAAGTGTATTTATGTAAGTGCGTTTGTACGTGTATGTTTGGGGGTCTGAAATGGACTAATCTACTTCACAATATTCCTTATGGGAATAAATTCGGTCAGTACTGGCACCTGAACATACTTATGGAGTGAAAAAATATCGTTAACCGGGGGTCCACTGTATATAGGAAAGTACTTGTTCAGTATCTGTGTTGTCAATGAGTGAGAGAAACTGCCAAGCAGGTCACAGGACAAATATATGAATGAGAATGACCAGTAGGCCTACTTCAGTACCCCTCCATTTCCATGTTTTGATGTTCCCATTTGTGTATGTCAAATATAATTTTAAAATTGTGCAGCATATATTCATATGCATTAGTATATCCTATCTAAAAAAACTGAAGAAATAATAAAATAAAAAATAATTGTGAACATTTATCCAGATAAGTTGTAATATAAAATACCACATTTCTTGACCAAATTATAGCAAACAAATAGGAACCCACTAGGCCTACTGCAAATTATAGCAAATAGAAACCCACTAAATAACAGCAGACAAATAGGGACCTTAGTCTAAACCTACACCAAATTATAGACAAATAGGGACCACTAAGCCTACACCAAATTATAGCAGACAAATAGGGGCCCACTAAGCCTACACCAAATTATAACAGATAAATAGGAACCACTAAATGATCATAAGGCATGAAGCAGTCTTTAACATGAAGTATTGCATAAATCTGATAGAAGATGGAGTTAGTCTCAGCTCTTTCATCCTCTTCAGATGGAATTTGATCTGTCTGCTACTTACACACTGTTGTAAAAGGTACAGTAACACTGAAAAGATGTCATTGTTGACACTTGTGTACAGCTCATGACATATATTGCAAGAAACATTTTGCCATTACTGAATATCTCAGACTGCAGTATCATGGTGAAGTGTTTCTTGCAATAAATGTCATGAACTGTACACACGTGTCAACAGTGACATCTTTTCAGTGTTACTGTACCTTTTACAACAGTGTGTAAGTAGCAGACAGACCAAATTCCATCTGAAGAGGATGAAAGAGCTGAGATTAACTCCATCTTCTATCAGATCTATGCAATACTCCATCGAAAGACTGCTTCATGCCTTATGATCATTTAGTGTATAGGCTTAGTGGTCCCTATTTGTCTGTTATAATTTGGTGTAGGCTTAGTGGGTCCCTATTTGTCTGCTATAATTTGGTGTATGTTCATTGGGTCCCTATTTGTCTATATTCATAATTTGATGTAGGCTTAGTGGGTCCCTATTTATCTGCTATAATTTGGTGTAGGCTTAGTGGGTCCCTATTTGTCTGCTGTAATTTGGTGTAGGCTTAGTGGGTCCCTATTTGTCTACTGTAATTTGGTGTAGGCTTAGTGGGTCCCTATTTGTCTACTGTAATTTGGTGTAGGCTTAGTGGGTCCCTATTTGTCTACTGTAATTTGGTGTAGGCTTAGTGGGTCCCTATTTGTCTGCTATATTTGGTCAAGAAATGTGGTATTGTATATTACAACTGATCTGAGGTTCTTTTTATTTTTTAACACACCAGCCATCCTCTACAGAGGCAGGGTGACCTGAAAAAGAAGTGACACTTTCACCATCACTCACTCCACCATTGTCTTGCCAGAGATGTAATGACATTACAGCTCAGATACCTGTTTAAAGTGCAAATATTCCAACCCCTTCTTCAGAGTGCAGGTACTGTACTTCCTACCTCCAGGACTCAAGTCTGGCTAACTGATTTCCCTGTATTCCTTCATAAATGTTACCTTGCTCACACTCGAACAGCACAAAGTCATAAAAACCACTTGCCTCCACTCAATCCTATCTAACATGCTCTACCTACCTGAAGGGTGTTCTGGGGATCAACGTCCCCGCAGCCCAGTCCACGATCAGGCTGTAGGGAACTGCTGGATATCCAAGCCTCTCACATATAAAACTTCCTTTACTCTCTCCCTCCAACCTTTTCTAGAGTGACCCCTGCCCTGCCTTTCCTCCATTACAGATTTATATGCCTTCCAAGTCACCCTATTTTGCTCCAGTCTTTCTAAATGTTCGAACCACCTCAATAACTTCTCTTCAGCCCTCTGCATAATACTTTCAGTAACCTTGCAACTCATCTTAATCTCCAAACAACGAATTCTTTTCATAATATTTACACTGCACATTTCCCTCAGACATGACATCTCCACTTCCTCCAGCCTCCTCCTTGCTGCAACATTTACAACCCATACATCACACCCATATTTTTCTTCAGTAAATTTTATTTAAAATACAGTGGACCCCCAGATTACGAAATTATTCCGTTCCAGGAAGAATGACTTATCCCGAATCTGACTTATTCCGAATTAATTTTCCCCATAAGAAATAATGGAAATCAATTAATCCGTTTCAGACAGCCAAAAGTATTAAAAAAATGTTTTCTACATGAAACATACATTTACCTACACAGAAAACAATGATACATGAAGAATAGTGATAATAACATCAAACTTACCTTTATTGAAGACATGGTGATGTATGGAAGACGAGAGGAGGGGAGAGGATGGAGGAGTTTACAATTGTTTGGAAGGGAAATCCACTCCATAAAGACTTCAGGTACCAAGTCCTTATCCTGGGTTACTTCCCTCCTTTGTTTTTTAATGCCACTAGGACCAGCTTGAGAGTCGCTGGACCCCTGTTGCTCAAAAAAGTTTTCCAGACAGGTCTGTTTCTGGCATATGTTAGGAATTGTGCTGGGAGAGAGAACAAGATAGTCCTTCAATATCACACTAATATCAGCTCTACGGCTTATTTATCTAGCACAATTCATCTGACATAATAAACAATATTAATAACACAGAAACATGACATACTCTAGAATGAATAAAATACGTCATTAAGTATGTCACAAGTGTTGCTGTGTTACTGTTGTTGGGTATATAAGGGCCACTGAGACATAAACCATACATAGCGGTGGTGGAGGTGGCAGCAACAGTAGAGACTAGAGACGGCAGTGTTGTTAGTCACCCTATATAACTCCAACAACATTGGAGGAGTTTGGTTCATGCTGCCCTTTTTCTATCGATTAAGTTAATGCTACATTTTATCACTGGCTGGCACTATAACCTTTATAGACTCCTGCTGTTTAGTATCATACATATTGCAGAATCACTGAAAAAGGCACATTCTCCCCTCTCTCTCTCTCAGCCCTTTACCAAAGGGCTGACTGGCATTAGAAGCTTTCTTTGGGCCCATGGTGGCTTATTTAGCAGTTACAAGCACTAAAAAGAATGGAATAATACAAAATGTATTGTATGAATGTGTGGGATCGTCGTCCTCGCTGGCTGGTAAACAATGGCACACTGGGCAGATCAGGCCCCAACACGAATGACTTATACCGAGTTCAGTGATGTTCACCGAGCCAATATTTTGACGCAAAAATTTTATTTATTCCAATTATTACTTATTCTGATGACTTCTTAATCCGGGGGTCCACTGTAAACTGACACATATGGAACTAGTAAAAGAAATATATTTTATTGAAATAACAGCAGGTATGTATACGCCTTGTCAGTTAATAATAGTTACTGCCTGGCATGAGGTCATTGCAAGTGCATAAAAATGGTATTCAAGCAGGGAATTTTTATTTTTTGGCTGTTCCTCAAAATTATGCTCAGCGAATATTCATTAAGCAAGGGTCAACAGCAGTGTCCAGCCAGTCTGTCCTGCAAATTGACCAGGGGTTTGCATATGTCATATACAGTAACTCTTCAATTAAAGAGACCTTTAATTAACAGACTGGAAATATGGGTCAAAATCCACTGGGTCAAATGATTATCAAACAATGGACAAAGCTTGTTAGGTATACACACTGTAGTTTCTTAAAGAGTGCTGGCATCACCACACACATTGTTATTGTTGGAGGACAGACAGGTACACTGCAGTGCTCTCTCTCACACACACACATTGTTGTTGGTAGAGGACAGTACACTGCAGTGCCCTTACACACTGTGTTGTTGTTGGAAGACAGACAGGTACACTGCAGTGCCCTCACACACACTGTTGTTGGTGTAGAACAGATAGGTACACGGAAGTGCCCTTACATACTGTTGTTAGTGGAGGACAGACAGGTACACTGCAGTGTCCTCACACACACTGTTGTTGGTAGTGGACAGACAGGTACACTGCAGTGCCCTCACATAACTGTTGCTAGTGGAGGACAGACAGGTACACTGCAGTGCCCTCACACACACACTGTTGTTGGTGAGGAGAGACAGGTACACTGCAGTGTCCTCACACACACACAATGTTGTTAGTGGAGGACAGACAGGTACATTGCAGTGCCCTCACACACACACTGTTGTTGGTGGAGAACAGACAGGTACACTGCAGTGTCCTCACACACACACTGTTGTTGGTGGAGGACAGACAGGTACACTGCAGTGTCCTCACACACACACACTCAGTTGTTGGTGGAGAACAGACAGGTACACTGCAGTGTCCTCACACACACACTGTTGTTGGTGGAGGACAGACAGGTACACTGCAGTGTCCTCACACACACACTGTTGTTGGTTGAGAACAGACAGGTACACTGCAGTGTCCTCACACACACGCTGTTGTTGGTGGAGGACAGACAGGTACACTGCAGTGTCCTCACACACACACACTGTTGTTGATGGAGAACAGACAGGTATACTGCAGTGTCCTCGCACACACACACTGTTGTTGGTGGAGGACAGACAGGTATACTGCAGTGTCCTCGCACACACAACTGTTGTTGGTTGAGAACAGACAGGTATACTGCAGTGTCCTCGCACACACACTGTTGTTGGTTGAGAACAGACAGGTATACTGCAGTGTCCTCGCACACACACTGTTGTTGGTTGAGAACAGACAGGTATACTGCAGTGTCCTCGCACACACACTGTTGTTGGTTGAGAACAGACAGGTATACTGCAGTGTCCTCGCACAACACACTGTTGTTGGTTGAGAACAGACAGGTATACTGCAGTGTCCTCGCACACACACTGTTGTTGGTTGAGAACAGACAGGTATACTGCAGTGTCCTCGCACACACACTGTTGTTGGTGGAGGACAGACAGGTACACTGCAGTGTCCTCACACACACACACTGTTGTTGATGGAGAACAGACAGGTATACTGCAGTGTCCTCACATGCACACACTGCTGTTGGTGGAGGACAGACAGGTACACTGCAGTGTCCTCACATGCACACACTGCTGTTGGTGGAGAACAGACAGGTACACTGCAGTGTCCTCACACACACACACAGTGTTGTTGGTTGAGAACAGACAGGTACACTGCAGTGTCCTCACACACACACACACAGTGTTGTTGGTTGAGAACAAACAGGTACACTGCAGTGTCCTCACACACACACACACAGTGTTGTTGGTTGAGAACAGACAGGTACACTGCAGTGTCCTCACACACACACACAGTGTTGTTGGTTGAGAACAGACAGGTACACTGCAGTGTCCTCACACACACACACAGTGTTGTTGGTAGAGGACAGACAGGTACACTGCAGTGCCCTCAAACTTACCATTTTGTTTTGTTCTCTTAATCCAAAATCAACTAACATTCATGCAAGTTTTTTTGTTACTAGATAACCTCAATGTAAAAATGCATTCCTAAATTTTATATGGGTTCTCAAATACCTAACGAGTTGAAATTTTTTTAAAAATTTCAAATACAGAATGCTAATGTGGTTTCTCTTCTGAATTCTCAAGATTTTATTATACTTAAATTAAAATTCTGCCAGAAACCAAAGAGCATTATGCTTTCTCTGTTGTATGAGCTATCATGTGTCGTATTAAATGTGATTTTTTTGATAAAAATTTGAGACATATGGAACACTGAAGTGCTATTGCCTCTTGTGTATGAACTCTCTGATGAAGCATTAGATAGGATTTTTGTTTAAAATCTTTTAGACACTCTGAACAACGATACGGTTTCTCTTTTACATGAGCTTTCATGTGAAGGATTAGATTTGATTTATGTTTAAAATCTTTGAAACATTCCGAACACTGAAATAGCTGATCTCCCATATGAACTCTTTTGTGTCGTACTAAATGTGACTTTTTTGAAAAATCTTTTGAACACACTGGACACCGATAAGGCTTCTCTCCTGTATGAACTCTCATGTGCTGTTTTAAATTTTTTTTCCCTCTAAACTCCTTTAAGCATTCTGAACACTGAAATGGTTTCTCTCCAGTATGAGCTCTCATGTGTTGTACTAGAACAGATTTTTGTTTAAAGTCTTTGTGACACTCTGAACATTGATAAGGTTTCTCTCCTGTGTGAACTCTCATGTGTTGCATTAAATTTGAATTTTGTGAGAAGTGTTTTAGACACACTGAACACTGATATGGTTTCTCACCTGAATGTACTCTCATATGTTGCATTAAAGTTGATCTCTGTGAAAAATCTTTTAGACACCTTGAACATTTATAAGGTTTCTCTCCTGTGTGAACTCTTGTATGAAGTATCAGAGACGACTTCTGTGAAAATTCTTTTAAACACTCAGAACACTGATATGGTTTCTCTCCAGTATGAACTCTTGTGTGACGTATGAGTCGTGTTTTACTTGGAAAGTATTTCAAGCATTCCAAACACCGATGTGGTTTCTCTGTCATATCAGCCTTCACGTGATGCATCAGATCTGACTGTTGTGGAGTACTGCCGACACACTGAAAAAAAAACCAGTATCATTCCTGTATTAACTTACATGTGAAGTACTGGACTACATTAATTTAGAAAGTAATCTTGATATGGTTTTTCTCACGTATGAGGAAACAAAAAAATGTGGTTAAAATTTCAGTTTGTGCCCCAAAACACAAAATTAGGTTAAGTCTTCACATAAATAAGGTAAAACATTCACACTATTTCAAAATGTGATGTTAAGCTTCATGGACAGTTAAACCTGGCAACATGCAGGAGTGAGGTTCCTGGATGAGACGCAAGTCCTCAAGCCAGAAACAGACATTTCACATTAAATTACTTAAAAATTACTTGGCCATATATCATTACACATCATTCTAATATACCGAATCCAGGGGTAGTGTGGCCAGGAATAATCTAGTGGTAGTGTGGCCAGTAACAATCAAGTGGTAGTGTGGCCAGTAACAATCTAGTGGTAGTGTGGCCAGTAACAATCAAGTGGTAGTGTGCCAAACAATCAAGTGATAGTGTGCCAAGCAACAATCAAGTGGTAGTGTGGCCAGTAACAATCTACTGGTAGTGTGGCCAGTAACAATCTAGTGGTAGTGTGGCCGGAAACAATCAAGTGGTAGTGTGGCCAGTAACAATCAAGTGGTAATGTGGCCAGAAACAATCTAGTGGTAGTGTGGCCAGTAACAATCTAGTGGTAGTGTGGCCAGTAACAATCTAGTAGTACTGTGGCCAGTAACAATTTAGTGGTAGTGTGGCCAGTAACAATCAAGTGGTAGTGTGGCCAGTAACAATCTAGTGGTAGTGTGCCCAGTAACAATCAAGTGTCTAGTGGTAGTGTGCCCAGTAACAATCAAGTGTCTAGTGGTAGTGTGGCCAGTAACAATCAAGTGGTAGTGTTCCCAGTAACAATCAAGTGTCTAGTGGTAGTGTGGCCAGTAACAATCAAGTGGTAGTGTTCCCAGTAACAATCAAGTGTCTAGTGGTAGTGTGGCCAGTAAAAATCAAGTGTCTAGTGTAGTGTGGCCAGTAACAATCAAGTGGTAGTGTTCCCAGTAACAATCAAGTGTCTAGTGGTAGTGTGGCCAGTAAAAATCAAGTGTCTAGTGGTAGTGTGGCCAGTAACAATCAAGTGGTAGTGTTCCCAGTAACAATCAAGTGTCTAGTGGTAGTGTGGCCAGTAACAATCAAGTGGTAGTGTTCCCAGTAACAATCAAGTGTCTAGTGGTAGTGTGCCCAGTAACAATCAAGTGTCTAGTGGTAGTGTGCCCAGAAACAATAAAGTTGCAGTGTGCCCAGTAACAATCAAGTGTCTAGTGGTAGTGTGCCCAGTAACAATCAAGTGGTAGCATGCCCAGTAACAATCAAGTGTCAAGTGGTAGTGTGCCCAGAAACAATAAAGTTGCAGTGTGCCCAGTAACAATCAAGTGGTAGTGTGCCAAGCAACAATCATGTGGTAGTGTGCCAAGCAACATACAAGTGGCAATGTGCCAAACAACAATCAAGTGGTAGTTTGCCAATCAAGTGGTAGTGTACCAAGCAACAATCAAGTGGTAGTGCACCAAACAATCAAGTGGTAGTGTGCCAAACAACAATCAAGTGGTAGTGTGCCAAACAACAATCAAGTGGTAGTGTGCCAAACAACAATCAAGTGGTAGTGTGCAAGCAACGATCAAGTGGTAGTGTGCCAAACAATCAAGTGGCAGTGTGCCAAGCAACAATCAAGTGGTAGTGTGCCAAACAATCAAGTGGCAGTGTGCCAAGCAACAATCAAGTGGTAGTGTGCCAAACAATCAAGTGGCAGTGTGCCAAAGAACAATCAAGTGGTAATGTGCCAAACAATCAAGTGATTGTGTGCCAAGCAACAATCAAGTGGTAGTGTGCCAAACAACAATCAAATGGTAGTGTGCCAAACAACAATCAAGTGGCAGTGTGTGAAGCAACAATCAAGTGGTAGTGTGCCAAACAATCAAGTGGTAGTGTGCCAAACAATCAAGTGGTAGTGTGCCAAACAATCAAGTGGTAGTGTGCCAAACAATCAAGTGGTAGTGTGCCAAACAATCAAGTGGTAGTGTGCCAAACAATCAAGTGGTAGTGTGCCAAACAATCAAGTGGTAGTGTGCCAAACAATCAAGTGGTAGTGTGCCAAACAATCAAAGTGGTAGTGTGCCAAACAATCAAGTGGTAGTGTGCCAAACAATCAAGTGGTAGTGTGCCAAACAATCAAGTGGTAGTGTGCCAAACAATCAAGTGGTAGTGTGCCAAACAATCAAGTGGTAGTGTGCCAAACAATCAAGTGGTAGTGTGCCAAACAATCAAGTGGTAGTGTGCCAAACAATCAAGTGGTAGTGTGCCAAACAATCAAGTGGTAGTGTGCAAACAATCAGGTAGTGTGCAACAATCAAGTGGTAGTGTGCCAAACAATCAAGTGGTACTGTGCCAAACAACAATCAAGTGGTACTGTGCCAAACATACAAGCAGTGAATATCAACAAAACCTGAACAAGCAATGTTTAAAAACAGCTGCAGTAAAAATATTGCATAATTAAATCAAGTGTATTAGAAAGCAGGAGAATTCTGAATTCCAACTGTACATGTTGAAGCCATACTAGCGAGGATGTTGAAGCCATACTAGCAAGGATGTTGAAGCCATACTAGCGAGGATGTTGAAGCCATACTAGCGAGGATGTTGAAGCCATACTAGCAAGGATGTTGAAGCCATACTAGCAAGTGAAGCATTGCAAGAACCAACTAGCAAGGATGTTGAAGAACAATGCAAGGATGTTGAAGCCATACTAGCGAGGATGTTGAAGCCATACTAGCAAGGATGTTGAAGCCATACTAGCAAGGATGTTGAAGCCATACTAGCAAGGATGTTGAAGCCAACAAGCAAGGATAGTTGAAGCCATACTACAAAGGAGTTGAGCCAAACTAGCAAGGATTTGAAGCATACTAGCAGGTGTGAAGTCATACATAGCGAGGATGTGAAGCCATACTAACAAGGATGTTGAAGCATAACTAGCAAGGATGTTGAAACAATCAAGGATGTTGAAGAACATATAGCAAGGGTAGTTGAAGCCAAACAGCAAGGATGTTGAAGCCATACTACAAGGATGGTGAAGACAACTCAAGGATATGGACAAACACAAGGTAGTAGAAGCCAACACAATGGATGTTGAAGCCATACACAAGGATGTTGAACCAATACAAGGTGTTGAAACCATCACAAGGAGTAGCCAAACAATCAAGGATGTTAAACATACAGCAGGATGTTGAAGTCATACACAAGGATGTTGATAGCCATACTACAAGGATGTTGAAGCCATACTAAGAGGAGTTGAAGCATATAGCAAGGATTTGAGCATACAACAAGGATGTTGAACCATACTACAAGGATGTTGAAGCCAATACAGCAAGGATGTTGAAGCCATACTAGACAAAAGCATGTTGAAGCCAAAACTACAAGGATGTTGAAGCCATACTAGCAAGGATGTTAAGAACATACTAGAAGGATGTTGAAGCCAACTAGCAAGATGTTGAAGCCATACAGCAAGAATTTGAAGCCATACTAGCAAGGATGTTGAAGCCATACTAGCAAGGAGTTGAAGCCATACTAGCAAGGATGTTGAAGCCATACTAGCAAGGATGTTGAAGCATACTAGCAAGGATGTTGAAGCCATTACTAGCAGAGGATGTTGAAGCCATACTACAAGGATGTTGAAGCCATACTAGCAAGGATGTTGAAGCCATACAAGACAAGGATGTTGAAGCCATACTAGCAAGGATGTTGAAGCCATACTAGCAAGGATGTTGAGCCATACTAGCGAAGGATGTTGAAGCCATACTAGCAAGGATGTTGAAGCCATACTAGCAAGGATGTTGAAGCCATACTAGCAAGGATGTTGAAGCCATACTAGCAAGGATGTTGAAGCCATACTAGCAAGGATGTTGAAGCCATACTAATAGCGAGGATGTTGAAGCCATACTAGCAAGGATGTTGAAGCATACTAGCAAGGATGTTGAAGCCATACTAGCAAGGATGTTGAAGCCATACTAGCAAGGATGTTGAAGCCATACTAGCGAGGATGTTGAAGCCATACTAGCGAGGATGTTGAAGCCATACTAGCGAGGATGTTGAAGCCATACTAGCAAGGATGTTGAAGCCATACTAGCAAGGATGTTGAAGCCATACTAGCAAGGATGTTGAAGCCATACTAGCAAGGATGTTTGAAGCCATACTAGCAGGATGTTGAAGCCATACTAGCAAGGATGTTGAAGCCATACTAGCAGGATGTTGAAGTCATACTAGCAGGATGTTGAAGCCATACTAGCGAGGATGTTGAAGCCATACTAGCAGGATGTTGAAGCCATACTAGGAGGATGTTGAAGCCATACTAGCAGGATGTTGAAGCCATACTAGCAAGGATGTTGAAGCCATACTAGCGAGGATGTTGAAGCCATACTAGCGAGGATGTTGAAGCCATACTAGCGAGGATGTTGAAGCCATACTAGCAAGGATGTTGAAGCCATACTAGCAAGGATGTTGAAGCCATATAGCAAGGATGTTGAAGCCATACTAGCAGGATGTTGAAGCCATACTAGCAAGGATGTTGAAGCCATACTAGCAGGATGTTGAAGCCATACTAGCGAGGATGTTGAAGCCATACTAGCAAGGATGTTGATAGCCATACTAGCAGGATGTTGAAGCCATACTAGCAGGATGTTGAAGCCATACTAGCGAGGATGTTGAAGCCATACTAGCAAGGATGTTGAAGCCATACTAGCAGGATGTTCAAGTCATACTACAAGGATGTTGAAGCCATACTAGCGAGGATGTTGAAGCCATACTAGCAGGATGTTGAAGCCATACTAGCAAGGATGTTGAAGCCATACTAGCAAGGATGTTGAAGCCATACTAGCAAGGATGTTGAAGCCATACTAGCAGGATGTTGAAGCCATACTAGCAAGGATGTTGAAGCCATACTAGCAAGGATGTTGAAGTCATACTAGCAAGGATGTTGAAGCCATACTAGCAGGATGTTGAAGCATACTAGCAAGGATGTTGAAGCCATACTAGCAAGGATGTTGAAGCCATACTAGCAAGGATGTTGAAGCCATACTAGCAGGATGTTGAAGTCATACTAGCAAGGATGTTGAAGCCATACTAGCAGGATGTTGAAGCCATACTAGCAAGGATGTTGAAGCCATACTAGCAGGATGTTGAAGCCATACTAGCAAGGATGTTGAAGCCATACTAGCAGGATGTTGAAGCCATACTAGCAAGGATGTTGAAGCCATACTAGCAAGGATGTTGAAGCCATACTAGCAGGATGTTGAAGCCATACTAGCAAGGATGTTGAAGCCATACTAGCAAGGATGTTGAAGCCATACTAGCGAGGATGTTGAAGCCATACTAGCAATGATGTTGAAGCCATACTAGCAGGATGTTGAAGCCATACTAGCAAGGATGTTGAAGCCATACTAGCAAGGATGTTGAAGCCATACTAGCAAGGATGTTGAAGCCATACTAGCAGGATGTTGAAGCCATACTAGCAAGGATGTTGAAGCCATACTAGCAAGGATGTTTAAGCCATACTAGCAGGATGTTTGAAGTCATACTAGCAAGGATGTTGAAGTCATACTAGCAGGATGTTGAAGCCATACTAGCAAGGATGTTGAAGCATACTAGCAAGGATGTTGAACAATACTAGCAAGGATGTTTGAAGCCATACTAGCAAGGATGTTGAAGCCATACTAGCAAGGATGTTGAAGCATACTAGCAAGGATGTTGAAGCCATACTAGCAAGGATGTTGAAGCCATACTAGCAGGATGTTGAAGCCATACTAGCAGGATGTTGAAGCCATACTAGCAAGGATGTTGAAGCCATTACTAGCGAGGATGTTGAAGTCATACTAGCAAGGATGTTGAAGCCATACTAGCAAGGATGTTGAAGCCATACTAGCAAGGATGTTGAAGCCATACTAGCAAGGATGTTGAAGCCATACTAGCAAGGATGTTGAAGCCATACTAGCAGGATGTTGAAGCCATACTAGCAGGATGTTGAAGCCATACTAGCAAGGATGTTGAAGCCATACTAGCAACGATTGTTGAAGCCATACTAGCAGGATGGTTGAAGCCATACTAGCAGGATGTTGAAGCCATACTAGCAAGCCGATGCTTGAAGCCATACTAGCAAGGATGTTGAAGCCATACTAGCAAGGATGTTGAAGCCATACTAGCAGGATGTTGAAGCATACTAGCAGGATGTTGAAGCCATACTAGCGAGGATGTTGAAGCTCATACTAGCAGGATGTTGAAGCCATACTAGCGAAGGATGTTGAAGCCATACTAGCAGGATGTTGAAGCCATACTAGCGAGGATGTTGAAGCCATACTAGCGAGGATGTTGAAGCCATACTAGCGAGGATGTTGAAGCCATACTAGCGAGGATGTTGAAGCCATACTAGCGAGGATGTTGAAGCCATACTAGCAAGGATGTTGAAGCCATACTAGCAAGGATGTTGAAGCCATACTAGCAAGGATGTTGAAGCCATACTAGCAAGGATGTTGAAGCCATACTAGCGAGGATGTTGAAGCCATACTAGCAAGGATGTTGAAGCCATACTAGCGAGGATGTTGAAGTCATACTAGCAAGGATGTTGAAGCCATACTAGCAAGGATGTTGAAGCCATACTAGCAAGGATGTTGAAGCCCAATACTAGCAAGGATGTTGAAGCATACTAGCAAGGATGTTGAAGCCATACTAGCAAGGATGTTGAAGCCATACTAGCAAGGATGTTGAAGCCATACTAGCAAGGATGTTGAAGCCATACTAGCGAGGATGTTGAAGCCATACTAGCAAGGATGTTGAAGCCATACTAGCAGATGTTGAAGCCATACTAGCGAGGATGTTGAAGCCATACTAGCAAGGATGTTGAAGCCATACTAGCAAGGATGTTGAAGCCATACTAGCAAGGATGTTGAAGCCATACTAGCAAGGATGTTGAAGCCATACTAGCAAGTATGTTGAAGTCATACTAGCGAGGATGTTGAAGCCATACTAGCAAGGATGTTGAAGCCATACTAGCAAGGATGTTGAAGCCATACTAGCAGGATGTTGAAGCATACTAGCAAGGATGTTGAAGCCATACTAGCAAGGATGTTGAAGCCATACTAGCAAGGATGTTGAAGCCATACTAGCAAGGATGTTGAAGCCATACTAGCAAGGATGTTGAAGCCATACTAGCAAGGATGTTGAAGCCATACTAGCAAGGATGTTGAAGCCATACTAGCAAGGATGTTGAAGCCATACTAGCAAGGATGTTGAAGCCATACTAGCAAGGATGTTGAAGCCATACTAGCAAGGATGTTGAAGCCATACTAGCAGGATGTTGAAGCCATACTAGCAGGATGTTGAAGCCATACTAGCAAGATGTTGAAGCCATACTAGCAGAGGATGTTGAAGCCATACTAGCGAGGATGTTGAAGCCATACTAGCAAGGATGTTGAAGCCATACTAGCAAGATGTTGAAGCCATACTAGCAAGGTTGTTGAAGCCATACTAGCAAGGATGTTGAAGCCATACTAGCAGGATGTGAAGCCATTACTAGCAAGGATGTGAAGCCATACTAGCAAGGATGTTGAAGCCATACTAGCAAGGATGTTGAAGCCATACTAGCAAGGATGTTGAAGCCATACTAGCAAGGATGTTGAAGCCATACTAGCAAGGATGTTGAAGCCATACTAGCAAGGATGTTGAAGCCATACTAGCAAGGATGTTGAAGCCATACTAGCAAGGATGTTGAAGCCATACTAGCAAGGATGTTGAAGCCATACTAGCAAGGATGTGAGCCATACTAGCAGGATGTTAAAGCCATACTAGCAAGGATGTTGAAGCCATACTAGCAAGGATGTTGAAGCCATACTAGCAAGGATGTTGAAGCCATACTAGCAGGATGTTGAAGCCATACTAGCAGGATGTTGAAGCCAAACTGGCAAAGATGTTGAGGGCACCTTGAAATATTACACAATATACATAACAATCAACATGTTAGGTTAATGTGGCGTGTTCTGCAACACTGCGTTGTATCTGCAGCAACTTTACCACTTACATGAGCTTTATGGTAGTGGGTGTTGGTAGTGCAAGGCTAATTCTTCATATAACAGAACAGGCTGCAAAAGAAATAATAACAGATTAGCAGGATTTAATTCACTGCTTTCAATACATGCTTAGTTTACACTTTCAGATGTACTTATACATTCCTTGTATGATACATACAGTCATCTCTCACTTAACCCTTCCAGGGTCCAGACCCTTGATCTGAAACTTGTCCACAGGGTTCAATAATTTAAAAAAAAAAAATTATTTTTTCTCATGAAATGGTAGAGAATCTTTTCCTGGAGGTAATACAACAAAAAGTATGAAATTTGATGGAAAACTGATGAAATTATGCAGGCAAATTTTGCAGCGTCAGCGATATTTACGCATCAGCAATTTTGCCCACTCTGACTCCCATTTTAGGCCAATTACATTATTCCTAGTACAGTGGACCCCCGCATAACGCTATTAATCCGTTCCTGAGAGCTCAATGTTATGCGAAATTATCGTTATGCGAATTAATTTTCCCCATAAGAAATAATGGAAATCAAATTAATCCGTGCAAGACACCCAAAAGTATGAAAAAAAAAAATTTTTACCATATGAAATATTAATTTTAATACACACAAACTTAAGAAAACATGCACAGTTACATGACACTTACCTTTATTGAAGATGTGGTGATGATTGATGGGATGGGAGGAGGGGAGACTGGATGGTTTTAGTGTTTAGAAGGGGAATCCCCTTCCAATAGGACTTGAGGTGTCAAGTCCTTTTCCGGGGTTGCTTCCCTTCTTCTTTTAATGCCACTAGGACCAGCTTCAGTCACTGGACTTCTGTCGCACAACACATCTGTCCATAGTGGCCTGTACCTCTCGTTCCTTTATGACTTTCCTAAAGTGTTTCACAACAGTGTCAGTGTAATAGTCACCAGCACGGCTTGCAATAGCTGTCTGAGGGTGATTTTCATCCATGAAGGTTTGCACTTCAAGCCACTTTGCACAGATTTCCTTAATCTTTGAAGTAGGCAACTTCTTCAATTTCTCTCCCCCTCCTCTCCGAAGCATTGGCACACATGAGAAGAGTAAGCCTGTCTTTCATAGGCTTATGTCCTGGGAGTGCCTTTTCCTCCTGAGTAATGTAGGTCCTGCTTGGCATTTTCTTCCAAAACAGGCCTGTTTCGTCACAATTAAACACTTGTTCCAGTTTCAGTCCTTCACTGTCTATGTACTCCTTGAATTCATGCACATATTTTTCAGCTGCTTTTTGGTCCGAACTGGCAGCCTCACCATGCCTTATCACACTATGTATGCCACTACGCCTCTTAAATCTCTCAAACCAACCTTTGCTGGCCTTAAATTCACTCGCATCAACACTACTTGCAGGCATTTTTCTAATTAAATCCTTGTGCAACTTCCTAGCCTTTTCACATATGATCGCTTGAGAGATGCTATCGCCTGCTATCTGTTTTTCGTTTACCCACACCAATAACAGTCTCTCAACATCTTCTATCACTTGCGATCTCTGTTTCGAAAGCACAGTTAAACCTTTGGCAAGAACAGCTTCCTTGATTGCCGTTCTCTTGGACACAATAGAAGCGATGGTTGATTGGGGTTTACTATACAACCTGGCCAGCTCGGAGACACACACTCCACTTTCATACTTAGCAATGATCTCTTTCTTCATCTCCATAGTAATTCTCACCCTTATTCCTGTAGGGTTGGCACTAGAAGCTTTCTTGGGGCCCATGGTCACTTACTTTTCAGGTGAAATCACTATAAAAAGGCTGTAATAATATGAAATGTTCCAATTGTATGCTTGAATGTTACTGTGGAGGCTGGCTTGTAAACAATGCCACTGGCAGAACAAGTGAGGCTGGCTCAGGCCGCATGGACGTGTCTCAGACGAATCGCGTTGAGCAAATTTTTTAACACTATGCGAGGCAAAATTTTAGCGATAAAATGTATCGCTATCTCTGGGAGAACATCAGCAGAGCATGATCACGTCTGCTATCAACACTAGTAATGCTGCTGGTGTTGACACCATCTGTCTGGCTGAGTCAGCTGTCAGTCAGCCACCTGGCTCAGCTGATCGGGACTTCATACCTCCAAATGATGCTAGTCTTGCTGGGGTGGTACACAACATGCAGCTGTGCATAACAGTACTGGAGAAGCAACAATGGTGTTTGAAACAACAACTTGAGCACCATGAGGAAAAACTTACAGAGGTTGCAATGAGTACATCCCCCAAAGTTGTCAGCCATATGAAATGAGTGGGGTGATGATGAAAAAATGATGTTTGCGTGGTGTTAATAATTCAAAAACATAAATTGATAGTGGTTTTTAAAATCCAGTGAAGATGTAAGGGCGTGAAGCCCATCTGATATTTCAACCCTGATGAGTGTAATGTATTGTAGTACTGGTGTGGAGATGACCGGGTTGTTGATAATGGTGTATGCTTTCACTGGTCTAATGTGGGGGAAAGGATTCATGTGTGATGGTGAGTTTTAATAAAAGCGGGGGTGAGTGCGGGGGATGGTCACTTCCATACATTCCAGAAAAGAGCGCAGTGCCTCTGTTACAAAGATCCCAAGAGGTTCCAAATGGAAGTGTTTTTTGGAGATCAGGATAAGGTATACTGATGTATTGATTTGATTATGTCGTTTTTTATTTAGTAAGTTTTTTCATTTTGCGAAAAATTTGAATTACCCGGGGGCTTTTATAAGGGAACCAACTGTATAAAATACCTTTTAAATTTGGAAAAATTTTTGATCATTGAAAAAGTTTTTGGGACCTGCATCATAAAGTAACCACTGAATCTTGAATTGTGTGTCTAAAAGAGGCAGAGTCCAAAAAATCCCACCCCCCTAAATTGCCATCGTTTGTTGATAAAACCCTCAAATCTACTAATTCTTGTGTTTATTATTAAAAAATCATTCCCTTAACTTCTTGCACTAGAAAAAAAGGGGGGGGCTGATCAGGGGTTTTAGGATTTATTGGGAAAACTTGCTCTCAACATTTTTAATTGTATGCTCCTGTGATAGTTTATTACTTGGAGCCCCCAAATTTTGTCAGTCTGAACCTACTCCATTATTGGGATTATAATGCAAGCCGTTTGGAAACTTATTTGGTAATCTAATGGCAATCAACTGTTGTCACTTTAAAAAGTCATGATAATGTGCAAATTGTAGGTGACCTTGAACCACACATATCTTGGGGTGTCCTTTGTCGGTGCCGGGTTCAACATTCTTCTGCCAGTGTGGTTTCCATTGTAACGATATAGCGTCTGATCATTTCCCAAGGCTAACCTCTCTAGTATTGGTAATTATTCTCCTGGGGGGGATTAAAATGGAAACTTTTAAATGTTTCCCCTGATCAAAATGTGACTTTGTGACATGTGATGACTGGTATAATTCCTAGAGTGTCCTCTGTCGAGATTTAAAACATTGACCTTGTGAGCGTTTTTCAAAAATTCTTAGAGCTGTCTGAAACCTCCTACTACTCTAATCTAATGACTTCCATAAAAACATAAGTCTTAAAAAAAAACATACCTTTACAATGATTCTAAATTTCGAACTTTGAAACGTATGCCCCAGACTAGGCCTACCCTATAGAAACCATCGTACCCCTGAAATGCGGGCCCTCTTCCAAAATGCCCTTGTGCCCCAGAGGGGTTTATGACAGAGTGCGGCAACGGAGGGGAAACAATTTTGTCAATGGTCTCAATGCTCACCCCCCACTTAGCTGGGATGGAGGGACATAAATAGATTAAGGGTAACAGAACGGGGGCAGATCGCGCACCCTCTCCTTGATAGGGCAAATGAGTTAGTCAGTGCTTGGGTGTACATCTAGCTAGCGTCTTCCCAGTACCACAAGGCGAAATTAATGGAAAATATGATGCAAGGGAGGATTGTTTGCTTTATGCTCAGCAAGCAGATGACTGCAACATTCCTTTCACTAATTAAAACTTGATGCGACAACTAAGGGAAAAATCCACGTCCCCTGGTGAGGATGGTTTCTTACAACATATCAGATTGCTGTGCGGTCCCAGGTAATCCTTACTTGAATTATATAAAAAGAGTTATGTCACTGGGGAGCTCCGTAAACATGGCAATAGCCTCTTTCCATTCCCGAAGCCCAAATCAAAAAAAATCATTTCACCAATATCCTTACTATCGCTTGGGTTTTTAAAACATTCAAAAGGATGTTTTTAAATCGTTTATGCACAGATTAAGGAATTCTTGTCCCCGGTTGCATGGTTCATGAGGAAGGAGTGGCATCATTGCATTACCCCCTTTCTCACTCTGCACACTGACAGCTCTACACTACTTTCCTTGACCTTAAATCCGCTTTTGATGTACCCAAACCCGACATGAAATATTAGTGAACTTGCCAGAATGGATGTTGGAGGATGGCTTCCCTGGTTAAAAGGTTACCTGCCCACAGAAAGTCTTTTCTGTGTTTTTCCCGGGGGAAAAGAAGTGAAACTAAAGTTTTTTAAATTTGGAACCCCACAGGGGGTGGCTTGTCCCACCCTTTTCAACATTTTGTTTAATGCCTTATTTAAGCCATGCCTAGCCCCCCCATCATTATATGGTTTATTTTGCTGATGACATATGATTACCACCGGGTTTCCCCAAAACCCCCAAAAATCTTAATATGTACTAGCCTCGGTCAGGCCGGGGTTATAATCTCAGGGGATAAAAAAAAGATATCAAAGGCGTCTCCTCGACAAAAGAGGCACGTTGTCAATCAGTTCAGATGAGTTCTTCTAGAATATTAAGCAGACACAGGATTTTAGGCTTTGAGGTTCCATACTGAACCTGTTGTCACGAGACTTTTTCGCCAAAACAAAGAAAGGCTGGAGCCCTTAGAGTTGTGGTAGGTTTTATCCCAGGTTGGAGTAATGTTAAAAATTTTGAAAATGTGTATCTTTCTTATATTAGATTTGGGTTGATTATGCGGCGACTCTTGCCTCGGTTGATGGAAGTTGGGGGGCTGGGAAAAAAATGCAAAAGAACCCAAAGAGGATCATCCTGGTGCCCTCGTACGCCAAAATTTTTAAAAATGTGGAAAAGGGAAATTAATTTCAGTATTAGAGGATCGTGTTTCTGAAAGAAAATATCCTTATTGGGGTCAATTGTTGGCTAGCCCATTCAAACCCCTGACGAAGCCCCCCAACTTTCCCCCCTGGGAACATCCTTCCCGATGGATCGAAAAAATGGAACCGACCCCGAAACAGCTCATGATCTATATCAAGTTAACAATAGAGACTTTTTCCCCCTCCATGGGATTTACCCCATTCCAAAATACCATTCCTCCCTTTCCCCCCAAAAATCCTTAAATCACAACCAAGCCCTCTTGAAACCAAAAATGTGCTTAAACTGTATGTTTAAAATTAGTCACAAAAACCTTTCCCAAAATTTTTTACGTCGATGGTTTTGTTCACAGTCCACTGGTGCGCTGGTAGTGTGCTGTTGTCAAAGAGTGAGGCTCTCATAAAGAAAATTTGGGGCCGCATCATAATGGGCCTCTACCCCTTCAAAAAAGAACTGTTTGCCTATCCTTGCACTCAAATGTGTCCCGTATTAAGGTTGCACTTAAGTAATGTTCTCTGTATCCCTAAATGCTTCAATCATTAAGTTAAATTGTGGCATGCTTGTGTCAGAAGCCAGACTTTGGTATGGTAAGATTTTTGGAAGTGGGGTCAGAGTGCACATGCGGGTTCCATTCACATTGGCTTCGATGCATGACAGAATGATAAATTGGTAAACTGCATGTTTCAAAAAAGGGGGTAGATTACAATTTGGGTTGTCAGTTAGTAGTTGAGAAAAAAATACGAAAAAAATTTAAATGCTTATTGATTAAACTTGGGGATTGCAAAGTCAGTCCTCTATATCATTCCCCCATGTGGGGAGCCACATGTCTTGGTGAAACAACAAGATAAGCAGACTTTGGTGTCATTACTGCCCGGCTCCCGGGTGGGTTCAAGTTTCTTTGGGAGGTTAAATCACCCCACCCGATGTAGCCAAAAAGAAAAGTTAACTTTGCCAGAGGATATTGTCACCTTGGTCATTATTTTACTGGAGTGTGATCAAAAATTAAAAAATTAGAAACATACCTCAAAAAGTTCAGAAATGGGGAAAAATATTTTTCCCCAGTGGTATTTGCAGACCTTTTTGGAGAAATACCCTGATTTTTTCTAGCTGTAAATAATGCATTACCATGTGTGTGTGTGTGTGTGTGTGTGTGTGTGTGTGATCACCATTTTTACTCACCCATTTGTGGTTGCAGGGCGGGGGCCCCAGCTCTGGCCCTGCCTTTTCGTGATTGCTAAGGTCCCCTCTTCCCTTTCCCTGAGCTCTATTACCCCGCCCCTTTAAAAATATGTTGGTTCCCGCCTCCCCTGTCACTTTCTAGGCTTTCCCCGGCTCTGACTATTAGACTGAAAAATACTTCCCAATCCTTTTTATTCTTGAGTTTAATTCCAATTGTACCTCTTGTGTCTGTGTCCCCTTGGAAAATCCGTCTTTGTCCCCCTTGTTATCCCCGCGTTTTTAATGTCGTTATCATGTCCCCTGACCCTCCTGTCCCCCAGTGTCGTCAGGGGGATTTCCCTCAACCTTTCTTCGTTGGACAAAACCCGTAGCTTGGGATAGTCTTGTTTAAAAAATTTGCACTTTCTCCCAATTTCTTGCGTGCTTGACTGGTGTGGTTCCAAAATGGTGGCATACTCCCGTATGGGCCCGACGTAAATGGTATACAGAGTCTTAAACGAAACCTTATGAGGGATCGGGAACGTATCGAGGTTTGCCCGGCGCCCCTATGCTGCAGCAGTTATTGATTGATGTGCGCCTCAGGAAAATTGTCGGGGTTTTATCTGGAGTTTACCTGGAGAGAGTTTCGGGGGGTCAACGCCCCCGCAGCCCCGGTCTGTGCCAGGCCTCCCGGTGGGTCAGCCCTGAAAACCGGCTGTTGTGCTGGTGCACGCAAAAACCCAAAGTCGAGCCAACCCGGTGTCAGGAATGACTTTAGGTGTTGTCAGGCCCGCTTGAAGACTGCCCGGGGTTGTTGGTAATCCCCCCCAGTGTGTGGGAGGCGTTAACAGTTTTTGGCCCCCGAACTTATTGTATGGTCTTTAAAAGTGATAGTGACACCCCTGTTTTCATTGGGGGGGTGGTGATCGTTGCCAAATCTTTTGCTTTTATAGTGGTGATTTTGTGTGCAAGTTCGGTTCTAGTCCCTCTGGATTTTCAGGGGTATATAATCTGTATCTCTCCCTCCTGGTTCCAGGGAAAACGGTTTAGAAACCTCAGGCTCCCCGTAATTTTAGGTGTTTTTCTCCCTTATGCACGCCGTGAAAGTTTTTAATTTTAGGTCGGGAATTTCATGCTTGAAGGTGCTGTTAGAGGCAGCAATATTCCGCCTAATAGAAAAGTGACTGAAAAGTTCTCATGGGCTTGGGCCCCCCTGTTTTTAAGGTTTCATTATCCATCCTGTCATTTTTCAGAGATGGTTTATACAATGTTATGGTCCCTTTAAGGTGAGATCCTCCGACGTAATCACTCCCCCGGTCTTTTAGTTGGTGTTTCGCTCTATTTTGTGGCCAGAATTTGTTTTGTACTTATAAAAATTTCCTATGTTTACCATATCTGGTAATTTAAATTCTCATCGTTTTAATTCATATTGTTTTCCCCAGCCCCTGAAAGTTTTTGGTTGAGTCCCCCGGAGCCTTGCAGTGTCTGCAATGGAAGACAGTTGCATGTCCCCCCAGATCTTTTTCCTTGAGTGAGGTTTGCAGTTTTGGCCCTTTTAAACAAATTTGTCTGCGGTTTCTTTGCCTTTCCCCAATATTCATGATTTTGATTTGGCAGGGTTAAAATTCAAGGAGCCAGTTGCTGGCCAGGCTTGTAGCTGTCAGGTTCTTTGAGCCCTGCCTGATCCTATCGTTTTGTTTTTTCATTAATTCGCATCATCTGCAAAAAAGGGAAAACCTTCTGGTCTCCCCTTCGTTATGTGTTTCACATATCCCAAAGAATGCAAAAGGCCCTGGGGACTGCCCTGTGGAACCCGTTTTTTCCAGGCGCCCACTCTGACACCTGTCGCGTCCCATGACGTGTGTTCCCCTGTCGGTATTTCGATCCATTGCAGGCCTTTCCTGTTATGTGTGCCTGATCCTCTAGCTTTTGAAGTAACCTCTTGTGAGGAACTGTTTTCGAAGGCCTTCTTGCGCCCAAAAAATATGCAGTCGATCCCCCCTCTCTCTCTTGTCTTACTTCTGTCACCCTTGTTAGGTAAGACACATATGCAACAGTTAGACAACTTTATTCGGAATAAAGTTGTTCTAACTGTTGCATTAGGTGTCTTACCTAACAAACCTGTTGGTATTGTATACCATTTTGATGTTCATTTGTCACCTTGTCATAAAAAATCTAGTAGGTTTGTGACACAGGATTTTCCTTCCCTGAACCGTGCTGGTTGTCAATTATAACCAGCACGGTGTGTACTGTGCGTGTCGTGGGGTGTTGCGTGGGGGGTGTGGGTGTGTGGGGTGTGTGTGTGGGTGTTGGTTTTTGTGGTGTGGGTGTGTGTGGGGGGGTGTGTGTGTGTGTGGATGTGCATCCTTGTGTGTATGCATATATTTGTACGCTCGTGTGCACATGTTCGTGCGTGCGCCCTGGTGTGTGTATGTGTGTGCGCTGCGCTAGTGTGGGTGTATGATCCACTTTAAAATTTGTATTTATAAAATCATTACAATGGTTGACAAAAGGTGTGGACGTATCAGTGGTTCATTACTTTGTAATTTTTTTCATGACTGTAACCATGTATAGGAGTGAGGCTGATTCATTACCTCTGTAACTTGCCATGATTGTGGACCAGATTCTACCTGGAGTCATTACCTTTGTAACTAGTTCAGCTATAAACTTTGGGGTACAGTCATGGACCATTCATGTACCTTTGTAATCTTTTGACTACCGTTCACAGGATGGGTATGGGGCTGCAAAAATATAATTAAACTAAAGTGTGTGTGTGTTGTCGTGTGTGTGTGTGTGACTGTGTGTGTGTGTGTGTGTGTTGTGTGTGTGTGGTGTGTGTGATGTGTGTGTGTGTGAGTCTGTGCATCTGTGTGTCTGTGTGTTGTCTGTGCTGTGTGTTGTGTGTACTCACCTATTTGTGGTGTGTGCGTGTGTTTGCGTGCGTGGGTGTGTGTGTGTGTGTGCTGAGGTGTGTGTGTGTGGTGGGTGTGTGTGTGTGTGTGTGTGTTGTGTGCTGTGTGTGTGTGTGTGCTCGTGTGTGTGTGTGTGTACTAAAAATCAATATTTGCACCAATAAACTTTTTACAGTTGTGACCGGGTGTTGGAAGGTGTGAATTGCTCATTACACTTAATTGTTCTTGATTGTAGCCATGTATAAACGTATAGTAACCATTCTTACAGAATTATTACCTTGTAACTTCGTAAGCTCCTTTCCTTTGTACCTAGTTCAGCTATCCAAACTCTTGGGGGCCCAGTCCCTGGACCCATTACGTACCTCTGTAATCTGTAATACCTTTGTAATTTGTCATGATTGTGACCAGACCTAATGGGAGTTCCTCTTACTTTGTAAATTTTGAGTTATTACCTCTGTAACTTGCTCAGCTATCAAAACTTTGGAGTCCAGTCCCTGGACCATTAAGTACCTCTGTAATCTTTTAGCACTACCACCCACAGGATGGGCGTATGGGGTGCATAATAAACATATTAAACTAACTATGCAGATTTAACACTATGCGATGCCATAGGTACTATGCGGGGGTCCACTGTATTACTTCTTTTTATTGATTGAGCAGAAAAGCAACTGCCCCAGTCAACTATTTCAACATACCCAATAGGTGATCATGATATTAGTAATTTGGCCAATTTACACAAGTTCAAACAAAAAAAAAAAAAATCAGTTGTTACCCCGAGTTTTCGAACTTTCTTCGTTCCAGAAGGTTCGAGTGCCCATTATCAACGAATTATCTGCCCTTAGGGAATATAATGTAAATTAGATTAGCCTTTTCAGACCCCAAAAAATACATTACAAAAGCACTTACATATATACACTTACATAACTGGTCGGAGTTGGGAGCAGTTGAAACTCGGGGGGTAACACTCTATTCCAATGTCAAACAGGTCCAGAACTTAAACTTTGCAGGTATTCCTCGGCACTAAAATAAATTTCTCTTATTTATTAGTTTACAAGTCTAGGCTTTACTGTATGAATTCCAATTTTGATTTTTTATTCACCATTAAAGAATTTTTTATTTTACACCAAAAAGAGACGATTTACTGTTATGCAATACTGTAATAATTGTATAAACTAATATCAGCACATTCGTGAATGCACATTGACCACCAGCTGACATGTATTGGATGCGTCACATATTTGTTTTACTCTTGAACTCGCAAAAATTTCGAACATTTCTGCTACTTTGAGCACAGGTTTAAGCATTTTCTGTACTAAAACCAATCAAAAATCATCTCTACTTCCTGTAGTATATATTCCATTCTATCAAATGAGATCAAGAAACTTTGAATACAACAGTTAAAAAACATACAAAATACACCACAAAGTCGCTGTTTTATCCCCAAAAGCATGTTGTCCCAGTTTTTTCTCCATTATGCACTGCATGATGCAGGATTTGTTTTATAGGTGCACACTGTGACTACATAGATGCATTCTTTCATATTAGGCCCAATTTATTTTTCAACTTATCCAAGTGAGCTGAGCTCATGGCATAGAACTATGGCTTGAACTCAGGCTTCAAAGCCTCATTAACCCTCAAAGGGTTAATACTGATACATCAATGTTCTTACTGACCTCACACATCAATGTTCTTACTAACCTCACACATTAATACTGATACATCAGTGTTCTACTGACCTAACACATTAATACTATACATCAATGTTCTTATGACATCAAACATCAATACAACAACGTCACTTATTGATACAAACTGAACAGACTGTGTTGTTGTTGTTGTGGCCAGTGTTACCAACCCTGCTGCTGTAGCCATTGTTGCCAATCATGCTGCTGTAGCCAGTGTTGCCAACCCTTTTGCTGTATCCAGTATTGCCAACCCTTCTGCTGTAGCTAGTGTTGCCAACCCTGCTGCTGTAAGATCAAATTTGTTAGGATTTTTTTACCCGGGGCAGAGAGGGATACCTAACCATGATAACCTAGGGTAAGGAGGGATTCCTAACCTTAGGTAGAAAGGGATACCTAACCTGGGGTAGGTAGGAATACCTAAGCAAGATAACCTAGAGTAGGGAAGGATGCCAAGCCAGGATAACCTAGGGTAGGGAGGAATACCTAACCAGGATAACTTAGGGTAGGGAGAATAGCTACCAAAGATTACCCATGATAGGGAGGGTGAGTCACCCAGAATAACCCGGGGTAGAGAAAGTTAACCACACAGAATAACCCGGGGTAAGGAGGGTGGGCCTACTCGGTTAAACCGGACGGTAGGATAGTAAGCCACCAGGATAACCGGTGGTTGGGAGGGTTAACCACCCAGGAAAACCCAAGGAAGTCGGCGAGTCATCGAGGACTGTGTTTCCATTGTGGTCCTTCAGTCTTGTCACACCCCAGGATGCCACCCACACCAGTCCACTAACAGCCTAACACCTAGGTACATCTTACTGCTATAGAACAGAAAGCATGTTGTAAGGTGACTAACACCAGGCACCTGCTTCTATGGGAACTAAACAAGCAGGTGTAGGTGACTAGAACCCAGGTACCTTACTTACTGCTAGGTTTAACTGGGACAATAGTTATAGGTGACTAGCACCAGGTGAATATTTCATGTTAGATTAGCAGATACAGCCAGGTGTAAGGAGGGATTACACCCAGGTACGTACTGCTGGATGAACAGGGACAGCATGTGCAAGGTGAACTAACAACTCAGGTACCTATATTTACTGCTAAGTTAGTGACAGCAGGTTGTAATGGAAGCATTCTCCAAACGTTTCTACCCATGCGAGGATTGAACACGGACACTCAGTGTGTGAGGATATGTACCAACTCGTTCTGTAGCGGTGTTACCAACCCTGTTGCCTGTTAGCCAGAAGTTACCAACCTTGACTGCAGTAGCCACGCTACCAAAACCCTTCTGCTGTAGCCAGTGCTACCAAAACCCCTGCTAGTGTACGGCAAGTATTGTTAACCTGCTGCAGTTGCAAGTGCTACCAACCCTGTGTTTTCAACTACTGTTTACCAACCTTGCCTGATCAGCCAGTTTTACCAACCCTGCTGTTATACACAGATGCCAACCTGGCTGCTGTACCAAGTGCTACCAACCCTACTGCAGTAGTGTTGTCAACCCTACTACTGTACCCAGTGTTGCCACCCTGCTGCTGTACCAAGTGCTGCCAACCTTGTTGTTGTTCCCAGTGTTGCCAACCCTGCTGCTGTAGCTGGAGCTACCAACCTATGAACAACAAAAACAATAAATTTTACTTCTTTGCATATGTTACAATGTGTGAATGCATATAAAGCGCATTGAGGGGTAAAAAGTAAGCCATTAGCATGCTGGAGCATTTCGGACAGTAGCCAGTTCTCCCATCCCTGCTGCTGTGCCCAGTGTTGCCAACTTTGTAACCAATGTTGCCAACTTTAATTCTGTAGCCAGTGTTGTTAACTCTGCTGCTGTAGCCAGCATTGCCAACTCTGCTGCAGTAGCCCATGTGCCTGGAGTTTACCTGGAGAGAGTTCCGGGGGTCAACGCCCCCGCGGCCCGGTCTGTGACCAGGCCTCCTGGTGGATCAGAGCCTGATCAACCAGGCTGTTGCTGCTGGCTGCACGCAAACCAACATACGAGCCACAGCCCGGCTGATCAGGAACTGACTTTAGGTGCTTGTCCAGTGCCAGCTTGAAGACTGCCAGGGGTCTGTTGGTAATCCCCCTTATGTGTGCTGGGAGGCTGTTTGAAACAGGTCTTCGGGCCCCTGCATTATTGTATGGTCTCTTAACGTGTAGTGACACCCCTGATTTTCATTGGGGGATGGTGATCGTCTGACAAGTCTTTTGCTTTCGTTGTGAGTGATTTTCGTGTTTGCAAGTTCGGTACTAGTCCCTCTGGGATTTTCCAGGTGTATATAATAATGTATCTCTCCCTCTGCGTTTCCAGGGAATACCAAGATTTAAGAAACCTCAAGCGCTCCCAGTAATCTGAGGTGTTTTTATCTCCGTTATGCGCGCCGTTGAAAGTTCTCGTACATTTCTAGGTCGGCAATTTCAACCTGCCTGAAAAAGGTGCTGTTAGTGTGCAGCAATATTCCTAGCCTAGATAGAAAAAGTGACCTGAGAGTTGCAGCTGGGCTTGGCAATCCTCACCCAGAGCTGCAAAACACTTACTGCAGTAGCAGTATCCAGTGCTACCAACCCTGCTGTTGTAGCTAATGCTGCCAACTCTGCTACACAGTGCTACCAACTCAATTGCTGATCTAGTGGCCACAAGTACATATTTACCTTAATTTTTATGCACTAGCATCCCGAAGTTCTACTTACTTTGTGACTATATTTTCTAGAGTTTTATCCCATGGAGAGATACTGACTGATCAAGGTGCAGAATTCACTTCTGACCTCATCTATTATGAATCATTATGTGAGTAAATTACCTGCATGAGGTTTACAGGGTGTGGAAAATTTTATAGGGGTGATTACCTTTATGTACCTCAACATTATATACATACAATTAATCTCATTGAGGAGACAACCCTATAACAACCAAACAAAACATAAAACGACACAGTTTACCGTAGTCCCCCGTGTGATATGTGAGAAAACTTCACCACCCCTGGTCACTGGAGGTGGGCCTTCGACCTCACAATCTTATCCATATCTATCCGAGACCAGTATAGATTGGATAGCACCCACAAGTACGGCACTACTAATTAATTGTGGACTGTATAGATTATATTAGTGTAACTGAATGAAGGGAGGGGGGTAGGTTACACATGGATATATCCCTCAAAGAAAACATTTGTATATAATCCCATCCACTTACCAGATATTCTCTGGGGGTCACTTGATGTAAGCTGGATCCACCCATACCCATCCCAATTAAAACATACTAAACTGCAGTATCACGTCTGCTATAACTAGAAGGGTTACTTAACTGTGGGTGATTGATGACTCCTTATTTCCTCCAATTACCATCTCATTTCGATGTCCTGCTACACCGACACACGGGTTCTTATTCCAGCAGGACGAGGTATCCGATTGGTTTGTCCGGTTTTTGAAGTCGTGACTCAATAAACTTCACTTCCTCATGACGGGATCCAACATGGTCTAGCGTGTTCACTCGGAGCAAGGCGAGTTTAAATTGAATTTTGTGCAGAAGATTTTAAAAGCTCGCGTGAGTGTGAGTTTTCATCAGAGGCTGCCTCTGGTGTTATTACTGCAACTATATATTTGTGTATTCCTCCATTTTAGGTGCCTTAAGTTGAAATCCCCCAGGAGCAAGATGTGTGCAGGGAGCGGAAGATTTTCCAGGACAGTGGGTCAATTTTTAACAGCTGTTCCTGGAATTGCTGGGATGTTGCATCGGAAGGCTTGAGACTACCACAATGACTCTAGGTTTTGGTTCTCGACCTTTACTGCTAAACTTTCCACTGCAGCCACTTCCTGTCTGTTCAACTATTGGATCACTACGACAAGGTCTCAAATGACACTGAAGACAAAAGAATGCAGATTGATAATTATATACAGACTTTGCAAAAGCCTTCGACAACAAGATCCGTGACAATGGCGTATAGCGCCACAAAATGCGGTGCTAAAGGATAACAGGAAAAGTCAGTCGATGGATCTCTATAAATTTACTCCTAACAGAAACACAGAGGAGTAGTTCGTCAACCAGAGTAAAGTCCGAGGCAGCTATGGTGAAAAGCTCTGTTCACAAGGCACAGTACTAGCTCCCATCTTGTTCTCATCCTCATATCGATAGACAAGGATGTCAGCCACAGCACGTGTCCTTCCTTTGCGATGACCACCCGAATCTGCATGACAGTGTTCTTCCATTTGCAGACACTGCAGGCTCAGGCAGACATCAACCAAATCATTTCAGTGCGGCTGCGGAAAACCATATGAAGTTCAAAACGACGAGAAATTTCAATACTCAGGATATGGTAAACATGAAGAATTTTATTCTTCATCAGAGTACAAAACAAAATTCTGGCCACAAAATAGAGCGAAAAACACCAACGTCAACGACCTGGAGTGAGTGAGTGATTGATGTCGGAGGGATCTCACCTTCCAGGACCATAAAAATTGTATCAATAGCATCTGCTAAAAAAATGACAGGAATGGATAAATGGAACCTTCAAAAAACTTGGGAGGCCAAGCCTGATGACAACTCTTCAGGTCACTTGTTCTATTCTAGGGCTGGAATATGCTCTCACTATAACAGCACTTTCAAGGCAGGTGAATTTGCCCGACCTAGAAAATGTCAGTGAAACTTTCCGGCGCGCCATAACGGAGATAAAAACACCTCAATTACTGTGAGCACTTGAGTTTCTAAACCTGTATTCCCTGGAATGCAGGAGGGAGAGATACATGATTATATACACTGCGAAAATCCTAGAGGGACTAGTACCGATCTTGCACACGAAAATAACTCATACGAAAGCAAAGACTTGGCCAGACGATATAGTGCACATCCCCCCCAATGAAAAGCAGGGGTTGTCCACTAGCCACGTTAAGAGACCATACATAATGTCAGGGGCCGAGATGTTCAAATGCTCCCAGCACACATAAGGGGGTTACCAACAGACACCTTGCAGTCTTCAAGCTGGCACTGGACAAGCACCTAAAGTCAGTTCTGATCAGCCGGGCTGTGGCTGTACGTTGGTTTGCGTGCAGCCAGCAGCAAAACAGCCTGGTTGTATCAGGGATGATCCACAGGCAGGGCCTGGTCACAAGACCGGGCGCGGGGGCGTTTTGACCCCCGAAAACTCTCTCCAGGTAAAACTCCAGGAAACATCATTGAGCAGTAGCGTTATCTGTGCAAAACAAGTGACTTGCAATGTACAGGCCACCCCCACCCCTTTTGCCTGTCACGTCTGTAAGGTTGTAACTGCGATTCTATTCATTGTCCAAGTGATCCTTTATGTGGGTCTCGTGGAAACACGCGAACATTGCCTTTGCACTCTGCAAGCAGCTCCACGGATGAAAGGTATTTTTGTTGTTTGTTGCTGCTTTCGAACCTGTATATCTTGCCAAAGATAAGAATGTTATTGGACTGGTGGTATTGTTGGTACTGGGGGGGGATTTTTTTTCCGGCATTAGTATCTGTATCTCAATCTTTTTTCATAAGGAAGATTTATAATGCTATGTATTAATTTAGTATCCTACGCTGAATGTTTTCTAACGAATATGTCCATTTGTAATATGGAGACCAGAACTGAGCTGCATAATCTAGGTGAGGCCTTACTAATGATGTATAAAGCTGCAGTATGACCTCTGGACTTCTGTTGCTTACACTTCTTGATATAAATCCCAGTAATCTATTTGCTTTAAAAAATTTTTTTTTTTTTTACGTTCGCTTAGGCATTGCCTGGTATTGGTTTAAGGTTGCTGCATCACATAACCCCAAGTCCTTTCGCAATCTGTCTATGATTAGCTAAGTTCTACATCATTTAACTTATACGTACTAGGGTTAGGGCCACCCCCAAGCTTCAGAACCTTGCATTTAATCTACATTGAACTGCATCTGCCACTTTCTGACAAGAATAGAAGTTTTGTTTAAATCCTCATGAGTTCCTTTCCATAACATCTACGTTTGAATCAATTATCCTACCTATCTTTGTTTCATCGGCGGAAATATGATCATATCAATAGTATTTCACTCATCAAGATCATTGATATATATTATAAACAACAACGGGGCCAAGATGGTCCCTGTGGAAACGCCACTTGATACAGATACCCACTCGGATTTTAACCCCATTTATGACACTCTCTACTTCCTGTCAGTGAGCCATGACTCGATCCACGAGAGCACTTTTCCCCCAATGCCATGAGCTGCACTTTCTTTAACAGTCTATGGTGGGTACTCCTTTCAAAAGCCTTTCTAAATATTAAGTAAATAATATCAAAATTCTTTATCGTGGCAACAGCTCAAAAGCTTTACTGAAGAAATTAATAAATTAGTTAGACAAGACCGGGCTCTTGGGAATCCATGCTGAGTTTCATTAGTCAAGCTTTGCTTATCGAGATGACTTCTTATAATCTCAGCTATAATTGACTTAGTAATTTGCCTACAATTGAGGTCAGGCTTTATTGGGCGGGGTTAATTTGACGTATAACGAATTGTCCCTGTTTTAAAAATTGGATTAACATTATCCATCCTTCCCACATATCAGACACTACACCTATGTTTGAATGAGATAAATTAAAAATATAGTTAATGGTTCACAGAGTTTCCATTTTGCATTCCTTAAGAACCCGATTGAAAAACTCATCAGGACCCGGCGACTTATTTTGCTTCAGTCTGTCTATCTGCTTCACAACCATTTCACTTAGTGACTGTGATGTTACATTAATTTTCTTCTTCTAGCCATAGGTATATTTTACACCATAGTAAGGTTAGCACAGGCACATAACTGTGGAACCACAAATTGCAAGTTTTACAGACGAATCTCCAGCTTGCGCGGCTGTGACGTACTCTAGCTCAAGTCCCTTCACTGCCGTCAACAGGAATCACGAATTAGTAATGACACGACTTGCAAACAATCCATACCCCGGCCGGGATTCGAACGCGGTAGGAGTCTCGAAACTCCTAGCCGTCACGTTAGCACTAGACCAAGCTAGCCACAATAATGATTTACGTCAACTAGGTATATTTCTCACCATAGGAAGGTTAGCACAGGCACCACTGAGACCACAAATGCAAGTTTTTACTGACGAATCTCCAGCTATGGCGTGGCCGTGACGTACTTCTAGCTCAGTCCCTTCGCTGACGTCAACATGACCTAGCTGGTCTAGTGGCTAACGCGACGTGCTGGAGTTTCGAGAACTCTCTGACCCCCCCCCGGGTTCAATCCGTCCGGGGTATGGGTTGTTTTGCAATAGTGTAATTACGATTTCGTGAGTATGTTGCGGCAGTTGAAGGGACTTGTGCTCTAGAGTTTTGTCAGGCAACGCTTGGCTGGAGATTCGTTGTTAAAAAAACTTGCATTTTGTGGTCACAGTGGTGCCTGTGCTAAACTTCCTATGGTGTTGTAGAAAGATACCTAGTAGGAAGAATTTATTGTGGGCTAGCTGGTTTCTAGTGGCTAATGCGACGGGCTGGAGTTTTGAGGACTCTCTGACGCGGGTTCAATCGGCCAGGCTATGGTTTATTATCATATTGTCACCATTTTTATAAGAATACATTACATCCTGCTCTTAACTGCTATGGTGCCTTCCATTGTTGCACTGATAGCATATGTTCTATTGGTATGGGGGGACAATCCTTTACATTATGATATTGGCTAGACAATTGCATAAATCCTGGTCAAGTTCTTTCATCCTCTCCACTTTATTATCCCATGAAATTTAGGCATTACAATTTTTAGTGAAATGAGTACCTGGAAGAAGAGGCAGTCTCTCTTTCCTTGCCTTGAACTTTATTAATGTGGTTACCCTTATACAGGAACTTATTCCTCTTACCTTGATGTGAGGACCAACTATTTACTGATTCCTGTCTTGATTTTGCCTATTTAACTCTTAACTATGATTATTACCACTGGGATTATTTTTCCCTTTTGAGACTTGACATACTTCAGAGTCATTATGTGTTATATCCTTAGAACTGTTTGGCTGACTGGTCTGCAATTGAACAATTAATTCCTGCCGACCTAGTCTGATTTCCTCCAGACCGTACTCTGGAGGTTTTGGCAAACCCACCCTTTGCATTAATAGGTTGATCAACTGCCTGTCTTACACCCTTTAATTTATTCAAAGCCTTACTTTTACAAGACAGTTTTTCTTCCAATTCGTAATGTTGATTAATTAAAACATTCATTTCCATTCCATCTGCACAATTCTCCAGCAGATCTCTTTCACAGTCTTTAAACCACAATTTGTACCAATCAAATCTACTCTCTAAAGCATCTAAATATAACTTTAATTCATTAAGGTTCACGGTTCTTTGATTCATTAAATCAAATGCCTTCGTCACATGGCCTTTAATAGCCTGTAATGATGCTTTCATTACTCTAAAATTCACGGACTTGCCAGCCACATTAACTCCATCAGATCCAGTCATGGTTAGAGAATTATTAATCACTGATTATACAACTTAAGTAGGCGCCTTATAAGAGTAATTCTTGCACTTTACTCTTGTATAAATCCTAGCCACACATGTGCTAGCAATTAATTGGGCTAATTATCATCCACCACACGATCGATTAAACTTGTGTACCCTATACCCACTTCCTTCAATCATTCACTTAATTATTAAGTAATTAATTCAATTAATTTTTTCACTGATTGCATCCGGTTCAGGAAGGACCAGCGGGCAGATGTGGAAAATTTTATAGGGGTGATTACCTTTATGTACCTCAGCATTATATATATACAAGTAATCTCATTGGGAGACAACCCTATATTGTTTACCGTAGTCACCCCGTGTAGATATGTGAGAAAACTTCACCACCCCTGGTCACTGGATGTGGGCCTTCGACCTCACAATCTTATCCATATCTATCCAAGACCAGTATAGATTGGAAAGCACCCACAAGTACGGCACTACTAATTAATTGTGGACTGTATAGATTATATTAGTGTAACTGAATGAAGGGGGGGGGGGTAGGTTACACATGGATATATCCATCAAAGAAAACATTTGTATATAATCCCACCACTTACCAGATATTCTCTGGGAGTCACTTGATGTAGCTGGATCACCCATAACCCATCCAATTACAACATACTTAACTGGCCAGTATCAGTCTGCTATAACTAGAAGGGTTACTTAACTGTGGGTAATTGATACTCCTTATTTCCTCCATTCACCATCTCATTTCGATGTCCTGCTACACCGACACGGTTCTTATTCCAGCAGGACGAGGTATCCGTTGGTTTGTCCCGGTTTAGAAGTCGTGACTCAATAAACTTCACTTTCCTCGTGACGGGAACAACGTGGTCTAGCGTGTTCACTCGGAGCAAGGCGACTTATTTCTGATTCTATGTCATCATTGAAGGCTCTTGACTCATATAATGACTCCAACAACATGCTCATTGGGGAAGCCAGGTATAGATACTCAAAAATTAGGGACAAAGGAATTAATGTGCAATTGCTATGGATCCCATCACACATTGGATTACTCCTTCACGATAAAGTTGATATGTTAGCCAAGAAGAGTACCCAGAAGGAGAATGTAGAATATAACTTTGGTATAACTGTGTCTAGCATTAGGAATAATATTAGGAGAGAAGTAAATAATGAAAACGATTGTTATAGGAATGCAGTTAGAAGCCTGAGTAGATCTATAACCCACTATGATAACATGAACGTAGATAAGTATGTTTATGGAGCAACTTGCAATGTGAACAGACTGACTGATGTTGTAGTGGCCAGGCTTAGGCTTGGTTACAAGTACTTCTGGCAGTTTGGGAGACACACAGATGATGATCAAACTAAATGTAAATTATGTGATCAGGCATATGGTCACTCTCTTGAACACTATGTGCTTAATTGTCCACTCATTGAGGAATACAGAGACAGACAGTATAATAACCTATGTGACATGTCAAGATATCTTATTAATGAAAATAAGATACCAGATTACTAAGCAAATTTTCCTAAATTTGTTGTAACGATAAATGAACTATAGATTTTGTAGATAAAATCCATATGTATCCTGTTAACCCTTTGGGGCCTAGTTCTAGGCCTTTGTGTATATATGCTCTCGCGCTAACCGTCCACAGGATGGATATGGTGTGACAATAAACTAGCCAAATTCGTGGCAAAATCTAATCTCTAATTCTTTAACTTAGCGTTATTATCATTAATTAATTTAACCAATTCACAGACGATTAATGTCCAATAATTATTATACACATTAGAGACATCACCATTAGATTTGAGACCAATGAGTGAGTTTATAAACCAGAGCAATTTTCCCCAGGACACAGTCCATTGGCGAATGGCCATTACCGGTCCTACCCATATTCCTCTTTACCATCTATTACGGTGGTCTTGTAAACACGTCCCCTCCATCCCATAGGAACGTTACGACCCCCATTATGAATGAGGCCTATATAATCCTTAGGCCCTGAACGCAATTTCTGTTCATTGCTTTCCCAGCCTCTCACTACATTCAAAACACTCCCGCCTCCCCCATGCCCCAAGTCGACCTCTACCCCCGCACATCCGTGCATGCGCAAAGGGAACTCTTGGTTCTATCCTATTTTCAAATACATTTTTGACTCATATCGACACATTAAACACCTATTAGGCACTATAGCTTTGGAAAATTAAAATATTTTCCACACAGGGTATTAGCTGAATTATTACAGGCAAGTAATTTGGATGAGATAAGTGGGACTTAAGTTATAGTAAGTCGCAGGACTGTAAGTCCCTCACTGACCACTTCTTCACCACTCACAAAAAGCTAGACCTGACATTAAATTAATAATTACAGGATTAAACATTAATAACAATAATGGTAAATTAAAAATAATGTAGACTGTACATGATTAGGCTTGGCTTACTGGGTACACAAAATAAATATGTATTACCACTTACCATTTAATTACTGGATCATAAGTATTTTATGGAAACACACCCTAAAGCTACACCTCTACAGCCTGGAGTTTACCTGGAGAGAGTTTCGGGGGTCAATGCCCCCGCGGCCCGGTCTGTGACCAGGCCTCCTGGTGGATCAGCGCCTGATCAACCAGGCTGTTGCTGCTGGCTGCACGCAAACCAACGTACGAGCCACAGCCCGGCTGATCAGGAACTGACTTTAGGTGCTTGTCCAGTGCCAGCTTGAAGACTGCCAGGGGTCTGTTGGTAATCCCCCTTATGTGTGCTGGGAGGCAGTTGAACAGTCTCGGGCCCCTGACACTTATGATGGCCAATGTAAAAACTATTGTACATTATGGGTAAGCGTCACTTAGATAAGGTGCGTTTTTGGGAATGATTCATTGAAGTCCTCTACTTTTCTGTCCAATTCTTCTGCAGGAACATGTCCTCAATTTCTAAATAACGGATTGAAGCCAATATACACCAATTGACCTTCAAGAATGCCTGATTTCATTGCACAGTTCAGTTCAGTGTTCACACATTCAGTTTCATTATAGTGTCCTCAGCCGCATCACTTCCCCGGCTGTTCTACATCCCCCTTCACTAGAAATTTCCAGATGGGTCCAAATAGCATCACATTTTAATGCACAATTATTATATTATTAATTTATATGTTCCTCATTTAGGAAATTATGTAAAAAATTTCCACACTGTATGGTCACGTTAAGAGACCATACAATAAGTGTCAGGGGCCCGAGACTGTTCAACTGCCTCCCAGCACACATAAGGGGGATTACCAACAGACCCCTGGCAGTCTTCAAGCTGGCACTGGACAAGCACCTAAAGTCAGTTCCTGATCAGCCGGGCTGTGGCTCGTACGTTGGTTTGCGTGCAGCCAGCAGCAACAGCCTGGTTGATCAGGCGCTGATCCACCAGGAGGCCTGGTCACAGACCGGGCCGCGGGGGCGTTGACCCCCGAAACTCTCTCCAGGTAAACTCCAGGTAAACTCCAGACCCTTTCGAGAAATTTCGAGTTGGGGGGGTGGGGGGTGGAAGAACAGCCAGTAGGAATGCCAGAGAGATGCCATTTTTAATTTGTGAACACTAGTTGTAGTGGGGAGTTCTGTTAATAATCGGGCATTCTCAGAGGCATTAATTAATGGGGTGTATCAGCCTCAATTTGTAATTTAGAAATTGCTGACACATTTCTGCTGAAGAAATGGGACAGGAAATTTGGGGACCGCAATAATTGTGTGTGGAGGACTAAAATAGAGGACGTCAATGAATTCTTCCCAACAACACACCTTAGCTAAGTGACGATTTCCCATAATGTACAGTAGTTTTTGCATTGGCCATCATAAATTCTAGCTGCTAGGGGTTAGGTTAGGGTGTGTTTCATCAGCATTGTCTTCCAGCGGTTAAATTGTAAGCAGTAATACAATGTTCTTTGTACTAATAGTTTTAAAATTGTGTACCCAGCAAGCAAGCCTGGAGTACCTGGAGTTTACCTAGAGAGGGTTTTAGGGGTCAATGCCCCCGTGGCCCAGTCTGAGACCAGGCCTCATGGTGGATCAGGGTCTGATCAACCAGGCTGTTACTGCTGGCTGCACACAAGTTGATGTATGAACCTCAACCTGGTTGGTCAGGTACTGACTTTAGGTGCCTGTCCAGTGCCTTCTTGAAGACAGCCAGGGGTCTATTGGTAATCCCCCTCATGTATGCTGGGAGTCAATTGAGCAGTCTTGGGCCCCAGACACTTATTGTGTTGTCTCTCAGTGTACTCGTGGCGCCCCTGCTTTTCATTGGGGGAATGTTGCATCTCCTGCCGAGTCTTTTGCTTTCATAGGGAGTGATATTCATGTGCAGGTTTGGTGCCAATCCCTCCAAGACCTTCCAAGTCTAATCACATACAGTCCACTAAACTTCAATGTACCAGAGTAACTGGTTTTAATTTTATAATCATCAGTTTAATGTCAGGTCTAGCTTTTTTTTTTATGAAGAAGTGGGCAGTCGAAAAAGGTGCACTTCAGTGACCTACTGTGACTTAAGTCCCACTTACCTCAACCAAGTTACTTGCAGGTAATAATTCAGGTAACACCCTGTAAACCTCCTGCAGGTAATTTACTAATATAATAATAATAAATAATAATAATAATAATAATAATAATAATAATAATAATAATAATTTTTCACGTGTGTGCAACTTTCCTGACCACGACACAACACCTTGACATTCTTGACAACACCTTGTGCATGTGGGTATAATGTTAATATCTTGTGCGTCTTGACCTAAAACGCTTTCTTGATAGTTGTGACAGGATCCACAGGCATAACACCAGACACAACATCTCTATGACATTCCCCATGTTCGACTAAACCTTTACAAAAATTCAATGTATTTCAAAGGACCTAAAATCTGGAACACCCTACCTGAAAACTCTAGAACTGCAGACACATTCATCACTTTCAAAACTACAGTTAGAAAACATCTTATCCCCCTGATCCACCCCGACAACTAACTACATGTTAACCACCTGGTGGTTCACAATTACACTCACTCACCCACTGACTATAAACCCAGAAATACTAATCTTAATCTTAAAATAATAAATCCTAACAAGTCATAAGTTTGCCTATGTTACTCCAATATAGACACTTTGTATTGTGCCAAAACAAAAGCATTCACATTGCTTGTGGAAAATACTGTATATATTTTCCGGAAATACGGTAATTTATAGGTAAATAGATGCCCTATATTGTATTTTTAAAAGAAGTGTGTTATCGAAAAAAAGAAGAGACACTCGGCATCTTGGTTTTGAATTTTGTACAAACGTTGGTGTAATGGGAAGAATTTTTCGTACTCTAGAGGTTAAAATTGTGTTGACACCTTTCAAATAGAAGGCGAAATTGGTGGATGTGCATTCCTGCATAACTTGAGATATCAGACGACTGGACAAGACAGCTCCAGGAACCTCAGATAAGCTCTCTAGATTTGTGTGTAATTCTGGCCAGCATTATTTTCATAGATTTAGTTAGAGTGAGGTTTTCTGAGTATGATACATATTAATCTCCAGTCAAATTGGTGAGTGATATTAAGATATATTTTCCTTCTGTTATGTAATTGTGTATATATATAACCATTTATTATTTTTAATATACAGTCCACAAATTTATATATTTACCAGTATTCCTGGTGTATGTATATTTCATTTAATTAATAGGTCCAGAGCAACTTGTGGTTATGACAGTGGTAGGTATCGAAGGGGGACATTTTTAGTTACATTCAGATAAATGCAATTTTCCACATTGCTAAACTCACAAATTATGATGTAGTCATTTAGCCTTAATACCATAATCTGTAAGGATTTAATGTTAAGAATTAATATAAGTCTGCCCGAAATGCCTAGCCATGCTAGGTGTCCTAGTGGCCCCCTCTGTAATTAATATTTTATAACATGTAAACCACACAATACCCAAAACCTGTAAACCCCACATTGTAAGCCTTATAGAGAATAAACTTGAACTGAATTGAATTTTTTTTATTGTATTTAAAATACAATACATAGCTTAACATAAAACCCCTTAAACAAGGGTTGATATATATTTAATATAAATACATTATGAATCACAATCCCTCAGGACGTACAATAGCAAAATAACAAACACAATATTAACAGACACAAAGAGGTTACACAATACACTAGAAAATATTGCTTATAATTTTTTTCACAACATGGCGCAGTCTGTGAGAAGGTGTGTGCACACGGTGTGCCTTGAATTGGTGCGTGGTGCAATAACGCCTCAGTCTGCACAAGTGCTTTTACCGCAAATTATCCGTGACACCTATGGTGTTGCGGATCAAGAACTGTATGGTGTGGTGCTAAATGGTGCCTATCATATTTTCGTCAAGTTGAGATCAGCTGGAGTGTATGAACGGCTGGTTGACAAGTACCAGGACGGGAGTGTGGACATTAATTCAGCGATACGTGTTCGACTCATCGACGTGTCTAGGTATTACACATGGGTGAAAGTCTGAAATGTGCCATTTGAGGCAGACGAGACTGACCTGCGGAATGCATTTGAACAGTATGGAACTGTACACCTGGCTATGGCTGGTTAATGGACGGATGGGGCGTATGCCGGCTTGCCAGATGGTACGTTCATGCTCAAGATGACGTTGAGGCATTCCATCCCGTCTTACGTCATACTGGACGCATTTAGGACGCAGGTAATGGTGTACTACGCTGGGCAGCAGAAGACGTGTAGGTTATGTGGTGCATATGACCATATGGCGGCCCAGTGTGGGAGATGGCAGCGGAGACAGGAACTAGGTAGTGAGAAGGTGAAAGAGCCAGAACCGGAGGTGGGTCATGCTGATGAGTCACCTGTACAAAGAAGTGGCACTTCCTGGAGTGAGGAAGTGGAGCGTGAGCTGCCACTGCCACTGGTGGGTACCAGCCCATCCCTGTCACAGTTAGTGGGATGTGAGGCATCTGCCTTGGAGACTGGGAAAACTGTGCAGAGTGGTGAAGTGCGGGTAGAGGGAGGCCTACTGGTGAACGTGAAGGAAAAATCCTTTGAGAAGAAGGTTTCTGAGGATAACTTGAGGATGGTGAGGAGTCATGTTCAGATTGAAGATGAGCAACTTTGAAGATTGGCGAACATGGCAGATGACTCGCCAGGAGTGGTGGAAGTGATTGAGGTGAATGCTGAGATTCACAGGGAGGCATCCAGTGAGTTGGAAATGGATGCGGAGAGTGTCAACCGTAAGAGGGCGGCAACATATTCTGACTCGGATGATGTTTTGACCCCGGCACAGAGACCGGGGAAAAAGCCGTGGGTTGATGTGGTGCGTGGGAGCTCTAAAGGTACGCCTGGTCTGGTGTTGGATCAGGGGAAGCCACAAGTGGGCAGTGGAGAGAAAAGTGGAAGAAGCAGACACACTGGAAGCATGTCAGTGAAAGGTGAAATGGGGCAGAGGGTGAAATCACATAAGTAGGTTTCCGGTGCATGACAGTGAATATTAATGGATTGTGTGCGAGTGAGAAGCGTCTGTGGGTAAAGGGATTTTTAAGACATTATGCTGTAGACATTGTTTTTGTGCAGGAACATAATTTCAAGCTGGGAAGGGAGTTGGAGGTGGATGGGTACAGAGTGTTTGTGATGTATTCGGAGCAAATGAAGGGAGGGGTGGGAATCCTGATCCGAGAGACAAGCCCGTTTGTTGTTCTTAGGAGTGAAGGGGATGGGGTCATGTGTTAAGAATAGATGGGTGGTGGAGAGGTGAGAGGATGGCAGTAGTTTGTGTGTATGTGCCTGCTGAGAATGATGTAAGGGTAAAGAATGAATTTGTGAATAATGTATTGGTATATTATTTGCGGTCATTACTGTCAGTGACAATAGCTGGTGGTGACTGGAGAATGGAGGGATGGGAATAATAGGGTATGTGGATGATACAACAATTCTAATGAGCAGGGAGGAAAGTTTACATGAGGTGGAGGATGTGATTGGTGGTTTTGAAGGAGTTACAGGTTTAAAAGTGAATGTGGAGAAATCGAAATTATTGGTCTTAGGGAATTGGGTAGGGAGGGCGAGATGGCAAACAGCTGTGCGTTGGTGTGTGGTGGATAGACTAAAGGTGTGTGGGATAATTTATATGGGGAATGCCGGGGAGGCACGGATGGTTAATTCTGGGAGGGCAGTGGATAGGTTGATGGGTAGGTTAAATGTTTTGAGACCCATGCATTTGACGATACATCAACGTGTAATAGTGGTGAATGTAATGTTATATAGTATGGTCTGGCATGTGGTAGCAGTATATCCGTTGGCAGGACCGGACATAACAAGAATGCTACAAAAGGTTTTTCGTTATATATGGGGTTCTGGGTGTGACTGGTTGGGTAGGAGTGTTGTTATGCTACCGGTCGACGAAGGTCGATTGAGTTTAATAGATATAAGATTAAGGGTTAAGTGTATATATTTGAAGAGGGGGTTTCTCCGAGTGGAAGGTCGTGTGGGGAAGGGTGTGCAAGCATTATATGAGGAGGCACGAAGGTGGTGGGTAGGATCAGAGATGAAAGAGTGTGAGGATGTGCTGCGAGCTTTATTGTATGTTAGAGATCCGTCTAGGATACGGGTGGGTGTTCTGGAGCGTGCTGTAGGGGTGAGGGTGATTGCGAATGTTGAGGGCATATACCCAATGTATGCATGGGGAGACATTTGGGTAAGGTTGTGGTTGGTGCGCATCAGACCAAGAGTGAGAGAGGTAATGTTTCGTTTCCTTCATGGAATATTGCCGTCTGGTGTGGTGCTTCGGGAGAGAGGGTTGATGGTGGAGGACGTATGTAGGGCGTGTGGGGATAGGGAGACAGCTTTTCATGTAGTATATTTTTGTAAAAATTTGGAGTGTATACGGGAGTGGATGGGTGGATTTTGAGGAGGGTGGGTGGGGGAGGGATATCGGTATTAAGGGCATTGAGTTTAGATGTGGGAGGTGTGGAAGAGTCTGTGCAGCGTGCTTCGGTGTACATCATAACGGATTTTGTTTTCGTATCATGGGCCATGAGGGGTAATGGGGATTGGATGGTGCGAAAGAAGGTATTGGCTGCAACAATGTACAAAACACTTAGTCGTAATAGGGGGATATACAGAAGTAGATGGGAAAGGGCTTTTCCTGAAGGATATCGAAGTATGAATGTCAGAGGTTTGTTGGCGGAGTGAGGGGAAAAAAAGAGGGGGGGGATGTGTTAGGAATTTCAGGGGTTGCACCGGGCTCGTCTCAGAATTTGGGAATGTATGAGGAGTTCCTTGATATGGTGTGAAATGGCAGCGTAGTTGTGGAGTGTGTTTTAAGTAAGTTTGTGGTGGTTTGTAAGGGAAAAGTTAAGATTTTTATGGGCATGGAAATGAACAATATTTGTGTGAATGTGAAAAGTATACGGTCACACTCAGGATGGTTTACTGATGTATGTAATGGATAAGTTGTTAGGTAATGTAATATGCAACGTAGGTATTTGATTTAGAAAGCTTTGCTACACAGTAGGCTTATTCAGTCGGTACAAATGATGTTGATAGAAGAGAAGATATTGAAGACGTGTAATCATCCATCACCCATAAGTTTTGAGGTGGTCAGTCCTCAGTTGGAGAAGCATTGTTCGTTTGTCTGAAATCGGTAGTTAGTAAGAACATATTGTTTCAGATCATCGGAAAATGTCTTCTCCAGACTGAGGGACTGGACCACCTCAAACTTTAAGGGTGGATGATGCAAAATCTGCGTTTTCAAATATCTTCTTGTTTAATAGTTTAACTAGTTATATGTAACTTATATAGGAGAAGAGCTTGTAAATGGAAATACTTTTCGAAATTATAAAATACTATGTAATGCTATGTGGTACCTAACAATCTGTCGGTTTTTACTTTCAATGTTCAATGGATAAAATTAATTTGAAATAAGTTTAGTATTTAGGACTGGTGGTTGTATGAAAGCAATGGACATGAGCGTTGATAAATATGTCTGTGTACCAAATGTATGCTAAATAGACATTTAATGTTGTGATTCTTTTCATACATCAAGTATTACCTTTGCAGTAGTAAGAGAGAATTTCATGTACCAGTCCGGTTTATAGTATTCTGTAACTTCAATAATTATGCGTGATGGGTCATATGGACACGTTTCTGTACCAATGTTGTTATAGGGTTAGGATGGTAGGCACAGAAATGCTGCTGTTCATTGAATAAGAATATAGTACTTGTTTAAGTTAACTTTTAAAGTAATGCTATTATATTCTATTATATGGCTAGAAAGAAGTTTGGGTACAAAAATGGAAATTATATTTGAAATATTACTAAATCACGTGATTGGTAAGGTTCGCTTTAGGATGAATATGGGTGATTTGTTTGTTTGTGGGGATGATGTAGTGTTTGTTCGCTTGTGGATGATGTATGTGTTTGTTCGCTTGTGGGATGATGTAGTGTTTGTTCGCTTGTAGGGATGATTGTAGTGTTTGTTCGCTTGTGGATGATGTAGTGTTTGTTCGCTTGTGGATGATGTAGTGTTTGTTCGCTTGTAGGATTGTAGTGTTTGTTCGCTTGTGGATGATGTAGTGTTTGTTCGCTTGTGGATGATGTAGTGTTTGTTCGCTTGTAGGATGATGATGTGTTTGTTCGCTTGTGTGATGATGTAGTTTTGTTCGCTTGTAGGGATGATGTAGTGTTTGTTCGCTTGTAGGATGATGTAGTGTTTATTCGCTTGTGGGATGATGTAGTGTTTGTTCGCTTGTGGGATGATGTGTGTTTGTTGTTGGAATGATGTGGATGTTGTTGTAGGATGATGTAGTGTTTGTTGCTTTTGTAGGAGTGATGGAGTGTTTGTTCCTTTGTGGGATTGAATGTATGTTTGTGAGTGTAGTTGGTGAAATTTTAATTAATATCATAGTGTTTAAATTTTTTGGTGAGTGTGAGATTGTTATTTACTAACCTTTATTATTTCGTAATTTTTGAGGTGTTGATTAGTATTTTAGTTATGAAGTTTAATATAGAACAATAATAAGTGCTGTAAAGAATTTTGAAGATAATTGAGGGAAATTTTCTTCGAATACGTTTTATGTAAAATGTTAAATTACGTGTGACGTTTTCTTTGGGTTATATTGAATATTGTGTTTATGGCTGCAATTTTGGATGTAATAAACCCACCTGTATTTGAAGTGTGGTTGATTTAAATTTAGTTATAATGTTTATGTTGAGTTTTTTTTTGGGTTGTTAATCAAATTTTTTTTTATTAAAAAGTGTGTATTTATTAATATAGAAATCCTAGAGCATGCTAAAAAAAATAGAAAAGAGGTAAAATGATAGAGCTTTTGTTGTTAATATATAATGGTTACGTATTCATTCAAGTTTTACATTGTCTAAATGTTATAAGTGTATAAGTTTTAATTAAAAACTCCAAGAAAAGGGTTGATTATTTGAAGTAAATACATTATGAATCACATCCTCGGCTACAATCGCAAAAACAACAATATTAACAGACCAAAGAGGTTCACAATACACTAGAAAATATCCTTATGACAGACATTAAATAAGAAAGATGGGTAATCTTAATCCTATTAACAGATTTTGATTGAATTTGATACAAACACTGTTTGAATCAAAGAGGTAAATGAACTAGGGAACTTAAATAACCTGTCTATGCTACAGAATTTTTAAAGATTTTTAAATGAGATATGTAGGTATTAATTTCATAGTGGGAATTATAGTTACGCAAGTAACGGTTGGTGCAGAAGTCACCAGTGAAGGTATTTGTTGTGTTCGAGTGGATGAAGCCGCGGCTGCGGCGGTGCTCGTCCTTCTTACCGCAGCCGCCGCCACGACAACACTTTCATTTACATCAGTGTTCATCCAGCATGTGTGTTCTAACCATCAGCACCCAGTGTGCTCACAATCTTCCACAATGACTGCAAACTGTGCCATGGAAATCTAGAAGCTTAAACTTGAGATTATTGTGATTTAGTAGATACATAGCCATGTATCTTCAACCCATGGCAAATGTGTGATGGGTAAGCTTTTTATAGTACCTTTACGTAATTTATAATTTTCAATGTTCATGTTAATGTAGTTAACAGCTGTCATATATTGTATTAGTTGGAGTAGCACTTTTATAGCGTAGTATATTTTACGAAGTAATGCTTCACATGTCGGCTGCCATAAACTTCTGTAGAATGCCTGGATGTGCATTTTTCTTAATTTCAGTTGATGTTAGTTTATGCTAGGCCACAGTTAGGTTACTAGAGTGAGTATTAACTACGTTATCAAACTTATAGTTGAAACCATGCCTAGCATGGGCAGTAGGGGCCTGCTTGCATTTGCTGGATCCTTTATGTTCGAAAGCTCCATGTTACCGGTGAACAACCTTCACAGTTTATATAAACAGGACGTCGTAAAATAGTTTGGAAGACTTGAATGTGGGGTCAGTTATATTATGGTTGGATCCCCCACCCGGGACCGCTTGTTACCGGCGTAAGCGAGTCCCCAGTGAGGCGCTGGATATTAAAAATGACAGTCGAAACTTTTGTGACTAATACCTATAATACTATGATTGTTAGTCGTAGCCCTGTGGCCTGGTGCAAGGTTTGGGATTTCAAAAGCGAGATCCCGATTCGACTCCCGAGGGGTGGAAACAGTTCCTTCACCTGTTGTCCTGTTCACCTGGTAAGGGTGGTACCTGGGTGTTAGTCGACCAGTGTGGGTCGCATCCTGGGGGACAAAATAGAGGACCCCAATGAAAATCAAACTATCCCTTGATGATGCACTGTTTTTCTTGGGTTATCCTGAGTAATTAACCCTTTGGGGTTAAAAATCCGAAAGAAATCTTATGTTAACATAAAGGAGGAGCACTGCAGTAGGCCTAGATGCATGTAATGACTACCTGAACAGAGCCTAACTTATGTCTGGTGATGTTTTAAGTAATGGTACTGGTGGACGAGCTGCAGTACTGGGAGTCTAAGTTTATTCAGGTATACATAAATAGTTACATATATGCTGTTATGTATGAAAATCTGTGTAGAGAACCTGAGATAACCCAAAGAAGTCACACTTATTTCCATTGATGTCCTTTTACTGTATTATAATATAAAGGTTATAATCTTATTCTATAATGAAGATAACATTTTATCATACTAAAAGACTATCTACTACACGAGGGTCATTAAGACTATCTACAATACGAGGGTCATTACTAGGAATAAGGTAAAATTACACGTGTTAGTTAAAAAATAGAAAATCATTCCCCTCCCTTTCTGTAGCTACATTCATCAGACACCTTTTGTCACTCTTCTTGAACTGGTTCATGCTATGACTGGCTTTGACATGTACAGGCAGTCTGTTCTATTCCTGTATTGCTGTACAATAAAAGGTGTTTGAAGCCTGGCCAATGACTGTGGGTACTACAAAGTTGTGCTCTCTCCCTCACTCACTACGAAAGCAAAAGACTTGGCAGACGATGCAACATCCCCCCAATGAAAAGCAGGGGTGTCACTAGCACGTTAAGAGACCATACAATAAGTGTCAGGGGCCCGAGACTGTTCAACTGCCTCCCAGCATACATAAGGGGGATTACCAACAGACCCCTGGCAGTCTTCAAGCTGGCACTGGACAAGCACCTAAAGTCGGTTCTTGACCAGTCGGGCTGTGGCTCGTACGTTGGTTTGCGTGCAGCCAGCAGCAACAGCCTGGTTGATCAGGCTCTGATCCACCAGGAGGCCTGGTCACAGACCAGGCCGCGGGGGCGTTGACCCCCGGAACTCTCCAGGTAAACTCCAGGTACTATGATTGCTTTGGTTCCCAACCTTGACAAAATTGACAACAAGATATTCTGGACACTGAGCAATTTTATAAACATGATTTAGCTTTAGTTGTTTTACTGTCTTCAACATTCAGTATATCCAACTGCTGTAATTCACCCTGGCCTACATGCTGTCTTGGACCCAGGTCCAGGATAAATCTTACAATTTTTTTCTGGGTGATTTACAGTCAATCTTTAAGTTTTTTGTCAAGGCGGAGTACCATGAAGAGGAAGCGTAGTTCATGACACTGTACAAGGGCTAGACATAGGTTCCTGCGAGCCTCAGTAGGTAGATACTGTTTTGTCTATAGAGGAACTTCAGTTTGACATTCGCTTTCTTTACTACACTTTTCTTTATCAATTCTGACATGGATGGGTCAAAGGGGATTCCTCAGATATTTTACTGAGGAAAAACCGAAGTGATGGGCTCCCCATTACATTAAAATTATTTACCCTTCTCAGTTTGTTTCGTGCCAAAGAGAATGGCTTCAGTTTTTCCGAAGGTGTAATGATAGTCACTGGGAAAGCATGTGGGATATGCATTACTACAAAACACCCCAACAAAATACTTTCACTATACCAATCTGAAATAGTTCTGGTATTTGAAAAGGTAGGTCATGGTAATGAATATGATAAGTGTATATGGATTTCATTAAGGCTTTTAACAGCATTCCATATTGGAGCTTATTGAGGAAAGTAGAGGCAATGGTTTTAAGTTGGAAAAATTCAGGTTCAGGAAGGATATAGGAAAGCGCTTGTTTGGTAATAGAATTGTGGAAGAGTAGAACAAACATGATAGTTTGAATTTCTTAGTGTTGCTTGAGTTTGGTCCTAGTTCTGCACGTGTAGGCATATTTTCCATCTCTTGAATTCTAGAGGACTGGAGCTCATGTTAAATATAATTTTATAAACATTGGGTCATATGGTTTTGAAGACTTTCTTATTTCTTGTCACTGGTTTATAACCGCTTATTAACTGTGAGCCAGTTCAAGTGGTGGTTCTTATTTTTTATTTTGTGTATCTTTCTTTCAATGCACCGGCCACATCCCATTGAAGCAGGGCGGCCCAAAAAGAAAAAAAATTCTTCATAAATTTAGTAATGTATACAGAAGGTTACTAAAAAGCCACTTATTTTAGCTTTTCATAGTTTCATAGTTCACATGAAATATTAATAGTTGATCATCAGTGTCACATCTTCAATAAGTCTTCATTCAATTATGAATAGCTGAATACTATTTTGAATATTTTGTAATTGTATCCTAATGATTTTTAATTGATCCAAGACAGTATTGAGGCACTGTAATGTATGTAATTTTTTTCCTTTACCTGTAACATGAAGATTAAAAATCATTCTTAACCCTTTGACTGTCGCAAGCATCTTTCTAAAACTTTCTACGTCGCAAAATTTTTGGAAATTTTTTTTTTTTATTTCTTATGAAATGATAGAGAATCTTTTCCTGATGGTAATAACACCAAAATTATGAAATTTTGTTGAAAACTCACGGAATTGTGCTCCCAATAAGTTGATCTCGGCGACATATGCTCATCGTCAATTTTGCCGAATTTGAGCCATGTTTTTCGCCAATTCCATTGTTCCAGTTGACCAAACTCATACCTGGAGAGAGTTCATAGCTATTTCTTTAGAACTCCATTTTTTCTATCGGTTGAGTACAAGAAACTACCCATTTACCGATTTGAACTACCCAATAAAGTGGTCAGAAATTGGCAATTTGGCCAATTTCATGCAAATTAAAAGATGCCAATTTCAAAATAGGGTCCAGAATAACAATGTAGATATTCTTGGCACTAAAATAACATATACTCGGTTCTATTTTGATTTTTTATTCATACAAAAAATACAAAATTTACTGTTATGCAGACTAATGCATTATTGTAAAAATGTTATAAATAAATTAGACTCCCCAGTTGACGTGTACTGGACGTGTGGTGTGATTTGCTTGCTCTTGAACATTAGTAAAAATGGAACATATCAGCTACTTTGAGCTCGATTTCAAGGTCGTTTTCATTGTGAAACTAATGAAGATCTCTATTTCCGTAATGTTTTCCAGTTTATCACGCGAGACCATGAAAATGAGAATAAAACGATTAAATACTATACGAAAACACACCTCAAAGTTGGCGTTTTAATAGTTTTTTTTCTCATGCACTGTATGCTGCAGGATTTTTTTGTGGTGCACACTGACCACACAGACCCATTCTGTCACATGTGGGCCTAACAGCCTTCTCCTGCTTGATTTGAAGCCACTAAAATTTACACGTATTAATACGTCCAAAACAGTGGCGCGTAAGACGTATATATACGACCAAAACAGTCAAAAGGTTAAATATTAAGCAATAATGTGCTTACAAAAGATATTTATTTTAATTTAATGTAGCATGTTTGTGATTTGTAGGAGGTATGGCTGCCACCTCTTCTCTTGCCCACCACAATTGTTTCCTTGGGTCTTTTGCCAAGAAGGTTGATGATATCATTAAGTCCATTATGGACTGGAAATGTCTTAAGGTAGTGAACAGAACCAGTAGGCAGGTGTTGCGGTTGTTTCCTCTGCTGCCTGGGTGATTACTCAGTAAGTGGCTTATTGAACAGGATGAAAGGTATGGTGGTAGTCTTTGTACGTGTTCCCCTCCTTCCTCGTTCTTTGGCTCGTGTTTTTTCTTCTACCAAATATTTTAATTTTCATTTTTCAGTGGTCATTGACATGTACATTTTTAATTTCTGCAGTATGAAAATTTAGATAATTTTAATTTTAAGATTTGTAACACCTGTATGTTTGAAGTTGTTGACATGAAGAGATAGTGTTCATCAAAAAAATAAATAAAAAAAATAAAAAACCACCTTTACTATCACTCCACTGTCTTGCCAGAGGCAGGCACTGTACTTTCCACCTTCAAGACTGAAGTCTGGCTAACCAGTTTCCCTGAATCCTTTCATAAATGTTACCCTGCTTGCACTCACAGCACTGAATCCTAAAATCTGCTTTCCTCCTTTGCTATCTTAATATGCTCACACCTCTCTCCTTAATATCTAAGCCCTTTGCACACTAAACCTCTGTTACTCCTGCCTTCTCTCCAGTGCAGATTTTTACACCGTGTTCCTCCATCAGTGTGTCCAAATCACCTAAACAATCCCTCTTCAACCCTCTGGATAATACTAAAAGGGCTGAACTATTCACACTACACATTGCCCTCAAACACATCTCCACTGCCTCCAGCCTCCTTGCTGCAACATTCTCAACCCATGCTTCACACCCATACAAGTTTTTTTTTTTTTTTTATCACACTGGCCGATTCCCACCAAGGCAGGGTGGCCCGAAAAAGGAAAACTTTCACCATCATTCACTCCATCACTGTCTTGCCAGAAGGGTGCTTTACACTACAGTTTTTAAACTGCAACATTAACACCCCTCCTTTCAGAGTGCAGGCACTGTACTTCCCATCTCCAGGACTCAAGTCCGGCCTGCCGGTTTCCCTGAACCCCTTCATAAATGTTACTTTGCTCACACTCCAACAGCACGTCAAGTATTAAAAACCATTTGTCTCTGTTCACTCCTATCAAACACGCTCACGCATGCCTGCTGGAAGTCCAAGCCCCTTGCACACAAAACCTCCTTTACCCCCTCCCTCCAACCTTTCCTAGGCTGACCCCTACCCCGCCTTCCTTCCACTACAGACTGATACACTCTTGAAGTCATTCTGTTTCGCTCCATTCTCTACATGTCCGAACCACCTCTACAACCCTTCCTCAGCCCTCTGGACAACAGTTTTGGTAATCCCGCACCTCCTCCTAACTTCCAAACTACGAATTCTCTGCATTATATTCACACCACACATTGCCCTCAGACATGACATCTCCACTGCCTCCAGCCTTCTCCTCACTGCAACATTAATCACCCATGCTTCACACCCATATAAGAGCGTTGGTAAAACTATACTCTCATACATTTCCCTCTTTGCCTCCAAGGACAAATTTTTGTCTCCACAGACTCCTAAGTGCACCACTCACCCTTTTCCCCTCATAAATTCTATGATTCACCTCATCTTTCATAGACCCATCCGCTGACATGTCCACTCCCAAATATCTGAATACATTCACCTCCTCCATACTCTCTCCCTCCAATCTGATATCCAATCTTTCATCACCTAATCTTTTTATCCTCATAACCTTACTCTTTCCTGTATTCACCTTTAATTTTCTTTTGCACACCCTACCAAATTCATCCACCAATCTCTGCAACTCCTCTTCAGAATCTCCCAAGAGCACAGTGTCATCAGCAAAGAGCAGCTGTGACGACTCCCACTTTGTGTGTGATTCTTTATCTGTTAACTCCACGCCTCTTGCCAAGACCCTCGCATTTACTTCTCTTACAACCCCATCTATAAATATATTAAACCACGGTGACATCACACATCCTTGTCTAAGGCCTACTTTTACTGGGAAATAATTTCCCTTTCCTACATACTCTAACTTGAGCCTCACTATCCTCGTAAAAACTCTTCACTGCTTTCAGTAACCTACCTCCTACACCATACAAGTGTTGGTGCCACTATACTCTCATACATTCCCCTTTTTGTCTCCATTGATGATCCTTTTTCTCTACAGATGCCTCATTGTACCACTCGCCTTTTTCTCCTTCAGTTCTATGGTTCACCTCATCTTTCGTAGACCCATCTACCAACAAGTCCACACCCAAATATCTGACAACCTTTACTTTTTCCATACTCCCTCCTTCCAGTCCGATATCCAATCTTTCATTACCTAAACTTTTTGTTCCCCTCATTGCCTCTCTTTCCTATGTTCACTTTTAATTTTTATCTTTTACACATCCTCCCAAACTCATCTGAACCTTTGTTCGGACAAGTTTGGGCAAGTACCAAAGACACGATACTGTGACTGGAACAATACACAAATAACCCACACATAGGAGAGAGGAGCTTTTGACGGCGTTTTGGTCCGACTTGGATCATTTACAAAGTCTCGCAAACAAAAACGAGAGGAGGGAGTGTATATATAGGCCAGCAGACAGGGATGGGACAATAATAGTAGTAGTAAGTAGACGACCACCACTAATAGAGAGGAGCACTGCAAGGGAGCTAGGGGTCCCACAAAGGGTAGGAACAAGAATACAACTGCAAAAAATAGTGGACCACATACCCAAGGCAGTGCTCTCTTAATCTTTGACTCTGCCGCCGCCACCTCTCTGCTTCCCTTCCAACTACCTCTTGTCCCGTCCCTGTTGGCTGGCCTTTAAATAGTGGGACCTCGACTTACGAGTGCCCCAACATACGAGTATTTTGAGATACGAGCTGTTGCTCGGTCAGTTTTTTGCTCTGAGTTAAGAGCCAAAATCTGAGTTACGAGCAAGCTTCCTCCCTCAACCCGCACACCTCTCGCTTGTGTTTATGATTTCGTGCTTTAATTCCATGGATGACATCCTCTTTTTCTCAGTGCTGTCCTTTACACTTACATTCTTAGGACTTCGTCAGAAAAAAGAAATTTGACAAAATAACTACACAAAATGCAAGCAAAACAAGAGAAATGCTTCCACTGCGAGGTAAACAGTGCACTGCGCCAGTTGGCGGGCTCTGAAGCTCCTTGTTATTAATTTAGGGAACTGAAGCTCGCTCATTATAATTATTAATTTAGGGAATTGAGCACAGATCCAATTCCCTAAATCAAAGAGCCCCTCACTAGTGTCAAGGTTCCTGAATAAAGTTTTGCCCCAGTTTTATTCATGCTTGACAATTTTTAATTGTATAATACGTATCTGTAGAACAAAAGTTTAAGATTACATTTAGCTCAGTTGAGCTATAAAGTGAGAGGGCATTATGGAGAGGTAGAAATTGTCAGGTGTTGGAAAGCAGATACAAGAGCACTGCAGTCTTCCTGTTGCTCCATTATTTAGCTTTGAACTATTTGATTACTGGCCCAGTGAGTGTTTCCCATGTAAGTTAATGTGCCCTGGTTATGTTCATTGTCTTCTAGGTCTGTTCTCCCTACTTTCAATACTTTTCAAGATGTTTTTGTCCATTATTGAGGTGGTATATAGATTCTTGAATTAAAGCATTGTAGCCCTTTAGTGTTTGTGGAGAAGGGCTCTGTCGTAAAGGGGGATGGGCAACTTGCTGATAAATTAATTTTTCTCAAGTTAAGGGGTTTAGTATTGTCACTTAATATGCCTGTAAGCCTGGAAAAGCTTATTAAACTGTCATGTAAAAGATGTAAGTGATGTGTGCAGCAGGCCAAGAATGTTCCTTGCTTTATTGATTTGCACAGCATTACTCGAGGATTGTACATAAAATTTTAGTCCAGAATTTTGAGTGCAGGTAAATAAAAAGATTGTTTATTCACTCATAAATTGTTGTGGATGAGTTGGAGTGATATTAACTTTGATTTATAGAGGAAGAAAACATTTTTGGCATAGATTCACCTGCATAATGTGTAGATATGTTAAACCTTAACCCAGGGTTCAATTTTCATAAATTTCTACAGCTGGTTTTATTAGGAATTTTTAATCTATTGTTTAGGGCTGGACTGTGGGAGTAGAAAGTCTTGAAACTGATGAATGATGCAGCCCAAAAGGATTGGTGTTCCAAATTCCGTGACACCAATACACTGTGCCATTTCTCCTGTGTATTTGATACTTGTGTCCAGGTTTGGTATGTCATGAAGTGCATTTGCTCTGAAGTTTACTACTTTGGTACTGCCTTTCTCCAGTGCTTTGATTGAATGGATCTGCAGTGTTGCCTGTTGGGAATATATATACCAGCAAATACTACTGAACACAACCATAGGGCTGTCAGCCTAACAAAGCCCTTGGCACATCTTAAATGGGAAGTGCCCAGCCCATTTTGCTCTAACCTTAAAAATGGACCAGGAAGTTGACTGCAGTGCTCCACTATCCAGATAAGCACCTGACATATAAGCTCATTTCAATCTCCATGTATGTTTCAAATATATGCTCTGAATGACTTGATACTGTAATTCTAACAGAAATAATCCCAGTAAGAACTACTACATAAACTAATGTTTATGTATTAATGTTGATAGAATTACCAACAAATATGTAAAGTAAAAGGACACAAATATCACATTAGTTGCACTTGTCTTTTAACCCTTTGACTATTGCACCCCCAAATCCTGAGGTGTCTCATGGTGTTGCAAAATATTGAAAAAAAAAAAAAAAAAAATTTCTTATGAAATGATAAAAAGAATCTTTTCCCTGATGGTAATGACACCAAAAGTATGACATTTGATGGAAAACTTGTGGAATTGCGCTCTTGCGAAGTTAGCGACCTCGGCGATATTTACGAATCTGCAATTTCGCCCACCTTGAGCCCTATTTTCGGCTAATTCCATTGTTCCAGTCGACCAAACTCATGGCTATTTTAGAACTCCATTTGTTCTATTGATTGAGTACAAGAAACTGCCCATTTACCGATTTCAACTACCCAATAAAGTGGTCAGAAATTGGCAGTTTGGCCAATTTCACACAAATTAAAAAATATACCAATTTCAAAATAGGGTCCATAATGAACAGTGCAGACATTCCTGGCTCTAAAATAACGTTTTCTTTGTTCATCAGTCATGTCTCCAGGCCCCTCTGATATTACTCTTGCTTTCTAGTTTGAATTTTTATTCAAACAAAAAATAAAAGATTTACTGTTATGCAGACTACTGCATTATTGTAATAATTGTATAAATAATTTAACCCATTCATGACTGCATGATGGCATTTGTTTACTCTTGAACATCAGCAAAACTCAAACATTTTCCCTACTTTGAGATCCATTTCAAGATCCTTTTCATAGTAAAACCAATCAAAATCATCTCTATTTCTGTAATGTTTTCCATTCTATCAGAGACAGAAAACGAGAATGCAAGCATAAATACTACACAAAAATACACCTCAAAGTTGGCATTTTAATCCAAAAACAGTTTTTATTCTCATGCACTGCTTGATGTGGGATTTTTTTTATACAGTGCACACAGACCCATTCTCTCACATGTGGGCCTACCAGCATTCTCCCACTTGATTTGAAGCCACTAGAATTTTTGAGTATACGTCAAACACAATGGTTCGTAAGACACACATACGACCGAAACACAGAGGGTAAACTTTAATATTTATGCCCAAACCTGTTGATATATGCCATTATAGTCTTATTTTTACTGCACTTTTTTCAGTTACACACTGGTAACCCGACCATGGATCAGCTGCTGAGAATAACCTGCATCATGTGACCATGTACCCAGGCAAAGGCTTTATCTTGGTACATTGAAAGAGGTCTTGGAGACTGCACAGGTAATTATTAATTAGATCAGTTTTTAGACCAAGGTCTAATAGCACAATGTTGAAGCAAAAAGTGGCTTAGGCATGGAAACCTTTTTCTTTATATAGATTCCTATGGCCTGGGTAGAGCCAAAGGAAAGAACAAGGAACTTTGTGATAAAATGCTTTCTTGTCATTTGAAAATGATGACATCTGATGCAGAATACTTTATCACAACTCAAACCCTGTTACTACTGTTTAATATATACATAAAAGTAAACAGATACTTGACATTAAAATATGTAGGTACTGGATGGATATGTTCCTAGAACTGTTCCAATTTGTGACTCTTTGAAATATGGTGTTATACACATTGGTGTTTTACATTCACTCACAAAATGTCTCGGCACTTTTGTGGACATCGTGTGTGCATAGACAAAATCTCTTCTGAGCAGATTTCTTCTCTGAAGCAGGAAGTATTGTTGGGAAATGATCACCATGCCTCAAACGTGTGGGTATTTGGTGATCATGCCTCAGACAAGAGGGTATATGGTGGTCATTTCTTGGGCGGTGGTGTACTGCAGGTCTTGTGACCTGCTCTTCAAGGGATGGGGGCCTCCCTGGTGTAGTAAAGTGGCTCTTGGTCTGAGGAAATAGACCTTTTGGCCTCCTTCCTCAGACAGAATCTAATTGCCCCCCAGTCCCCCCTTTCCTATCCCATCTTCCCATATTCCTTTCCTATTTTCAGCCTTTGGGACTCTTCCTAAAGGCACTCTAGTTCCTAGGTAGGGGGAAGGGTACTGGGGTTCATCCCATTCCGTTGAGGTCCTTGGTGGTGGTGTGGTTGGCCGTGGAATCTGGATCACCTGTAGGTGTCCTGATTCCTCTCTGGTTTCCCGGGGTGGCTTTGGGTATCTTTTGGGTTACGAGGTGTTTCTCTGTAGGGTGCCTGTTGGATTCTAGGGGGTGGTGGTGGCCGAAGGAGGTATACTTTGTGGTGGGTGTCTGGTTGCCCCCTCTTATCCACCGAGGTGGCTTGGTGGATGTGAGGTTGCTATCCCAGATTGCTGGTTTACTGGCATGAAGGGTAGGGTATGGCACGGGTTCCATGCTGCATCTGCACTACTTGCGGTGCTGAGGTCCTCTTAGGCGCGGAGGGAGATTTATGGCCCTTTCATTCCTCCTAGGAGCTATTCCTCCACGTTCCCTCCTTTTTTCTTTTATTCTTTATTTTTTTTTTTCTAAAAAAAAGCGACCTAACCATGGAGTTCCCAATCCATGAACCTGCTACCCCCCCTGGGCCCCTTCCTGATACTACACCCTGTTCTGACCCTGCCTCATTATTTGACCACTCTTCGGAGATTTCTAATGCCCCCGTACCTCCTGCTGGTGCAGTTTCGACACCTCCAGGTACCAGCGTTTTGACTGACTCCTTAGATGTCTGACCTCTGCTTTGACTGCTTCCAGCTTCCCCCTCTACTGTACGGCAATTTTTGGACTGCTTGCCCGTCCCACACTAGACCTACTTCGGTCCCACTCCTAAACGCCCAAGACCATTACCTGATGATACTTCGCTTCCTTCTCATTCTACTCAGAAAAGACTGGCATGTCACGCACTCCCTTTACATGCTATGTTTGAAAATACACAATGGACTAAGTTTTTTACTCTACGACCAACTTCCTCTACCGTCTATCTTTCCGACCATAGTACTGGCAGGCAAGGCGCTCCTATGCCATATTGGTAGAGATGTATCCTCTCATGCTCTCAAGACTGGTACACGCATTAACACTATCCAGAATGCTAACCAAGCTCATGATCTTTTTCTCCTTACAACTATCAATACTATTCTTGTAACTATTTAAAAACATCATTCCCTCAATTCTTGCAGTGGTACTGTCATTCTGCCCCATACCATTCTCCAACAGAATTTCCAGACATGTGGCGATGACATTCTGAAACAGCTAGAACTCAAAGACCTCTCAATCCTCAAAGTAGACACTGGTGTCCTCCCTGCCTGCAGGTGGGACCACACAAGTGTTCAGCCAAGTGAGGAAATAGTGGTAAATACTCTCCTGACCTGGCTTCTGTTCTTCGGGTTGCCAGTGTTGATATTGCATACTCATGATGTTGCCACCAAAATTGGTAATTATCTTGTCTGTATCTCTCGGGCTTCGTCTATTCCCCTTGTTTTGTTCCTCATAGTCTGCCAGAGATATAGAGCCCTTGAACTTTTCTATCAGAGAGGAATCTTGTTTGGTCACAAGGAGGTTCTTCCCCAGCTGTGGACATCTGTCGTTCTCCCTTTCCGCAAACCGGGTACTACGGGACATCATGCCTCCCACTATCGTCCCATTGCTCTTACCAGTGCAGTTTGCAAGGTGGAGTCTAGTAAATAGAAGTTTTATGTGGTATTTAGAGACTACAGTCTCTCCACTTGTCAATATGGCATTCATAAGGGTCGTTCTACCTTGGACCCCTTATTACATTTAGATATGCATGTCCGTAATACCATTGTCAATAAAATACTCGGTTATCGCCATCTTTTTTGACCTTGAAGGGATGACACTACATGGTGGTATAATACCTTGGCCCAGGCCCACTCCTTAGGCTTCTGAGGCAATCTACCATTTTTCCTTAAGAACTTTTTGACTGAAAGACATTTCCGTGTTCGGGTTAATATGCTTTCCCCGGACTTTGTCCAAGCTGATGGTGTCCCCCCCCCCCTCTGGGATGTGTTCTGGACACAACACTTTTTCTCCTTGCTGTAAATGATCTGGCTTCTGTTCTTCCATCCAATACGTATTTGGTCTTCGCTTTATGTTGATGACTTTGCTATAGCTTGTGCAGGCACTCACTGTCACCTCATTGCAGTTTCTCTCCAGCATGTGGTCAACAGTATTTCCAATTGGGCCACCATGCACGGGTTTAAATTTTCTAGTACTAAAACTTGCCAAATTACTTTCACTAGACCTTCTGTCGTCTCTGATCATCCATTGTACGTACGTATATGGTTCTCATATCCCAGAATGTGTTAGTCAGGTTTCTAGGCCTTCTGTTTGACTGTAGGTTATCCTGGAAACCTCACATTATCTTTCTGGAGGCAACTTGTCATAGCCGGCTGAGCCCCCCTAAAACCCTCGCTCGTCTTTCATGGGGGGGGGGGGCTGTTCGTAGAACTATTCGACTACGTTCAACCCTAATTTTATCGGAACTCGATTATCATGACCAGATATATTCAGTGGCCTCTTCTGTAACTATAGTGTTAATTCCATCCATTACCAGTGATTGTTTCTGCCTCGGTGCTTTTCGCTCTTCACTGATTGAGAGCCTCTATGCAGAGGCGAATGTTCCATCCTTGTCTCATCGCCATAATGCTCATTGCCTTCACTATTATGTTCACTCTCATGACCTCCGTAGTCCTTTCACATATGGGATAGTCACTGATAGTAGATGCTCTTTGTTCGTTGTACCTGTTTACTCCGTCCCTTTTCTCTTCACCTACAATCACACTTAGTCTTCTCTTAAGCTACCACCTTTGTGTTCATGTAGCATCTCACTTTTCCCTACCCCTTGGGAAGTTGCGATGGTTAGTGTTTCTTTCCCACTGCTATGCATGAAAGCCCAAGTGCCTACGGTGGCTTCTCGCTCTTTTTCTAAACCACTTCTGATTTCATTCTCGTGCCATCACAGCATACACTGATGGTTCCAAGTTTTCTGACGCATCAGATTTGCAGCGGTGTTTCTAGACAGCATCATGTGAGGGCATTTATTATCCCTGGCTGGCATTTTTACAGCTGAATTGTATGCCATTCTTGTAGCGCTTATCCATATTGCATCTATGCCCGTCACCATTTGTGGTAGTTTCAGACTCCCTTAGTGTTTTACAATATGAAAATTTGATTCACCTCATCCCTTGGTTCTTTGTATCCAACTTTGGTTACACCGTATCTCTAGCAAGCATAAAGATATTGTTTTTTGTTTGGGTCCCTGGTCATGTTGACATACAGGGCAATGAACAGGCAGACACTGCTGCGCGGTCAGCAGTACATGACCTACCAGTTTCGTATAGGTGTGTTCCATTCAGACTATTTTCCTGTAACTATATTGCTACCCACCTTCGTGCCCGTTGGCAAGAACTTTGGTCTGATCTTCTATTAAACTGAGTATATAGGTTTCTGGCTGTCTTACCAGTGTCGAGGTTGGAAGACTACTCTTCCTGTCTTTGCATCGGCCACACTAGTCTTATTCACGGGTATCTCATGGAGAGGGGTCCTGTTCCACTCTGAGAATTGTTGGGTTCCAGTTTCTGTTAGCCACATTGTTGGACTGCCCACTCTATCAACGAGCATGCAGACTTACCTCCACGTTGTCACCGCTCTAATGCCCTTACTTTACCTTCCCTTCTTGCTGATGGACCCTCCTTTAACCCAGACACTCTCGTTGACTTTTTGACAGCAACTGATTTACTGCACAAGCTCTGATACTTATCACGACCCTTTCTACCTCAATCTCTTGCTACCCTCTACCCTTGCACTATCCAATGCCCTGCTTCACTCCATGACCTAATAATTATCCCTCTCCTTGCTACCCATTACTCCTGCATCCTTCCCTGCCTGGCAGCTCTGTATGGCTCTTATAGGTTGTCCTTTTTGATTATAATAATTGTGACCTGGTATTTGGATGTTATTTGCCTGATGACAAACAAAATTGGGCATATGCTGCCTAAGTGATAATTCTAACTTTTATTGTTGATAGATTAATTTGTTGATAAATGAACTTTTCTCAGCGTGGGAAGGCTTTTCCAACAACGTCCTCTACAAGATGTAGATGGGGGTATATAAAGAGCCGAGAATATGTGGATCTTGGCGGTCGCTGTGTGATGAACTAACTTGCATAGCATTACCAAAAGATTCTACACAAGTATTTGTAAAGAGTTCAAAGTCTAACAAAGTAAGAGCACATGTTCTTTTTTCAATGCACCGGCCATATCCCACCGAGGCAGGGTGGATCAAAAAGAAAAGACAAAAGTTTCTCTAACTTCAATAATATATACAGGAGACTGGGTTACTAGCACCTTGCTCCGGGCATTATAGTAGCCTCTTACGACATGCATGGCTTACAGAGGAAGAATTCTATGCCACTTCCCCATGGAGATAAGAGGAAATTAACAAAAACAAGAACTAGAAAGAAAATAGAAGAGAACCCAGAGGGGTGTGTGTGTGTGTGTATACACACCCCTCTGGGTATGTGTATATATATTATATATATACCACTCTAGGTATGTGTATATATATATATATATACCCCTCTGGGTATGTGTATATATTATATATATCCCCCTCTGGGTATGTGTATATATATTATATATATACCCCTCTGGGTATGTGTATATATTATTATATATACCCCTCTGGGTATGTGTATATATATTATATATATACCACTCTGGGTATGTGTATATATATATATATATACCCCTCTGGGTATGTGTATATATTTATATATACCCCTCTGGGTATTGTGTATATTATTATATATACCCCTCTGGGTATGTGTATAATTATATATATACCCCTCTGGGTATGTGTATATATATTATATATATACCCCTCTGGGTATGTGTATATATATTATTATATAACCCCTCTGGGTATGTGTATATTATATAATACCCCTCTGGGTATGTGTATATATATATATATATATATATATTTATATATATATATACATATTTATATATATATTTATATATTTATATCCCTGCTGTATTTTGGGCACACGCCCCAGCTCTGAGGAGCTGGATGAGATTTTCGCCTTATAATCGGTGATACACACGTAACAACATGTACATTATGCCACATTTATATCAACAATGTATCTCTTAAATCTTCTGTACCATATTATGTAATAAAATATTCCTATTGGTAAAAAAAATGTATCAAAAGATGGGGTGGTAGGGGAAGTGGAATATTCAAACGGCTTCAGGAAGAAATCCAAATATTCTACCTTGAAGCCTTTTTATCCATTTATATGTATATTTATATGTATATTTATATGTATATTTATATGTATATTTATATGTATATTTATATATATTTATGTGTGTATTTGTGTGTGTATTTGTGTGTGTTATTTGTGTGTGTATTTGTGTGTGTATTTGTGTGTGTATTTGTGTGTGTATTTGTGTGTGTATTTGTGTGTGTATTTGTGTGTGTATTTGTGTGTGTATTTGTGTGTGTATTTGTGTGTGTATTTGTGTGTGTTATTTGTGTGTGTATTTGTGTGTGTATTTGTGTGTGTATTTGTGTGTGTATTTGTGTGTGTATTTGTGTGTGTATTTGTGTGTGTATTTGTGTGTGTATTTGTGTGTGTATTTGTGTGTGTTATGTGTGTGTATTTGTGTGTGTATTTGTGTGTGTATTTGTGTGTGTATTTGTGTGTGTATTTGTGTGTGTATTTGTGTGTGTATTTGTGTGTGTATTTGTGTGTGTATTTGTGTGTGTATTTGTGTGTGTATTGTGTGTGTTTGTGTGTGTATTTGTGTGTGATTTGTGTGTGTATTTGTGTGTGTATTTGGTGTGTTTGTGTGTGTGATTTGTGTGTGTATTTGTGTGTGTATTGTGTGTGTTTTGTGTTGTTTTGTGTGTGTATTTGTGTTGTATTTGTGTGTGTATTTGTGTGTGTGATTTGTGTGTGTATTTGTGTGTGTATTTGTGTGTGTATTTGTGTTGTTTTGTGGTGTGTTTGTGTGTGTGTATTGTGTGTGTTTTGTGTGTTTTGTGTGTGTGTGTTTGTGGTGTTTGTGTGTGTTTGTGTGTGTGTTTGTGTGGTGTTTGTGTGTGTTTGTGTGTGTTTTGTGTGTGTGTTTGTGTGTGTGTTTGTGTGTGTTTTGTGTGTGTGGTTTGTGTGTGTGTTTGTGTGTGGTGTGTGTTTGTGTGTGTGTTTGTGGTGTGTTGTGGTGTGTTTTGTGTGTGTGTTTGTGGTGTGTTTGTGTGTGTGGTGTTGGTTTGTGTGGTGTTTGTGTGTGTGTTTGTGTGTGTGTTTGTGTGTGTGTTTGTGTGTGTGTTTGTGTGTGGTTGGGTGTGTGTGTGTGTGGTGTTTGTGGTGTGTTTGTGTGTGGGTTTGTGTGTGTGTTTGTGTGGTGTGGGTGGGGTGTTTGGTGGTGTTGTGTGTGTTGTGTGTGGTTTGTGTGTGGGGGTGTGGGGTGTTGTGTGTGTGTTGTGGGTGTGGGTGGTGTGTTGTGTGTGTGTGTTTGTGTGTGTGTTTGGGGGGTGGGGGGGGTGGGGTGGTGTGGTTGGGTGTGGTGTTGTGGTGTGGTTTGTGTGTTGTTTGTGTGTGGTGGTGGGGTGTGGTGTTTGGTGTGGTGTGGTGGTTGGTGGGGGTTGTGGGGTGTGTGGGTGGGGGGGGTGGTGGTGGGTTGGGGTGGTTGGTGGGGGGGGGGGGGTGGGGGGGGGGGTGGGGTGTGGTGTTTGGGGTGGGTTGGGTGGGTGGGGGGTGGTGGGTGGGGGGGGGGGTGGGTGGTGGGTGGGGTGGGTGGTGGGGGGGGGTGGTTGTGTGTGTGGTGGGTGTTGGGGGTGGTGTTTGTGGGGGTGTGTGGTGTTGGGTGGGTGTGGTGTGGTGTGTGGGGGGGTGGGTGGTGTTGGTGGGTGTGTGGGGGGGGTGTGGGTGGGGGGGGGGTGGGTGTGTGGGTGTGTTGGGGTGGGTGGGGGTGGGGGGTTTGGGGGGGGGGGGGGTGGGTGGGTGTGGGGTGTGGTGTGTGTGTGGGTGTGGTGTGGGGGGGTGGGGGGTGGTGGGTGGGGGTTGGGGTGGGGGGTGGTGTGGGTGTGTGGGGGGTGTGGGGTGTGGGTGGGTGTGGGGGGGTGGGTGGATGAATTGTGTATGTGGATATTGTATGTATATGTTGGGAGTAAAAGTGTGTGTAGATTTGTATATATGTATAATGTATGTAGTGTATATGTAGTGTATGTATATTTATATGTATGTGTTCTTCATGGGAAAGTGGGACAGAACTCTTCCTCCGTAAGCCATGCGTGTCGTAAGAGGCGACTAAAATGCCAGGAGCAAGGGGCTAGTGACCCCCTTCTCCTTTATATACATGTAGTATTACTAAATGTAAAAGAAACTTTCGTTTTTCCTTTTGGGCCACCCCGCCTCGGTGGGATACGGCCGGTGTGTTGAAAGAAAGATATGCACGTGTAGTGTGACCTAATTGTAAGTAAAGAAGCAAGATGTACCTGAAATCTTGCATGTTTAAGAGACAGGAAAAAGGACACCAGCAATCCTACCATGTAAAACAATTAGATTTTAGTTTTACACTCGCTTAGCAGGATGGTGGTGCCTCCCTGGGCAGTACTACTGTCCTGCTGTCTACCAACCTACTACCTACAATATATATGGATGCTTGGTGCCTCCCTGGGCAGTACTACTGTCCTGCTGTCTACCAACCTACTACCTACAATATATATGGATGCTTGGTGCCTCCCTGGGCATATCTACTGTCCTGCTGTCTACCAACCTACTACCTACAATATATATGGATGCTTGTGCCTCCCTGGGCAGTACTACTGTCCTGCTGTCTACCAACCTACTACCTACAATATATATGGATCTTGGTGCCTCCCTGGCAGTACTACTGTCCTGCTGTCTACCAACCTACTACCTACAATATATATGGATGCTTGGTGCCTCCCTGGGCAGTACTACTGTCCTGCTGTCTACCAACCTACTACCTACAATATATATGGATGCTTGGTGCCTCCCTGGGCAGTACTACTGTCCTGCTGTCTACCAACCTACTACCTACAATATATATGGATGCTTGGTGCCTCCCTGGGCAGTACTACTGTCCTGCTGTCTACCAACCTACTACCTACAATATATATGGATGCTTGGTGCCTCCCTGGGCAGTACTACTGTCCTGCTGTCTAACAACCTACTACTTACAATATATATGGATGCTTGGTGCCTCCCTGGGCAGTACTTCTGTCCTGCTGTCTACCAACCTACTACCTACAATATATATGGATGCTTGGTGCCTCCCTGGGCAGTACTACTGTCCTGCTGTCTACCAACCTACTACCTACAATATATATGGATGTTTGGTGCCTCCCTGGGCAGTACTACTGTCCTGCTGTCTACCAACCTACTACCTACAATATATATGGATGTTTGGTGCCTCCCTGGGCAGTACTACTGTCCTGCTGTCTACCAACCTACTACCTACAATATATATGGATGTTTGGTGCCTCCCTGGGCAGTACTACTGTCCTGCTGTCTACCAACCTACTACCTACAATATATATGGATGCTTGGTGCCTCCCTGGGCAGTACTACTGTCCTGCTGTCTACCAACCTACTACCTACAATATATATGGATGCTTGTATAAAAAGCATTTGTTACATTAAATTGTAAGAGAAGTTGCCAATGATATTGACCTTCATGAGTTGTTTATAGAGGAAGAAAAGCATTGTTGCATATGATGTGGATAATGTTAGACATTAGCTCTTTCACGGTCCAGACCCCTGATCTGAAAAATGTTTAGTGTCCATGAATTTAAAAAGAAAAGTTCTTAGGAAATGGTAGAGAATCTTTTTCTGAACTCAGCAATGCAAAAGGTACAATATTTGATGGAAAAACTGATGAAATTACACTCGCAAATTTTGCTGTGTAAGTGATATTTATGTATTAGTAATTTTGCCCATTTAGTCGTATTTTAGGCCAATTATATACATAAAAATTTTTTATCCATTTCGCTATTGAAGTCTTCCATTTTTATTGATTGAGTACAAGAAACCGCCCATTTAGCTATTTCAGCTGCTCAATAAGGTGATCAGAAATTGGTAATTTGCCCAATTTCACACAGCTTTCAAAATAGGGTTCAGAATAAGCAATGCAGACATTCCTGGCACTAGAATAACATTTCGTCTGTTCTTTAGTTACAGCTCCAGGCTTCTCCAATATTATACATGAATTCTGTTTTGAATTTTTATTCACATTAAAAATAGAAGATTCACTGTTATTCATTATTGTAATAATTTTATAAATATCAATCCATTCATGAGCATACATTAGACTGATCAGTTGGACACGTATTGGACGAGTGATGGATTTGTGTACTCTGGAATATCTGCATAACTCGAATCTTCTTTCAACAAACCAGCTATAACCCCCTGAGGCATGGTTACCTGGAGTTTACCTGGAGAGGGTTTCAGGGGTCAACCCCACATGGCTCAGTCTGAGACCAGCTCTCAGGGTGGATCAGTGTTTGATCAACCAGGCTGTTACTACTGGCCCCACAAAACCGATTTATGAACCACAGCTAGGCTGATCAGGTACTGTCTTTAGGTGCCTGTCTAGTGCCTTATTGAAGATGGACAGGGGTCTATTGGTAATCCCCTTATATATGCTGGGAGGCAATTGAACAGTCTTGGGCCCCTGACACTTAGTGTTCTTTCTTAGTGTAATCGTGGCCCCCCCTGCTTCTCACTGGAGAACGTTGCATCTGCCAAATCTTTTGCTTTGGTAGGGAGCAGTTTTTGTGTGCAAGTTTGGTATTAATCCCTCTAGGATTTTCCAAATGTATATTGTCATGCATCTTTCTCGCCAGCATTCCAGGGAATACAAATCAAAGGGACTTTGACCGTTCCCAGTAATTTAGGTGCTTTATCGTACTTAGGTGTGCTGTGAAAGTGTGTATGTTCTCCAGGTCAGCAATTTTGCCTGCCTTGAAGGGGGCACTTAGTGTACAGTAGTATTCCAGCCTAGGGAGAACAAGCGATTTGGAGAGAATCATCATGGGCTTTGCATCCCTAGTTTTGTAGGTTCTCATTATCCATCCTATTTTTCTAGCTGATGACGTAGATAGTACACCTACCATCCGACTTACGACCGAGTTCGGTTCTGAGAAACCGGTTGTAAGTCGAAATGGTCGTAAGTCGAACTTTACTACTGAATATCAACAAAACATTTTTGTAATGACTTTATTTTTTGTTTTATTTTGGTTTTTTCATGTTTTACTTTACTTTTTATGTTAGTACTGTATTTTATACTGTAAGGTTTAGGATAAACACTGTGTACAACACAAATAGTTGTTTATTTCCCAGAAATTTGGCATAAAAAACACGGTCGTAAGTTGAGTGGGTCGTAAGTTGAGTGGGTCGTAAGTTGAGTGGGTCGTAAGTTGAGTGGGTCGTAAGTTGAGTGGGTCGTAAGTTGAGTGGGTCGTAAGTTGAGTGGGTCGTAAGTTGAGTGGGTCGTAAGTTGAGTGGGTCGTAAGTTGAGTGGGTCGTAAGTTGAGTGGGTCGTGTGTACATTGTTGTGGTGTTTGAAGGTGAGACCCTCTGACATAATCACTCCCAGATCTTTCACAATATTTTTTTGCTCTAGTGTGTGGTTAGAATTTGTTTCATACTTTTAATTTTCAAGTCTTCCATATCTGGGTAGTTGAAATTTCTCTTTATATTACTTTATATTGTTTTCTGCGACCCATTTAAACATTTGGCTGATATCCGCTTGGAGTGTTGTCTTGCACTGTTGTGGCAATTAGTCATCCACAAAGGACATGGAGCTGTGGCTTGCATCTCTTGTTTTGTAAGATATGAGGATGAGGAACAGGATGGGAGTGAGTTCTGTCTTGTGGAACAGCTTTTCACTGTAGCAGCCTCAGACTTTACTCATTTTAGTATTACATTTGTGTTTTGTTAGGTTATAGATCCATCTACCACCTTTTCCTGTTATTCCTTTGTCATGCATTTTGTGTGCTATTATATCATGGTCACACTTGTCGAAAGTTTTCGCATAATCTGTGTATACATCTTCGTTTTGTTAATCCTCTAAAGCATCCAGTGGTCCAGCATCATAGTGGTCCAGTAGCTGGGACAGACAGGAGCAACCTGCTCTAAACCCCTGTTGCCCTGGGTTGTGTAATCGATGGGTGTCTAGGTGGTTGGCAATCTTACTTAGAGCCCTTTCAAAGATTTTTGATATGGGATGTTAGTGCTATCGGTCTGTAGTTTTTTGCAATTGCTTTACTGCCACCTTTGTGGAGTGGGGCTATGACTGTTGTATTTGAGTGTTGGTTGACCCCTGTGTCCATGCTTCCTCCATAGAATGCTGAAGGCATATGACAGGGACTTCTTGAAATTCTTGATGAACACTGAGTTCCAGAAGTCTGGGCTTAGGACAGAGTACATGGGCATGTCATTAACTACCTTTTCAGTCTTGTGGTGTTAGGATATCAGATTTTTGAAGTGACCAAATTTTGAGTCGGTGATAAAAAATTCATTTAGATTGTCGACCGAGTCTTGTTAACGGCTCGCTGAACAGTCATTTAGGTACTTTATCTCGCTCATTTCTTTGCTGTCATCTATGTAGGCCCCATCTCGTCTAAGCAGGGGTTCAATGCTGGATGTTTTCGCCTTAATTTGGCATAAGAGACGTACGTATTTAGATTTTTTTTTGTCAGTTTCATTGATGGCTTTAAGTTCTTCCTGAGTTTCTTGTCTGCTGTAATACTCCTCCAGCTTACGTTCAATATTTGCCATTTCTCCGATATACTACTACCCCCTCCCTCTACGAAGAATAAAACCATAAAAAACATCCAAAATTACTCCCTGAAGTTATTTTAAACTCCAAATGTGCTCAGTTTTTTCCCCATTATATACTGCATAGGGCAGGACTTTTTTTTTATATGGTGCACACTTGCCACATAGACCTATTTTCTCTTGTCTAGGCCAAAATTTATCACCTCTCAGCTTGTGTGATTTAAGCTCATCCCGTACCTCTAGGGCACTGACCCAGAGGTAAAAGCGTTGTCCTTGAAGGGGTTAATGTATGTGGCGTACTAGTATGCAGGTGCTGTCTGTTTAGCGGACTGGTTCACAAATGTATACTAGTATGTGTAAACTATTGTATAAAATGAATGAAGAATAATAAACACATAAAAATTTGTTGCTTAGTACCGGTAGACTAAGGTAAAGCAGATGGAGTATGGGTAGTGTAAGTAGGCTAAATAACAAAAAGGCACAATACCGTGACTGGAACAATACACACACAACCTGCTAATAAGGACGTTTCGATGTGACTAACAGAAAGGAGAGAAGGGGCAGTATATATAAACCAGCAGACAGGGACAGGAAAAGTGGTGGTGGTGTGCATCGTATTTTACATTAATTGTAAAACGCAAATGTCACCGGCACATTTGTGCTGCTGTTGCTGACGAGTGATCATTTTTTTCTCTATCTTCAATATACAATAAAATCATGTTTTTATCAGATAACATTTATTTTAGTCTTATTCTGTTCAGAAAAATAAACTTGAATTGTGTAAGATTTTTTTTTCCAGAATCTTCCCATACAAACAAGTACTTTTTCCTGGGTATCCTACAGTTTAAGGGTTAATTCTGAGTATAAATTGCTGAAGCTGGAGTTATGACATACGTATTGCAATATTGTCAAAATATTTTCAGTGTTGGATGGGCTGTGAGGGTCAGAACTCAAACCAGGTGATGGAAGGAATTGACAAGCGAGATGTTCACTCCACCACCCTCGTTTTATTCTAGGTAAGATATTTATTTAATTTTTATTTACTCCTATTTTGTTTTTATTTTTATACTGTATTTTGATTATTAAATGTGTTCTTTTTGCATTTCATATTTTTTTTTCTAAATTTTATATTGTTTTACAGTACACCGTCGTTTAACAGGGTTTTGTCTAGCACATCCTGGTTATAGCATGATTAAAGAATCGTGGCATATTTTTGTTTAACACTTCATAAAATTAATTTAACTCAGTTGCAGGAGGGGAAAAAATTTTGAGCATGCTGTCGCCCGTGGGGTGGGATGGGCTGTGGATTATACCATTGAGTCAACGGGGGAGACCTACCACCATCCCCAACCACCCTCCCAGCCCGGTTCATACGTATTGGACGAATCTGTGTTAGGAAGGAGCTCGCTGTTTTAGATACATGCACTATTTTAATTGCCCTGTCTTAAACTTGCCAAGCAATCAAGGGACCCAGTAGGCATACAAATGTTGCTGCAAGTGGCAAGAAAAGGTTTAAGCATTAGTCTAGGAGTTACAAAGAAAATATATACACATATGTGTACATTGTATTAAACAAGCTTAAGACTGGCTCGTGTGTGGTGGATATAGTTAGGGCCTAATGGCCTTAACTCTTTCAGTTTGATGTACTAGTATGGCTTACGCACCAGGGTTATTGACGTACTAGAACGCCTAAATTCTGGCGCCTTCAAATTTAGCGAGAGAAAGCTGGTAGGCCTACATATGAAAGAATGGGTCTGTGGTGTGTGCACAGTAAAAAAAAAAATCCTGCAGCACAGTGTGTAATGAGAAAAAAAAATGACCTTGTTTTTGGTTTGAAACAGCGACTTTGCACTGTATTTTTCGTATGGTATTTATGGTTGTATTCTAGTTTTCCTGGTCTCGTTTTATAGAATCAAAGACATATTACAGAAATTGAGATTTTAATTTGTTTCACAATGGAAAAAATACCTTGAAATTGAGCTCAAAGTAGCAGAAATGTTCGATTTTTTTTTCAAAAGTAAACAAATCATGCCAAGCGTCCAATACATGTCAACTGGCGAGTCTAATATTCTTTCACAAGTGCGACGAAATTTATACCATTTCTACTCTAATGCAGTAGTCTCCGTAGCAGTAAATCTTGAATTTTTTTGAGAATAAATATTCAAAGTGGAAAGCAAAAGAAATGTAAGAGGAGCCTGGAGATGTGACTAATGAACAGAGGAAATATTTTAGTGCCAGGAATGTTTGTCTTGTCTATTCTGGACCCTATTTGGAAATTGGCATCTTTTGAAATTTGTATGAAATTGGCAAAATTGCGAATTTCAGACCACTTTATTGGCTAGTTGAAATCGGTAAATGGGTGGTTTCTTGTACTCATTCGATAGAAAAAATGAAGTTCTAGCGAAAGTTATGAATTTTGTCGACTAGTACACTGAAATTGGCCGAAAATAGGGCTCAGAGAGCAAAAGCGCTGATGCGTGAACATCATCGAGACTGCTAACTTCGCGAGAGCATAATTCCGTAAGTTTTCCATCGAATTTCAAAATTTTGGTGTCATTATTATCGGGAAGATTCTTTCTTTTCATAAGAAGAAAAAAATTTTTCCTGAAAAATTTTTGACCCTGAGAACGAGTTTAGGAGAGGGCCTCTCGACCCTGAAAGGGTTATGAAGCATCAGGTCATACAATTAAAAACAATGAGGGAATATACGAGCTTGTGTAATGAATAACCCAAGATGTCGCCTCATGAAAAGAATGACACTCAGATCACAGCAAGTAAATAAAACTGAAGACTTGCTGCTTGAGTGAATTAAACAAAAGACAGAGAAAGGTGCACCACTTAATTTCATCTTAATTAGGGAAAAGGCCTTACAGTTGTTCAAAGCAGTGTGATAAGGATGGAAGATATGAAAAAGGTGTGTGTTTAGCACTAGCTGGTTCCACAACTTTAAATTGCATAATTAGTTACATAAAATTAAGTTTTCTGGTGAAAGTGCTTCAGCTTATCATACAGTAGCAAGTAAACAGCAAGATAAAGTTAACATTGCAGCAGTTACGTGAGCAGTTCCATGTTGCTAAACTAGCAGACTTTTTCACTGAAGAGGACCCTGACTAATCTAGAAGCAGTGCTTTGAAATGGGGTCTAGACCAGCTGATGATGCCTTACCATCAGCTGTATAATGTACTTCAGGATAAGAGCCCAGAGATCCATTACAGAATTTATGCACACTCCAATACCACCATTGATTTCAGTTCCAGAACCTCTACCATCCACTTCTGCTGACAACCAACAACCATCCACCTCAACCCAGTAGGGCCACACCATCCATATCCACTCTTCACAATCATCTGCAAACACCATTACCCAGAATTTAAGGTAATAAATACTATTATTTCTATTGCATTTGAAGTCTTGTGCAGTAATGTATCACGACAGTGCACTACAGTTACATGTTCACTTTCATTTTTGTAAGATCTGTTGGTCTAAAAAAAAGTCGTTGGGCTTTTTGGGGGCTCCCAGGAACGTAACCCTATTTTTCCCACATTCTTTAGTTTGTCTAACACGGTTTTGCCTAACGGCATTTTCAGGGACGTAGCTACCGTGTTAAATGACTGTCTCTTGTAATTAACCCTTTCAGTGGCCATCATATAGAACTCATTAAGGTCAAGGTCCTTCATGTAGTTCTACCTCATGAGTTTGGGTCACTCACATAAGCTTTGGGCAGTAAATTTTGGCATAGATAAGAGAGAATGACTCTGGATGTTTATGGTTTTATTAGCAGCTTCTTGGTATCACTTGATAGAATGAAAGAAATGCTAATGAAATTGAAAGTATTTTGGTTGGTGTCTGAACCGAATGTTGCTTGAAATTGGTCTCGATGTAATGAAATTTAATTTTTGGTGATATTCCTTAGGATGGGTAAGGCCCCCTATATCTCCCAGTTTGTTACCAGTTTTTAACTGGTCTCGTCAATTATTGGGTTGCTGTAAACCATGACTGGTCATTCCTGGTTATGTTAGTGTCTGAGAAATAGAGTAAATCTTCTATTTTTGTGTGATTATGAATTCATTATGGAAGGCAAGTGTAATATAAGAGGCCAGAGGATGTTATTAATGACACTGCTAACTTTGCTCCAGCATAATTTCATAAATTTTCCAGTAAGTTTCATATTCTTGGTGTCATACCTCCAGGAAAAATTTTCTACCATTAGTTTTTTTTTTTTTTTTTTTTTTTTAACCCTTTGAGGGTCCAAGAATTTTCCAAAAAAAATTATGAAATGATAGAGAATCTTTTTCTGAAGGCAATAAAATAGTATGAAATTTGATGGAAAATTGGTGAAATTACACTACCGCAAATTTTACTGCATCAGCGATATTTACACATTGGTGATTTTGCCCACTTTTACTTCTATTTGTGATGAGAAATTGGTAATTTTGCCAATTTCAGTTCAAAATATTTGTTTCAAAATAGGGTCCAGAGTAAACAATACAGGCATTCCTAGCACTAATATAACATTTCTTCTGTTTATTAGTTATGTATTCAGGCTTTAGAGATGAATTCTATTTTTATTTTTATTTACATAAGTTTTATTCACACCAAAAAATAGAAGATTTACCGTTATGCAATATTGTAATAATTGTATAAATAATATCGCCACTTTCTGTTGATTTGTATTGGATGCATGACGTCATTTGTTTACTTGTGAGCATCGGCAAAAATTGAAAATTTCCGCTACTTTGAGGTAAATTTCAAACTACTGTACTATTTTCAGTACTAAAACCAGTCAGAATCATCTCAGTTTCTGTAATATATCTTCCATTCTATCAACTGAGACCAAGAAACCACAAATACAACTGTAAAAACCACAAGAAAATACACCGCAAAGTCAGCATTTTAGTCCAAACAAATACACCTACCATCCGACTTACGACCTGCTCGACTTACGACCACTCGACTTACGACCACTCGACTTATGACAGTGGTTTTTTATGCCAAATTTCTGGGAAATAAACAACTATTTGTGTTGTACACAGTGTTTATACTAAACCTTACAGTATAAAATACAGTACTAACAACATAAAAAGTAAAGTAAAACATGAAATACCAAAATAAAACAATAAAAGTCATTACAAAAATGTTTTGTTGATGTTCAGTAGTAAAGTTCGACTTACGACCATTTCGACTTAGGACCAGTTTCTCGGAACCGAACTCGGTCGTAAGTCTGATGGTAGGTGTAGTTGCATTTTTTCTCATGCACTGGGTACTGCAGGATTTGTTTTATATGGCGCACACTTACCACATAGATGCACTCTCATATCTAGGCCCAAATTTACCGCTCACAGCTTATAAGTGAACTGAGCTTATGACATAGATCTACGGCTTGGACCCCCAAAGGGTTAAAGTTGACTCTGGGAACAATATTGATTAACCCTTTGAGGGTTTTCGTCGTACTAGTACGTCTTACGCGTAGGGGTTTTTGACGTACTAGTACTCATAAATTCTAGCGGCCTCAAATCTAGTGGGAGAAAGCTGGTAGGCCTTCATATGAAAGAATGGGTCTGTGGTCAGTGTGCACAGTCTAAAAAAAATCCTGCAGCACACAGTGCATAATGAGAAAAAAAAAACTTTTACCATTTTTTTTTTAATAAATCAGCGACTTTGCAGTGTATTTTCGTATGGTATTTATTGTTGTATTCTAGTTTTCTTGGTCTTATTTTATAGAATGGAAGACATATTACAGAAATTGAGATGATTTTGACTGGTTTTACAAAGAAAGGTGCCTTGAAATTGAGCTCAAAGTAGCAGAAATGTTCGATTTTTACCAAACTTCAAAAGTAAACAAATCGTGCCAAGCGTGCAATACACGTCAACTGGTGAGTCTAATATTCTTTCACAAGTGCACCAATAATATTTATACCATTTTTTACACTAATGCAGTAGTCTGCATAACAGTAAATCTTATATTTTTTGTGAAAATAAAAATTCAAAGTGGAAAGCAAAAGAATATAAGAGGGCCTTGAGACATGACTAATGACTAGAGGAAATGTCATTTTAGTGCCAGGAATGTCTTTCTTGTTTATTCTGGACCCTATTCGGAAATTGGCATCTTTTGAAATTTGTGTGAAATTGGCAAAATTGCTAAATTCTGACCACTGTACTGGATAGTTGAATTTCATAAATGAGTGGTTTCTTGCACCCATTCGATAGAAAAAATGGAGTTCTAGCGACATATTCATGTTTTTTGTCGACTAGTACAGTGAAATTGGCCGAAAATGGGGCTCAAAGTAGGCAAAATCGCCGATGCGTAAACATCGCCGAGACCGCTAACTTTGCGAGAGCATAATTTCGTAAGTTTCTATCAAATTTCAAACTTTTGGTGTCTTTATGATCGGGAAAAGATTCTCTATCTTTTCATAAGAGAAAATAATTTTTTTTTTTTTTAAATTTGGCCGACCCTGAGAACGAGTTTCGGAGAGGGCCTGTCGACCATCAAAGGGTTAAAGGGGTCTGGACAGTGAAAGGAGTTAAATATCTAAAATGTTTTGTCCAAACCATATACAGTGGAACCTCTACTTGCGAGTTTAATCCTTTCCATGACCTTGCTCGCAACTGGATTTGCTAGTTTGCAGAGTCAATTTTCCTCATTTAAACTAATTGAAATGCAATTAATCTGTTCCAGTGGAATTCTGTACAGTGGACCCCCGCATAACGGACGCCTTGCATAACGGACAATCCGCATAGCGGACGCTTTGATCGCTAAAATTTTGCCCCGCATAGCGGACAAAAACCCGCTCAGCGGCCTTCGTCCGAGACGCGTCCAATGTGCGCCCTCAGCCAGCCTCACATGTGCCGCCTGTGCCATTGTTTACCAGCCAGCCTCCGCGGTAACATTCAAGCATACAATCGGAATATTTCGTATTAGTGTTTTCGGTGCTGTTTCTGGAAAATAAGTGACCATGGGCCCCAAGAAAGCTTCTAGTTCCAACCCTACTGGTTCAAAGGAGGGGAGAGAGAAATTGAAGGAATTGCCTACTTCAAAGATTAAGGAAATGTGTGCAAAATGGCTTGAAGTGCAAACCTTTTTTGATGAAAATCACCTACACACAGCTATTGCAAGCCGTGCTGGTGACTGTTACAATGACAGTGTTGTGAACCACTTTAGACAAATCATAAAGGAACGAGAGGTACAGGCCACTATGGACAGATATGTTGTGCGAAAGAAGTCCAGTGACTCTGAAGCTGGTCCTAGTGGCATTAAAAGAAGGGAAGTAACCCCAGAAAAGGACTTGCCTCCTCAAGTCTTAATGGAAGGGGATTCCCCTTCTAAACACTAACACACACACTCCCCTCCTCCCATCCCATCAATCATCACCAGATCTTCAATAAAAGTAAGTGTCATGTAATTGTGCATGCCTTTTTCAGTTTGTGTGTACTAAAATTAACATTTTTTTGTGGTAAAAGAAAATTTTTTTCATACTTTTGGGTGTCTTGCACGGATTAATTTTATTTCCATTATTTCTTATGGGGAAAATTCATTCACATAACGAACATTTCGCATAACAGCCAGCCCTCTTGCACGGATTAAGGTCGCTATGCGGGGGTCCACTGTACTTCAATAATTTCGCTAATATCAACTCTACGGCTTCTTTATCAATCTCACTTCATCTAATATGACATAATAAACTATAAATAACATAGAAACCTGATATATACTCTAAAATGAATAAAATGTCATTCATGTAGTGGTATGGGCGGTGTCGGCGAGTTTCTGGAGACCGGGCAAAATTCTTCATGGATAATTTCGCTATTATCTATACGACTTATTTATATATCACAGTTCATCTAATATGACACAAGACAATATAAATAACGTAGAAACACGATATATGCTCTAGAATGAATAAAATGTCATGTAACAGGTGGAGGCAGCCACAACCGCTCCCTCTTTGCTGTGGTAAACACTGCCATCTAGTGATGGCCTTTTGAAGCAGTCTATTATTATAATTATTATAGTACATTATTATATATGTATTATTATATTATTATATGTATTGTTATTCATATTATTATACATATTATTATTATTACATTATTATTATTACATTATTATTATTATTATTGGAGATGGGAAGTACAGTGCCTGCACTCTGAAGGAGGGGTGTTAATGTTGCAGTTTAAAAACTGTAGTGTAAAGCACCCTTCTGGCAAGACAGTGATGGAGTGAATGATGGTGAAAGTTTTTCTTTTTCGGGCCACCCTGCCTTGGTGGGAATCGGCGGTGTGATAATAAAATAAAATATTATTACATTATTATTATTATTATTATTATTATTATTATTATTATTATTATTATTATTATTACTACACATTATTTTATACATATCTTTTAGCTTACGAGAGGTTTTTACAAAGCAGAAGTGTTATAAGAAGAGCAGAGTATATGGAGAGTAAAAGAAAGGTGAAGAGAGTGGTGAGAGAGTGCAAAAGGAGAGTAGATGAAAGAGTGGGAGAGGCACTGTCAAGAAATTTTAATGAAAATAAGAAAAAATTTTGGAGTGAGTTAAACAAGTTAAGAAAGCCTAGGGAAAGTATGGATTTGTCAGTTAAAAACAGTAGGGGAGTTAGTAGATGGGGAGAGGGAGGTATTAGGTAGATGGCGAGAATATTTTGAGGAACTTTTAAATGTTAAGGAAGAAAGGGAGGCGGTAATTTCATGCATTGGCCAGGGAGGTATACCATCTTTTAGGAGTGAAGAAGAGCAGAATGTAAGTGTGGTGGAGGTACGTGAGGCATTACGTAGAATGAAAGGGGGTAAAGCAGCTGGAACTGATGGGATCATGACAGAAATGTTAAAAGCAGGGGGGGATATAGTGTTGGAGTGGTTGGTACTTTTGTTTAATAAATGTATGAAAGAGGGGAAGGTACCTAGGGATTGGCAGAGAGCATGTATAGTCCCTTTATATAAAGGGAAAGGGGACAAAAGAGATTGTAAAAATTATAGAGGAATAAGTTTACTGAGTATACCAGGAAAAGTATACGGTAGGGTTATAATTGAAAGAATTAGAGGTAAGACAGAATGTAGAATTGCGGACGAGCAAGGAGGCTTCAGAGTGGGTAGGGGATGTGTAGATCAAGTGTTTACATTGAAGCATATATGTGAACAGTATTTAGATAAAGGTAGGGAAGTTTTTATTGCATTTATGGATTTAGAAAAGGCATATGATAGTGGATAGAGGAGCAATGTGGCAGATGTTGCAAGTATATGGAATAGGTGGTAAGTTACTAAATGCTGTAAAGAGCTTTTATGAGGATAGTGAGGCTCAGGTTAGGGTGTGTAGAAGAGAGGGAGAATACTTCCCGGTAAAAGTAGGTCTTAGACAGGGATGTGTAATGTCACCATGGTTGTTTAATATATTTATAGATGGGGTTGTAAAAGAAGTAAATGCTAGGGTGTTCGGGAGAGGGGTGGGATTAAATTATGGGGAATCAAATTCAAAATGGGAATTGACAGTTACTTTTTGCTGATGATACTGTGCTTATGGGAGATTCTAAAGAAAAATTACAAAGGTTAGTGGATGAGTTTTGAGAATGTGTGTAAAGGTAGAAAGTTGAAAGTGAACATAGAAAAGAGTAAGGTGATGAGGGTATCAAATGATTTAGATAAAGAAAAATTGGATATCAAATTGGGGAGGAGGAGTATGGAAGAAGTGAATGTTTTCAGATACTTGGGAGTTGACGTGTCGGCGGATGGATTTATGAAGGATGAGGTTAATCATAGAATTGATGAGGGAAAAAAGGTGAGTGGTGCGTTGAGGTATATGTGGAGTCAAAAAACGTTATCTATGGAGGCAAAGAAGGGAATGTATGAAAGTATAGTAGTACCAACACACTTATATGGATGTGAAGCTTGGGTGGTAAAATGCAGCAGCGAGGAGACGGTTGGAGGCAGTGGAGATGTCCTGTCTAAGGGCAATGTGTGGTGTAAATATTATGCAGAAAATTCGGAGTGTGGAAATTAGGAGAAGGTGTGGAGTTAATAAAAGCATTAGTCAGAGGGCAGAAGAGGGGTTGTTGAGGTGGTTTGGTCATTTAGAGAGAATGGATCAAAGTAGAATGACATGGAAAGCATATAAATCTATAGGGGAAGGAAAGAGGGGTAGGGGTCGTCCTCGAAAGGGTTGGAAAGAGGGGGTAAAGGAGGTTTTGTGGGTGAGGGGCTTGGACTTCCAGCAAGCGTGCATGAGCGTGTTAGATAGGAGTGAATGGAGACGAATGATACTTGGGACCTGACGATCTGTTGGAGTGTGAGCAGGTAATATTTAGTGAAGGGATTCAGGGAAACCGTTATTTTCATATAGTCGGACTTGAGTCCTGGAAATGGGAAGTACAATGCCTGCACTTTAAAGGAGGGGTTTTGGGATATTGGCAGTTTGGAGGGATATGTTGTGTATCTCTATACGTATATGCTTCTAAACTGTTGTATTCTGAGCACCTCTGCAAAAGCAGTGATAATGTGTGAGTGTGGTGAAAGTGTTGAATAATGATGAAAGTATTTTCTTTTTGGGGATTTTCTTTCTTTTTTTTGGGTCACCCTGCCTTGGTGGGAGACGGCCGACTTGTTGAAAAAAAAAAAAAAAAAAATCTTTTATTTTTTTTTTATCACTGGCCGATTCCCACCAAGGCAGGGTGGCCCGAAAAAGAAACTTTCACCATCATTCACTCCATCACTGTCTTGCCAGAAGGGTGCTTTACACTACAGTTTTTAAACTGCAACATCAACACCCCTCCTTCAGAGTGCAGGCACTGTACTTCCCATCTCCAGGACTCAAGTCCGGCCTGCCGATTTCCCTGAACCCCTTCATAAGTGTTACTTTGCTCACACTCCAACAGCACGTCAAGTATTAAAAACCATTTGTCTCCATTCACTCCTATCAAACATGCCCCTCGCACACAAATAAATAATTTGTAACTTTTATTCACACAAAAAAATATAAGATTTACTGTGATGTCATTTGTTTACACTGAAACAGCCAAGCAATGGACCATTTCTCCTAGGTTGAGCTCTATTTCAAGGTACTTTTCGTCGTGAAAGCAATCAAAATCATATCTATTTCTGTAATTTATCTTCCATTCTATCAAATGAGACCAAAACAATGAGAATACAACCATAAAAACCATTTGAAATTACCCCTAAGGGGTGGCTAATTGCTGAGACGTGAACTCCATTATTTATGATTAGATTTCTTTCATTTTTGGTGTATGTTAAGAAGCATCTTTCCATCATACATTGCCCAAGTTTCAATAAGATAGTCCAACAAACAAATGAGATACAATTCCCGAGATGAAGAGCAAGAGTCCCTCACCAGTGTCAAGGAACCTGCCTTGAGGTCTGCTCGCTTGTGGAAATTTTGCTCGCGTATGGAAGCAAAAAATCGACCCATCGACTGCTCGTATTTGGAAAAACTCGCACGTGGACACGCTCGCAAGTAGAGGTTCCACTGTATATTTTTAATAAAATAGTAGGACTCCTGAAAAATGTTTAGAATTTTTGGAGAGGCTGTGATCATAACCCTATTTTTTCCATTCATTATACAGGTCTCCCTCAACATTCGCGAGGGTTAGGGGATCAAGAGCCTCACGAATGTTGAAAAACCGTGAATGTTTGGTGCCCCAATATATTGTAGGGAAATATATTACAATACTGCTTCCTTAACTTGTTGAACCATGAATAATCATAAAATACATGAAAACGTCGTAAATTGTGCTAAATATATACATGTTATGCTTTAATAACGCATGTTATTTAACCCTTTGAGGGTCCGTCCCGTAGATCTATGGCTTTACATTCAGGGTCCAAACCGTAGATCTACGTCATGAGCTCAGCTCACTGATAAACTGTGAGTGGTACATTTGGGCCTAGATATGAGAATACATCTGTGGTATGTGTGCACCACATAAAACAGATCCTGCAGCAAACTGTGTATAATGAGAGAAAAAAAATGAAATCATGATTTTTCGATTAAAACAGCAACTTTGCAGTGTTTTTTCGTATGTTTTTTATAGTTGTATTTGCGATTTCTTGGTCTCATTTGATAGAATGGAAGACATATTACAGAAATAGAGATGATTTTGATTGGTTTTAGCACTGGAAATGGCTTGAAACTGAGCTCAAAGTAGCAGAAATGTTAAATTTTTGCCGATATTCAAGAGTAAACAAACGACCTCACACGTCTAATACACACCAGCTGTGGGTCTAATATCATTCACAAATATGGTGATGATATTATACAATTATTACAGTATTGGCATAACAGTAAATCTTCTATTTTTTGGTGTGAAAAAATTCATTATGTGAATAAAAAATTCAAAATGGAATTTATTTGTAAAGCCTCAAAACATAACTAATGAACAGAGGAAAATGTTAGTTTAGTGCCAGGAATGCCTACATTGTTCATTCTGGACCCTATTTTGAAATTGGAATATATTTGAACTTTGTGTTAAATATGGCCAAATTAACAATTTCCGATCACTTTTATTTTGTTAGTTGAAACAGTTGACTTGGCGATTTCTTGTGCTCAATCGATAGAACAGAAGTAATACAGTGAAATAGCTAAGAATTTGGTTTGATTGGAAAATGTAATTGGCCTAAAATGGGAGTCAAAGTCATGCAAAAATCGCCGATTCGTAAATATCGCTGACACATCAAAATTCGCGAGAACATAATTCGTCAATTTTCCACAAATTTCGTACTTTTTGTTTTATTACCTTTCACAAAAAGATTTCTCTACGATTTCATAAGAAAAAATAACAATTTTTTTTTTTTGAAAATTCTTGGACACTGGTGCGTGACTCCAGATTTGGGCCTTGACCCTGAAAAGGGTTAATTAATTATTATTATTGTTATTATTATTATTAAAATTTATTATTAGTTATTATTAGTTATTATTATTAGTTTATTATTATTAAGTTATTTTTAATTTAGTTTATATATTTATAAGTTATGTTATTAGTTATTGTTATTAGTTATTGTTATTAGTTATTGTTTATTAGTTATTGTTATTAGTTATTGTTATTAGTTATTGTTATTAGTTATTGTTATTAGTTATTGTTATTAGTTATTGTTATTAGTTATTGTTATTAGTTATTGTTATTAGTTATTAGTTATTGTTATTAGTTGTTATTATTAGTTATTATTGTTATTAGTTATTGTTATTAGTTATTATTAGTTATTGTTATTGTTATTAGTTATTGTTATTATTATTGTTATATAGTTTATTGTTATTAGTTATTATTTATGTTATTAGTTATTGTTATTAGTTATTGTTATTAGTTATTGTTATTAGTTATTGTTATTAGTTATTGTTATTAGTTTATTGTTATTAGTTATTGTTATTAGTTATTGTTATTAGTTATTGTTATTAGTTATTGTTATTAGTTATTGTTATTAGTTATTGTTATTAGTTATTGTTATTAGTTATTGTTATTAGTTATTGTTATTAGTTATTGTTATTAGTTATTGTTATTAGTTGTTATTAGTTATTAGTTGTTATTAGTTATTGTTATTAGTTATTGTTATTAGTTATTGTTATTAGTTATTGTTATTAGTTATTGTTATTAGTTATTGTTATTAGTTATTGTTATTAGTTATTGTTATTAGTTATTGTTATTAGTTATTGTTATTAGTTATTGTTATATTAGTTATTGTTATTAGTTATTGTTATTAGTTATTGTTATTAGTTATTGTTATTAGTTATTGTTATTAGTTATTGTTATTAGTTATTGTTATTAGTTATTGTTATTAGTTATTGTTATTAGTTATTGTTATTAGTTATTTGTTATTAGTTATTTATTATTAATTTATTATTAATTATTAATTTATTATTAGTTATTTATTAGTTATTAGTTATTATTAGTTATTTATTATTAGTTATTTATTATTAGTTATTTATTATTAGTTATTTATTATTAGTTATTTATTATTAGTTATTTATTATTAGTTATTTATTATTAGTTATTTATTATTAGCTGTAGCAGAAATGTTTAATTCTTTGCAGTGTTCAGGAGTAAACACATGTCACTGTCTAATACCTTTCCTAATAGCCATTCCAATATGCAGTCATGAATGGGTTTACATTATTTATTCTGTAGTTTAATAGGAAATAATGAACAAACAAAACACTCACCACACAGTGGTGGGAGGGCTGGCTGCCAGTTGCGGGGGTGGGAGGGAGGGTAGTAGGGACTCGCAGGTGGCGGGAAACTTAAATATGATTTGGCGGCTGGGAATTTGGTGGCTGGGAATTCGCGAATGTGTGAAGCCCGTGAAAGTTGAAAACGTGAATGTTGAGGGAGACCTGTACATATTTTGTAACACAAAATTGTACATTTGCTGACCATTTCTTGAATTGAACTATTAATTAGCCCTTTATTGTGGTAGAGATCGATGATATTTTTTCAAAGTGTGGAAAGGCTTTCCAACAACGTCGTCTACAAGATGTAGATGGGGTATATAAAGAGCCAAGATTATGTGGATCTTGACGGTCGCTGTGTGATGAACTAGCTTGCATAGCATTACCAAACGATTCTACACAAGTATTTGTCAAGAGTTTTGAGTCTTAGTATAGTAAAAGCATGCGTTCTTTTTTCAATGCACCGGCCATATCCCACCGAGGCAGGATAGACCAAAAAGAAAACCAAAAGTTTCTCTAACTTTAATAATGTATACAGGAGAAAGGGCTACTAGCCCCCTTGACACATCTCTTAACTGTTCTTAGACACCTCTGAGAGAAGATATGGGTTCTTTTCACTCAATTCTCTAGCAGTTATCTTAGGTGTACTTGCTAACTGCTTCTTTAACACAGTTAAGGTACGAACAGATGTCTTCTTTGAGGGGCCAAGCCGAGGTTTGGCAGATGGTAACTCGACACCAGCCTTGAAATGCTGTGCCCAATTTCTCATTGAATGCTTACACACACCAATATTCTCCTCTATTTCTTTTGTCTGTTGCCCAACTTTGTAAAGTCCTATGGTTTGAGCTATAGTTTCAGGTGTTAGACTTCCTTTTACCCTTAATCAAACATGTATAGTCCTAAAACCAAAGGGAACACCGGACAAATGATGGGGCAGATGAGACAGAAGTGCAAAGTTTCCTCTCACCATGGCAGCCACGTGAGGACTGAGGAGTCACTGTGGAGTGTGGTGGCAGGCCGTGATGTCATGCTAACAGTTGCTACCCAGCATAATGCACTGATGAAAAAAGCCCTATGTATGGCAGGCCTTTGATTTTCGTCATGACATTATGCATAACGTTGTAATGCTACTGTAATATTGTCCAAATTTTTCAGTGTTGGCTGGGCTGTGAAAGAACTAAACCAGGTGATGGAAGGAATTGACGAGCACAAGACACAAGTATCAACAGATGTACACTCCACCACCCTCATTTTATCCAAGGTAAGCTATTTAGTTCATTTTATTTTTCATATTTTTACTTTTATTTTTTTTTATTTTTTTTAAACTTTTAATGGCTGTCATGCAGAACTGTCAGGATCCTTTGTCGTATAGTTATACATCATTAGCTCGGCTTACCCATATGAGCTGTGGGCTCTAAATTTTTGCGTAGATATGAGAAATGGTTCTGGGCAGTGAATGTGCACAGTATGAAAAAAATTCTGACCCCCCCCCCCCCACAGCCATTACAGTCTCTCCTTGCTTACCAGTGTACTTGTTTACCGACGACTTGGACTTACGATGGGCTCTTGACCAGTATGCATACCTAAATAATGTATATTAGAGCTGATTTCCTCTATTCTGCTTATTACAATATATAGTACTACTGTGTAAACATTTAAACAACAAACATTAAAACAATATCAAAGTTGGTTGACTAAAACCCACTACCATTATAATACGTGTGCTCCTTGCTTTGCAATGAATTCATTTACTGATGTTTTAGGAACAGAACACCGTCGTTATGTAGCTTGAAATTGGTCACAGGAAATTTTTATTTTTAGTGATATTCCTGAGGACAGGTAAGGCATCCCTATAATCCTCTGTCTGCTTTGTGGGTTTTTAATTAGTCTCGGTCACTTATTTGGATGCTATAACCCACTACCAGTCATTCCTGGTCATACAGGAGTCCCGCTTTATGGCATTTCAGTAATGCAGCGGTTTTTCAGTTACACCCATTCTTCATCTATTCAGACTTAGTACAAATAATACATTAACCACTCACTTTAAGGATGAATATATTTTAAGATAAGCAATGAGTATTGTGTATACATTTTTTAGGCCTAGCTCTATTGCTCACTTAATGATATGTACATATCAGTTTTTTTTTTTTTTTTAAATACCCCAGTAGCCCGGAACCTGACCTGCTGTTTATGCTGATTGGTGTTGTGGTAAACGAGATTGATGGCCTGTTGATATATTGATTTTTGAAGCGTGGAAAGGCTTTTCCAACAACGTCATCTGCGAGATGTAGATGGGGTATAAAAGGAGCCAAGAATATGTGGATCTTGACGGTCGTTGTGTGATTTATTAACTTGCATAGCATTACCAAAGGATTCTACAATAATATCTTTAATTGTAAGAAGTTGGCACTTAAATTAAGCTCCAAGTTGTTTATGCAGAAATAAACAGCTTTTCTCTACATATAATGTAGGTAAAATTTTATTTGTTTCTTAAACTTCTACACCTGGACTTGTTAATTATAATATTTTCTGAAATTTTTCCAGTGTTGGTTTGACTGAAGATCAGAACTTGCAGATCGTTGAAGGAATTGACATGCACAGAAGTACCAGAAGAGTAAATATTCACTTAACTGAACATGTTTAACCAAGATAAGGCAGGCAGTGTTGACATGAAGTAAACAAAGCCCAATGCCAGGCTAACATTCCATGTAAAATGAAAAGTTTCTTGTATTTCCTAGTGATAATAAATTGGTTTAAAAGTGTCTTTAAATACCATTTTTCCTTTTATTGTGTGTTAACTTCTATCAAACTCATAAATTTCCCTATAGGTAAATCCAGCCTAGGGCCTCAAAATCTGTGGTGTCTCGTGTCAAGGTGTATAATTTTGACTGTCATGAGCCTTTCTTACACGTTCCTTGCATGCATTCCATTTCAGAATAATGCTGTCTTAAGCCAATAAATTGGCACTGGTATTGAATTCTGCATTGATTTTGTCCTTCCAGGACAGCAAAGAGAAGTTGAAAACACAGCTGTGCAACTCTCTCCTCTTCAAGGGATGGGCTCCTTGGCGTGATGAAGAGGCTTTTGGTTTGAGGAAATGGACCTTTGTCTTGTTCCTCAGACCAAACCTAATTGCCTCCCAATCCCCTCTCCCCTTTACCATCCTCCCTATCCCTTCTTTCCCATTCCTCACCTGTCCCTTGCCTGTTTTCAGCCTTTGGGGTCCTCCCTTCAGGCATTCTAGTTTCTAGGTAGGGGGAACTGTACCTTAGTCCATTTCTATCCATTGAGGTCCTTGGTGATGGTGTAGTTTGCTGTTGAATCTATATCTGGGGATGTCCTGATCCCTCTCTGGTCTCCCAGAGGGAGGCTTTAGGTGTCTTTCGGGTCATGGGTGTATCTTCAGAGGTTACCTGTCGGATTTGAGATAGTGGCCAAAGGAGGTATGCCTTGTGGCGGGTATTCAGCTGCCCTCTTTGTCCATCAAGGTGGCTCGGTAGATGTGAGGTTACTATCCTGGATTGCTGGTTTACTGGCATGAAGGGAAAGGTATGGTATGGGTTCCATGCAGCATCTGCACTGCTTGCTGTGCTAAGGTCTTCTTGAATGTGGAGAGGGATTTACAGCCATTTCATTCCTTGTAGGAACTACCCCACCACGTTTCCTCCCTTTTTTTATCCAGAAAAAGGAAAACTTTCAGGCTTTCTGATGCAGCACCCTCTTAGACCCTGCTCTATTATTGGACCTTTCTAATGCCCTGCCTCTTCAAGGGGGGGCTCCTTGGCGTGGTGAAGAGGCTCTTGGTCTGAGGAATTAGCCCTGTCGGTCTTCTTCCTCAGACCGAACCTAATTACCCCCCATTCTCCCCTCCCCTATCCCATCCTCCCCTTTTTCCATTCCCCCTCCTCCCCACCCCTCCCTTTTGCCCTTCCTCTTTTTGGCCTTTGGGATTTCTCCCACAGGCACGCTAGTTCCTAGGTAGGGGAAAGGACACCGGGGTCCATCCCATTCCGTTGAGGTTCTTGGCAGTGGCGTAGTTTGCCGTGGAATCTGGATTGCCTGGGGATGTCCCGATCCCTCTCCGATATCCCGGAGTAGCTTTGGGTGTCTTTCGGGCGACGGGTGTATCTCTGGAAGCCACCTTTTGGATTCCAGGGGTGGTGGCCGGAGGAGGTATGCTTTGTGGCGGATATCCGGCCGCCCTCTTTTGTCCACCGAGGTAGCTCGGCAGATGTGAGGTTGCTATCCCGGATTGCTGGTTTACTGGCATGAAGGGTAGGGTATGGCACGGGTTCCATGCTGCATCTGCGCTACTAGGGGTGTTGAGGTCCTCTTGGGCACGGAGGGAGATTTCCGGCCCTTTCATTCTTCCTGGGAACTATTCCTCCCGCTCCCCCCTTTTTTTATTTTTTTTTTTATTTTTATTTTTCTTTTTTTTTCTTAAAAACAAAAAGCAAAGGAGTAACTTAACCATGGCAGCCCTAGTCCATGAACCCACTACCCCGGGCCCCTTCTTGATACCGCACCCCATTCTGATCCTGCCTTGTGTTTAGACCACTCTTCGGACACTCCTGATGCCCCTGTACCTCTTGCTGGTGCTGTTTCCTCACCCGCTTCAGTACCGGGGCTTCGACCGACTCCTTCGATTTGTCTGAACTCCGCTCTCCTTTGACTATGCTTCCGGCTTCTCCCTCTACGGTACGGCAATTTTCGAATTGCCCGCCCATTTCACGCCGGACCAACTCCGGTCCTACTCCTAAACGCCAACGTCAATCTCCTGATGATGCTCCTTCGTTACCTTCCCATTCTACTCGGAAAAGACCGACACGTCAAGCACTCCCTCTCCACGCTCAGTTTCGGACCACACAATGGACTAAATTCTTTACTTTAAGACCGACTTCTCCTTCTGCCTACCTTTCTGACCATAGTATTGGCAAAGCGCTCCTGCGTCATGTTGGCAGAGATATTTCATTTCATGCTCTCGAGCGGTACGCGCATCGTCACTGTCCAGAATGCTACCCAAGCTCATGATCTTTCTTTCCTTTCGAATATCGATACTACTACTATCACTATTGAAAAACATCTTTCTCTCAATTCTTGTAGTGGTACTGTCATTCTGCCCCATACCATAGTCCAACAGAATTTCCAGTCATGTGGCAATGACATTTTTGAACAGCTGGAACTCCAGGATCTCCCAATCCTCAAAGTAGACACTTAACGTCCTTCCTGCCCGGGGGCGGAGACGTTACCCTTGCAATGTGGCTCGTTTAACTTTTGACAGCCGTGAACTCCCATCCTCAGTTTGTGTACCAGGACATAGGTTACAAGTTCGAAAGGTGATCCCTACACCGCAACAGTGTAGAAATTGCTGGTGATTTGGCCATCGAGCGAAATATTGCAGATCTATTGCCGAATACGTCTTGCAATCGACCTCCCTCTTGCCTTAATTGTCATGAGGCTCACCCTTTGTACTCTCACCATTGTCAAGTCTACTTAAACGAGCGGGAAATCCGTTACCTCAAAGAGGCAGAAGGTCTCCCTTATGCCATAGCAGTTTCTCATCTCCGCCTCCAAGGGAGACTACCTCGTGTTTCTTATTCCCGTGTTTCAAAACGTCCCCCCACTCCTGGTATCCCATCTTCTGCACCCACCTCTGTGGTTACCTCTCCCATAGTCACTCCTGTAGCTAATTCTTTTGCTGTCCTCGGCTCAGACGTCCCTACTTCAACGTCTGTCTGATCTTGCTTCTTAGTGTTCTCTCACAAGCCTCAGTAGCGACGAGATCTCGTATGACACCTCCTCCCAATTGTCCCTCTACTTCTCAAAAGTCAAAAAAAAAGGTCCGTTAACACCTCCTACCCATCTTCCACCACCTCATTTTCCCTTCCCGTGTGGCCCGGTGGTCTGGTGGCTAAAACTCCCGCTTCACACACGGAGGGCCCGGGTTCGATTCCCGGCGGGTGGAAATTCCGACACGTTTCCTTACACCTATTGTCCTGTTCACCTAGCAGCAAATAGGTACCTGGGTGTTAGTCGACTGGTGTGGGTCGCATCCTGGGGGACAAGATTAAGGACCCCAATGGAAATAAGTTAGTCCTCGATGACGCACTGACTTTCTTGGGTTATCCTGGGTGGCTAACCCTCCGGGGTTAAAAATCCGAACGAAATCTAATCTTATCTTCCCTGTCTCTGTACCTGGTTCTCCCCCTCTCACTGGCTCTGTTACAAGTGTAGAGGTTCACCCTCCTTGTACTGTACCTTCCTACCCTGTTCCCTCCCAAGTTTCTTCCTCTTCTGCCACCTCCCAGGTTTCTGCCTCTTCTGTCCCCTTCCACGCTTCTCCAGTTCCCTCCACCCTTCCATCCCCCCCTACCTTGGTACAGTCCATTACAGTTCCAATCTTTACTCATCCTCCCCCTACCATTTCCAATATTGTCTCCCATATGACGTCTCTGAATTCTGAAACGCTTGAAGCAATCTCTGAATATATTGCAGAGACCAAACCATCAATGGACACTGATCCACCCTCCGCTGTATAATCCTACGGGTTTAGCGCTTCCCCCTTGATTATAATAATAATGATCCACCCTCCGCTCCTCTCTCCTCTACTCCATCTGCGCAACTCCTTTCTTCACAGCGCACCGTTCCTTCGCTGCTTGAACGTTTTCCACTGCCTCCGCATGTGGACTTTTCTAACCCCTCTAGTCCGTAGGAACCCTTACCTGCAGATTTCAGGTATCTTTATCATTGCCAATCATGGCCTATTTACAGTGGAACATACACGCCTCAGGGGTAATCGGGGTGAGCTTCAGATGTTACTCTCCCAGTTTTTCCCTGTTGGTGTTTGCTTACAGGAACCAAAATTACACTCTGCTGTTATCTCTCCCATCTCAGGCTATAATTTATTGTATTCTTCAGATCCTTTTCCTGATGGGACCTTTAATGAAAGTGCCCTTCTACGCACTGATATTCCGTACTATCAGCTATTTGTTCGTACTTCGCTGCATTACACAGCAGCCCGTATCCACTTGCATAGGTGGTATACGCTCTGTTCTTTATATCTCTCTCCTTCTCGGGCATTATCTATTCCGGATATTGCCTTTCTTGTTTCATCATTACCACCACCGATTCTGTTACTTGGTGATTTTAGTGCTCACCATTTCCTCTGGGGAAGGGTCTCGCTGATTCCCGTGGCATTCAGTTAGAGGCTTTTCTTGCCACCCACCCCCTCCCATGTTTTAAATACAGGTACTCGCACCCATTTTGATCCTCGGACTCTCACACACTCTTGCATCGATCTCTGTCTGCTCTTCCTCTGCCGCATTAGACTTCACTTGGTCTGTTCTTCTGGACTTACATGACAGCGATCATTTACCAATCATTCTTACTTCCCCTTCATATTCACCACCTCTTCGCATCCCACGTTGGCAATTTGATCAGGCAAATTGGAACCTTTACTCACACCTAACTGTTTTTAGAGAGGTTCCTTCTTCGTCCTCCATCGATGAGCTTTTACACCTCTTCTCGTCCTCCGTTTTAACCGCAGCTTCTCATTCCATACCCCAAACTTCGGGCAGGCATTCTCAGAAATGCGTGCCTTGGTGGTCTCCTGCTTGTGCTGGTGCAGTACGTTTGAAACGCGCTGCATGGGGCAGGTACCGGTACAATAGAACCGCTGAGAGACTTCTTGATTTTAAGCAGAAGCGTGCGATCGCTCACCGTGTCATCCGTGACGCTAAACGCACTTGCTGGCGAGATTCTCCACCATCACCTCTGCTTCCTTTATGAGTGCAGTCTGGAAAAAAGTACGAAAACTGAGTGGTAAATATTCTCCTGACCCGGCTCCTGTTCTGCGGGTTGCCGGTGTTGATATAGCAAACCCACTAGATGTTGCCAATGAAATTGGCAATCATCTGGTCCGTATTTCTCAGGGACTCCATCTATGCTCCTCATTTCTTTCCTCAAAGTCTGCCAGAGAGTTAGCACCCTTGGACTTTTCTTCTCTCAGAGACCCCTCAACGAAGGTTCCTTGATGTTGGTGAGGGGCTCTTGATTTAGGGAATTGGATCTGTGCTCCAGTTCCCCGAATTAAGCCTAATGCCTTTCCAATACCCCCCCCCCCCCCGGGCCTGTATAATCCCCGGTTTAGCGTTTCCCCCCTTGATTATAATAATAAAAATTTCTCTCAGAGAAAAACAGTAAAATGTGCCTTTTACCTTCAAACGGGAGGCGAACACTCAGCTTGCCATCATGGCAGCTGGGCCGACGACATTCATATTCCTATGCTAAAACTTTACATCATCACCCTTGCGTGTTTACGCCTTTACATCTTTTTTGGTCAAAAGGGTTTTTCCCCAGCTTGGAAATCTGCCATTTTCTCCCTTTCTGCAAACCAGGCCTACGGGACATAAAACCCTCCCACATCATCCCATTGCTCTTACCATTTGCAGTTTGCAAAGTGATGGAAGCCTAGAAAAATAACGTTTAGTGTGGTATTTAGAGAGACACAACAGCCCCTTCCCCACTGCAATAGGGGCTTTCGAGGGCGTTCTACCATAGACCCCTTACTACGCGGGATATATGTTCGAATGTTTTGCAAATAACCACTCAGTTATGCCATTTTTTTGCCCTTGAAAAGCATTGACACAATTTGGGGGATAAATATTTTTAGCCCAAGCCACTCCTTAGGCCTTCGGGGGCAATCACCACCCTTCCAAAAGAACTTTTTAACTGACGGCTTTTCCCGGTTTTGGGGTTTAAATAATTGCCCCCCCGGACTTTATCCAAGCAAAGGTGCCCCCAGGATTTTTCTGAGCACAACATTTTTTTCCTTGCTTTTAAAAGTTTTTGGCCTCTATTTCCATCAATTTTTGGTCACACTCTGTTGATGATTCGCTTTTCCCTGTGCAGCGCTGACTGTCACCTTATTACAGTTTCTTCCCCAAAGTAGTCGCCATTTTTCCAATTGGGCCACCCCCTTTGGGTTTAAATTTTTCCACACTAAAACCCACAAATTACTTTCACTGACGCCTGTAATCTCCGATCACCCTTGACCTTATGGCTCCCGTATCCCTGAAAGTGAACGTAAAGTTTTGGGGCCCGTCTTTGTCGTAGATTACCCGGGAAAACCTCCATTACCCCCGAAGGAACTTCCCACAGCCAGCTGAACCTTTTTAAAACCCTTGCTATTTTTCATGGGGAGTGATCGTCAAACCCCAAACTTCGCCTACATTCCACCCTTATCTTATCGAAAATTTATAATGGGGACCAGATCTACTGGGATCTCCTGACCAGCCTTAACCCCATTCATCACCAAGGATTTCGTTTATGCCCTTTGGGCTTTTCGCTCTTTTCCCCCGCGAGACCCTAGCAAAGCGAATGTTCCATCCTTATCCGATCGCCATGCCCATTGCCCTTTGCTACTACGTACCTCTCATGGGCCCCCAATCCTTCCCTTTTTAAATGGCCTGTATTTGTAGACATCTTTATTTTTTTCGCCTCCCCTTTGGGTTTTCTCTGTCCCTTCTCTCTTCGCCTTTATTCGCTCTTTTCTTCTCTTCAGTTACCACCTTTCTATGTTCATGTAGCACTCACTTTTCCCCACCCCCCCGGGAAGTTTTCCGCTGTTTTAGTTGTTTTTTCTCTTTTCCCTTTTCTCGAAAACCCAACTGTCTCGGTCGCTTCCCCCTCTCTTTTTCTTGACCACTTTCATCTCATTTCATGCCATTTCGTGTACACAGATGCTTAAGTCTTCTGTGCGTAGGATTTTGCAGCAGTGTTTCCGGACAGCTGACAAGGGGATTTTTATCTTCGGCGTATTTTTACTGCTGAATTTTTATGCTCCTTACAGCGTTTTCCGTTTGCATCTATGCCTGTGTCTCATTTGGGTTGCCAGACTCTTTTAGTGCTTTAAGGCTTTTCGAAATTTGTACCCTCACCCCCTTTGTCCTCCGTACCAACTTTGGTACACCCACTTTACCAAGCATAAAGAAATTTTTTTTGGGGTCCCTGTCATGTTTACGTACAGGGCAATGAACAGGCAGACTCTGCTGCGCGGTCAGCAGTACAGACCACCAATTTCATGTAGAGGTATTCCCTTTTCGGACTATTTTTTGCAATATCTTCCCCCTTCACACCTTTTGGGAAAACTTTGGGTTTCTATGCCGGCAACAAACTTCAATCTATTAAACCGGAGTTGTGTGACGGGCGTCTTCTTATCACCAGTGTCGAGGTTGGGGAGACTACTCTCTCCCGTCTTTGCATTGGCCTATACTCGTTTACTCATGGATATCTCATGGAGAGGCACCCTGCTCCTTCTGTGAGAACTGCCAAGTTCCATTATCAGGCAGGACACATTCTGTTGGACTGCCCACTTTATCAACGAGCACGCAGAATTTACCTCCGTTGGTGCCTTCAACTCTGCTGCTCTCTCTGTACCTTCCCTCTCGCTGATGGACCCACCTTTCATCCAGACTCTCTCATTGGCTTTTTGACAACAACTGACATACTTCACAAATTTTCTGATACCTTCAGTTTCTTCTTCCAATCATCTTGCTACCCTCTCCCCCGTACTATCCCCTGCCCCGCTGTTTTCTGTAACTAATGATCATCCCTCCTCCCTTCTGCATCCATACCCTCGCTCTTCCCTACCTGGCAGCGCTGTATAGCCTTGTGGCCTTTGCGCTTCTTTTTGATTATAATAATAACAGGGAATAGCGAAAAAGCACCTAGGCACAAACGTAATCCTTGGTTGAGGGATTAGAGTTAATGGCTCTAGAGAGGTAAGCAGGAAGAGGCCACTGAAATAAATATGGGACCTTAATCGAGTTTTGATAAAAACGAGGTTTGAATGTAGGCGAGCCAGAGTTCGACGGTCTTAAGCGAAGGTATAAGAAGGTTTTTAAGGAAGGTTTAGCCAGCTGTGACAAGTTTCCTTCAGAGAGAGGGTAATGTGCAGGTTTCCAGGATAACCTATGGTCCCAAAGAGAAGGCCTAGAAACCTGACTGTATCCAAAACGTTCGGGTTACGGGAGCCATAGATAGAAGATCCAAGGATGATCGGAGTGACAGAGCATCTAGTGAAAGTAATTGGTGAGTTTTGGTACTGAAAATTTAAAACCCATGGTAGTGTCCCAAGTGGAAAATGGTCGACGCAGGCTGGAGAGAGAAACTTGCAATGAGATGAGGTCGAGCACCTGCACAAGCAAATTAGCGAAGTCTCAACATATGTGATGGACCAAATTATTGTTTGGTGGAAGACAGAGGCCAAATCATTTTATAGCAAGGAGAAAAAAGTGTTGTGCTTTGGAACACTCCCTGAGGGGACACCTTCAGCTTGGACGAAGTCCGGGGAAGAAGTTATTGACTCGAACACGGAAATGTTAGTCAGTTTAAATAAAAGTTCTTTAAGGATTGGTGTAGATTGCCTGGAGGCCTAAGGAGTGGGCTGGGCCAAAAATATTATACCTCCAAGTAGTCATATGCCTTTCAAGGTCAAAAAAATATGGCATTAACCGGAGTGATTATTCGCAAAGGCATATTGAACATAACGTATCCCAAGGGTTATAGTAAGGGGTCTTGGTAGAACACCTTACGAAAGCCATTATTGACTTGCGGAGAGATGTTGTTGTTGTGTCAAATACCACATTAAACGTCGATTTACGAGCGTTCCATCACTTTGAAACCTGCACTTGTAAGGAGCGGATGGGACGATAGGGGGATGCATCTGTCCTGTAGTACCCGGTTTATGAAAGGAGAGAACAATGGCCAGTTTCCACAGCTGGGGGGAAGAATCCTTGTGCCCAAATAAGATTGAGAGATGTAATAGGACTACAAGGGTCTGACCGATGTAAATTGTAACATACGAATAATGAATGTCGTCGGGCCCAGTGCCGAACATGTTCGGCAATCTGAGAGTGTTGCCTCTAGTTCTTGAAGTGGTAAAAGGCACATTTATACTGTTTTCTCTGAGAAAGAAAAAGTCCAAGTGTAACTACTCTCTGGAAGCCTCTTGAGGAAAGAAATGAGGGGCATAGATGGTGCCCCGGGAAATACGGGACCAGATGTGTGCCAAGTTCAATGGCAACATCGAGAGGGTTTGCTACATCAACACAGCGACCCATAGAAACAGGAGCCCGGGATCAGGGTGAGTTTTACCATTCAATTTCCTCACTTTTTTCCAGTCTGCACTCATAGAAGAAGCAGAGGTGATGGTGGAAAACATTGTTCTCGCCAACAAGTGCGTTTAGCTTTCACGCCGAGGACATGGCGAGCGATTGCACCGCTTCTGCTTAAAATCAAGAAGGTCTCTCAGCGGTTCTATAGTTACCCGGGACCTGCCCATGCAGCGCGTTTCAAACGTGCACTTGCACGAGAAGCAGGAGACCCACCAAGGCACGCACTTCTGGAGAATGCCTGCCTGAGGTTTGGGGTATGATAGAATGAGAAGCAGAAGCTGCGGTGGAAACTGACGTCTGTGAAGAGGTGGTAGGAGCCCATCAATGGAGGATTGAAGAAGGACCTTCACTAAAAGCAGTGAGGTGTGAGTTAAGATCCCAATGGTGCGCCGATTCAAAATTGCCAGCGAGGGCCATGGAAAGGTGAGTGAATAGGAGGGAAGAGAAGTAAGGAATTTGATTGGAAAATGATCGTGTTCTGTAAGTCGGTTAGAACAGACCATGTGACGTCTAGTTGTAGTGGAGTGTAGAGCAGACTGATAAATCGATGCAAGAGGGAGTATGAGTACGAGGATCAAAAATGGGTGGGAAAGTACCGTATTTAAAACATGGAGGGGGTTGATGTGTGAGAGAGAGCGAGAGGGAATAAGCCTCCAACTGGATGCACGTGAGTCACAATGAGGACCCCCCCCAGAGGAATGGTGGGTGTTTAAAAATCCACCAAATAACAGAAGTGGTGGTGGTTAAGGATGATACAAGAAACGCAAAGTCTGGGATAGAAAAATGCTCGAGAAGGAGCGAGAGAGATACAAAGAATATTGTAAACACTTATTCTAGTGGTGTGGGCTGCAGTGTAATTGCAGCGAGGTGTTGGAGACAGTAGTTGTCAGTACGGAATATCATTGCATAGAAGAAGGGCTCTTTCATTAAAGGTCCCATCTGAGAAAGGATCCGAAGAATACAATAAATTTATAGCCCTGGAGATTAGGTTGGAAAACAAGCGAGTGTAATTTGGTTCTTGTAAAGCATGCACCAAACAGGGGAAAACCGGAAAGCAACATCTGAAGCTCACCCAATTACCGCACCGAGGTCCGCGGATATTCACTGTAAATAGGCCTGATTGGCGATGAAAGATAAATACCAGGAATCTGTAGGGGAAGGCACCTACGGATAGAGGGAGTTTTGAAAAGTCAACTGTGATGGCATTGGAAGACGTTCAAGCAGCGAAGGCACGGGAGCGTTGCGAGAATGGCGGGGGTGAAGATGGAGGAGAGGGAGAGGAAGGAACAGGAAGTGATTCAGTGGTCCATGAAGGTTTAGTCTCTGCAATTTATTCTGAAATGGCTTCAATGTTTTGAATTCAAAGGGGGAATTTTTTGATGGGAGACCATATTGGAGATAGAAGGTGGGGGGAGTAAGATTGGGACATTTTAATGGACTGTACCAAAGTAGAGGGGGAGGGAAGAGTGGTAAGGGGACGAGATGAAGTGTGGGGGGACACAGAGTGGCAGAAACCTGGGGAGGGGCATAAGAGGGAGAAAATTGGGATGGGGACGGGGGTGGAAGGGCATAGTACAAGGAGGAGGTCGTGAATCGCCCACACTTGTAATAGAGCCCAGAGAGAGGGGAAGAAATAGGTACGAGACTGGAAAAGGTAAAGTGTGTGGAGGTGGATGGAAGAAGGGAATGGAAGGGGCAAAGAAGATTTGAGCAATGTGGATTTTGGACCTTCTGGAGAAAGGAGAGGGGCGATTGGTGTAGGTGTGTACGAGGTCTTGTCAATACTGGGGCTTGTGAGGGAAGGACGTCTAAAGATGTTGGAACAGACTAAGTTGTAGTCGGGGACGGTCAGAGCCTAAGGACAGCTAATGGATTTAGATGCCGCGAGTGGCTATGGGAGGGGTAACAACAGGGGGCTGCAGAAGATGGGACCCCAGAAGTGGGGGGAAATGTTTGGAAACACGAGAATAAGAAAACACGGGGGTTATTATTCTGATAGATCGGAGTCTTCCCTTGGAAGGAGCGATGAGTAACCTGCTTAGCCAAGGGAGACCTTCTTGCCTCTTTGAGGCAACGGATTTTCACATTCATTTTTAAGTAGACCCTGTGCAACGGCGGGTGTATGATATGAAGGGTGTGCTTCATTACAATTAATGGCAAGATGGCAGGTGGACTGCAAGATGTATTAGAAGGTCGTCCAAGCACCACAGACGGGCATTTCAGCATTGATCTGCAATATTTTGCTGAGGTTACCAAAACGCCAGCATTTCTACACTGTGTTGCGGTTTGTAGGTTTCCACCTTTCGAACTTGTAACGATGTCCACGACTATAACCAGAGGACGGGAGTTCTGGGGCTGTCAAAAGTTAAACGAGCCACTTTTGCAAGGGTAACGTCTCCGCCCATGGTCAGGAAGGACTTAAGTGTCTATTTGAGGATTGGGAGATCCTGGAGTTCCAAGCTGTCAAGAATGTCATGGCCAATGACTGGAAATTCTGTTGGACATGGTATGGGGGGAAGAATGACCCAGTACCACTACAAGAATTGAGAGAAAGATGTTTTTCAATGTGATCGCTGAGTGTATCAATTTCGAAAGGAGAGATAGATCTTGAGCTTGGGTAGCAATTTGGACAGTGATGATGGCATACGCTCTTTGAGGAGCATTGAATTGAATATCTTACCAAACATGACGCAGGAGCGCTTTGCCCAAATACTATGGTCTGAAAGGTAGGCAGAAGAAGAGTCGGTTCTTTTTTTTTTAAAAGTAAAGAATTTAGTCATGTGTGGTCCGAAGAATGAGCGTGGGAGAAGAAGGGAGTTGCTTGACGTTTGGTCTTTTCAGTAGAAATGGGGAAGGTAAATGAAGGAGCATCATCAAGGAGATTGACGTTGGCTTTAGGAGTAGGACGGAGTTGGTCCGGCGTGTGGAAATGGGGGGCGATACGAAAAATTGCGTACCGTTAGAGGGAAGTGAGAATCCGGAAGCATAGTCAAAGGAGAGAGTGGGTTCAGACAAATTCGAAGGAGTTCAGTCGAAAGCCCGTTACCTGAAGCTGGTGAGGAAACAGCACCAGCAAGATGATACAGGCGGCATCAGGGAGTATCTGAAGAGTGTCTAAACACACGGCAGGATCAGAATGGGGGTGCGGTATCAAGAAGGGGCCCGGGGGTATGTGGGTTCATGGATTGGGTTTCTCCATGGTTAGGTTACTCCTATTGCATTGTGTTTTTAAGAAAAAAAAGAAGAAGAAAAAATAAAATAAAAAAAAAGAATAAAAAAAAGGGGGGGAGCAGGGACGGAATAGTTCCCTGGAGGAATGAAAAGGCCGGAAATCTCCCTCCGTAGCCCAAGAGGACCTCAGCACTGCTAGTAGAGCAGATGCAGCAGGGAACCTGTGCATACCCTACCTTCATGCCAGTAAACCAGCAATCCGGGGATAGCAACGAGCTACCTCGCGTGGTCAAAGAGAGGGCGGCCGGATAACCACCACAAAGGCATACCTCCTTCGGCCACCACCCCTGGAATCCGAAAAGTGGCTTCGAGAAGATACCACCGTCGCCGAAAGGACACCCAAAGCTACTCCGGGATACCGGAGAGGATCGGTACATCCCCAGGCGATCCAGATTACACGGCAGGACTATGCACCGCCATGAACCGCACGCGGAAGGGGAATGGACCCCAGTATCCTTTCCTTACCTAGGAACTGCACGCATGTGGGAGAAATCCCAAAGGCCAAAAAGAGGGAAGGGCAGAAGGGAGGGGTGGGTGAGGGGGGAGGAGAAAGGAAAAAGGGGGAGAGGATTGGGATAGGGGAGGGGAGATTGGGGGGTAATTAGGTGCGGTCGGAGGAAGAAGGACCGACAGGTTCTAATTTCCTCTGGAACCAAGATCCTCGTCAACCACGCCAAGGGCCCCCCTTGAAGAGGTCGTTGCCACTGAAACTGTCCTCGAGTCATCTCGTTTGAATGTATCTGTCTACGAAACCTCCCAAACTATCCCCTCCCAAGGAAGGTTCCTTGATTGTGGTGAGGGGGCTCTTGATTCTAAGGAAATTGGTATGCTTCCTGTATTAGGCCTGAATACCTTCCACATCCCCCCAGGCACTGCTAATCTATGGGTTCTCATAGCGCTGTCCCTTGATTATAATTCGCCCCCAACCTACACTTTCCCTTCACCGTACTTCTTTCAAAGGTCAAATCTCTTTAACCCTTCCTTCACTTATCCTTCCCAAGCATTTTTCCTTCCTAGTCTGTGCCTAGTACTTTATCTTTAATGGTATCTGTTACTGGAGAGTGGAGGTTGTTCTTCCTTGTAGAGTTAACTCTTCTGTCCCCTCCCAAGTTCTTCCAAAGTTAATTCTAGCCTCTCGTCCTCCTATAACTGACGTGGCACTATCTTCAACTTCCTTGTTCTCGGAAACGCTTGAAGCTATCTCCGAATACACCATATGCTCTTGCAGTACCGTCCACAGGATGGACATGGGGTGCTCAGTAAACTAGCCACTTCGGTGGCAAAATATCTAATTGCAGAACCAAGCTTGCCATTCAGAGGGGACAATGAAAAATTTGAATCTCCAAGTAATGGCAATTATCCTGGTCTTTTAGAATTAGTAGCAATATTGATCCATTTTTACTTTTCGAAATCAATGAGTTATGGGAAATTCTGGCGTTCCAGGATATCCCTCGTTATTTGTCATAAACTGTGTGAGAAAATGATTCAGCCCACAGCAAAATAAAATTTGAGATTTAATTCTGGTTGACGTTAAAAAAGCTGGATATTTCAGCTTGTCAGTAGATTCGACCCTGACATTTCACATACTTTAATTATTAGATATTTATCCCCTCAAGGAAGGTTCCTTGATGCTGGTGAGGGGCTCTTGATCTAGGGAATTGGATCTGTTCTCCAGTTCCCCGAATTAAGCCTGAATACCTTCACATTCCCCCCCCCCCAGGCGCTGGGTTTGTATAATAATCCTAACTATGGTTTGCGCTTCCCCTCGATTCCATTCCCCTCGATTATAATAATTAGATATTTATCACCTGCAGATGGTTTATTAAGTGAGATTTTTAATTAAGTTTACACGAGCTAAAAGATCACACAGGAGAAAGTACGACTGATTTAGTGTTTAACTATCTCCTCACTACAGAGCTTGATACTGACTTTAGAAAATTCCCAGGTCAGTCTTACAACAGTGCTGCCAACATGACTGTAGATACAATGGTATGCAGCAAAAAAATAGAGAAGAAATAAATTTTGCTTGATTTATTCCAATTTGGCCTGGTCTCTGGTCACCCATACCTCTGGTGGGCCCCGATTCCTGCTGTTGATTGCTGCCGTGATGCAGTGAAATATGCTGACATCAAGAAATTTATACCGTACTTTCCAATCCTTCCGAAGAGAGAAGAGATTCGGTTAAAAGTGGCATAAATATTTGCCAGACAAGGTGGGGAAGCACAGTTTAATTTTGCACCCCATACCAATCCTGTGGCGTCCATTATCGGTAGCCACATTCTGTTAGACTGCCCACTGTATCAACGAGCATGAAGAAATAAAACCTACAATGTCGTATTCGCTCCGATGCTCTCCTCTTTCCTTCCCTTCTGGGTGATGGAACCACCTTTCATCCGGACTCTTCTCATTGACTTTTTGACAGCAACTGACGGACTTTCAAAACTCTGATATACCTTTCAGAACTGGACCTGTGCTTCAGTTCCCTGAATTAACCCTGATATTCCATCCCCCCACAGAGGGGATGTATATCTACGGGTTTAGCACTTCCCCTTGATTATAATAATAATAATTTGGACCCGTGTGCGGGTATTTTCACAAGGTTAAGCAAAGCCCATTCAGAAATCAGGAACTGTTATTGAGTTACTTGTGCATATTTGTACAGTTCACTTCAAGATATTTTAAGCAAAATTAGAGATTTTGCGAGTAACACGCAAAATCCACATTGCCTAAAATATTAATTACAGATGGACACACGAGACAGGAGTATGGAAAGGCCAGGGAAATGAGGGAAGTGCAATGGGTACTGATGACTTGGATGAAAAGTTTAGGATATAAAATCCTTTATTCCTATACTAGATGCACTTAAAGCCAATTTAGGATGAGCTACTGTGTACGAGTTTAAACTGATAGATTATAGAGGTGTGGGAAAAATTGCATTTAACTTGGATGTAATGATTATATACATAACAGTAATTGAAAAGATAATTATTAGTTATCGTTAGACATGTAGGAATTTGGGACACTAGGTCGCAAAAAATGTCCCCCTTCGATACAACCACTGTCATATTCCACATAGTTTTGCTCTGGACCTATTAATTACCAATGAAATATGATATAACAGGAATACTGGTATAAATATATAAAATTTTGTTGACTGTATATTAAAAATAAGAAATGGTTACATTTATTACACTATTACATAACAGAAGGAAAATATATCTTAATATCACTCACGAATTTGACTGGAAGATTAAATTGTATTTTACCTGAAAAACTCAATGTCTAAATTTATGAAATTAGGCCATCAATTAAAACATAAACAGACTTATCTGAGGTTCCTGGAGCTGTTTCTTGTCTCAGTCGCCTGATTACTCAGATTATGCAGGAAAGCACATTCAGGCATTTCGCTCCTATTTGAGAGGCGTCCAGGCCCAATTTTAACCTCTAGAGCACGAAAAATTCTTCCCATGAACTCTAACGTTTGTTCAATTCAAAACCAAGTTGGCGAGTCTCCCCCAGCCGCAGGCGCAGCTTCAGTTTCCCATTTCGATAACATACTTTTTTAAAAAATACAATATGGGGCATCTATTTTACATATAAATTACCGTATTTCCAGAAAATATAACAGTATTTTCTCAAGAAGGTTATGGGTGTGTGTGGGGAAACAATCAGGCTTGCAGTATTTAGGGTTGAAAAACAGGAGTTATTTACGGATACTCAGGGATATGTTTGAAAGACAGTATTCAAAATAGTTAAAGTAAAGGAAGAACTGATCAGCAAACAAAGAGAGATAGTAGAGGGCAACGAGTGACTAGTCCTTCAAGGTTTAATATACAAAACAGTTGGAGCCTAAGGGAATTAGTTACATGAGCTAAGATTAATTGCAAGTATAGGTATATAGATATTATTGCAATAATAGAGACCTGATTCAACCTGAAAGATAAAGAAATGCCTTCTGAATGCTGCATACAAGGGTATAAGCTGTTCCACACTGATAGGGTCAACAGGACGGATGTGGGAGTCACACGATGTATGTCAGAGATGTATTTAAATTGTGTAGACATGTATAAGATTAGAAACTTCGGACACAGAATCTGTTTGGCTACAAGTTTCTCGAGCGTCGTGGAAAAATTAATTTTGGATGTGATTGATACGCCCCGAGTCTTGATAGGGAGTGCGTAAGTGTTATGGCGACTTAGCGCTCTTTTTGATTTAATAATAAGAATAATAATAATAAAATAATAATAATAATAATAATACTACATGTTATGGGACGAAATTAATAGGCGTTATAGATATGAAAATAATGTGTTATGGGAGGATTCTAACTTTAGTCAAATTGATTGGAAACAATGTGGCAGGAAAATCTTGAGTCTAGTGTCTTTCTTGATACAGTTCAGGATTGCTTTTTTTAAAACAGTTTGTGAGAGAACCAATAGGAGGGAACAATCTGTTGGACTTGGTCTTGCCAAACAAGAATAACTAATAATTAATCTTGGGGTTAAGATGGAGCTTGGGGAAAGCGATCACAAATCACTTACTTTTAATATATCTGGAATTACCAGATAAACTGCTTGGCCAATTTAATTGGACAGAGAATTATACCTAGGTGGGGCTGAATAAGTGCCAGATGCCTTCGTGACCATTGGGGTATGTTGAAACCCATACCATTCGAGGAGAATGCTAGTACAACAGACCTGGGAGCTGAACCAAGGTTGGATGACGCACTGCCAGAAACCGTCTGTCAGGAGTAGGATCCTGGTTAGCAAAGATTTAGCAGAGTTGTACGAATTCAATTCCATAGGTCCCTTGGGTGTTACCAGGTGTGACTATGACTTTCTTGCTTGTCTTCTGTGATGCCTCTCATGGGAATTTGGGGCTGTGCATACTTGGTTGGCTGGGGATCAGGTCAGTTGGTCACCAGCCAGGCACGAGTGACACCCCTAAAAGAGTGTTTTCAATCCCAAAACTAGAGCTCACAGTGATGTTGTTGGGAGGCAAGATGGAAGTATGTAAGGATGTGTTGAGTAACCTGAGGGTGATGCACACCTATATATGGACGGAATCAGGGGTGGGCCTTACAGTCTGTCAGAACGACAGGTCCAAGCTTCCCTTTGTCAGGGGAATCGGGTTGAAAGAGATATGGAAGTACTTCAGCATCTACAATTTTGTATGTGCATTCAGAATCAAAACTCCAGTTGACCTGGATAAGCAGAGGGCTGACACTAAAAAACGGAGTAAAAGCGAGATTTGGTTCAAGGTCCAGACTGGTTACCAGCGGAAGGAGTGGCTTGCAGTGCAGAAATTCAGGGAGTCAACCAATAGCATAGTGCACTTTCGTGGGGGGAAACCTGACACCGAACTATTTGACCCCAAACGCTACTCCTCTTAGGAAGAAAAACTGATAGGCGTCACAGAAATGGTTTTCGAATTGTGAGAAAGCTGCATGACAAGGTAGCAGTGGCCGACCAGTTGTCGCTCGTGGGTCCCAGAAAGTACAGGCATGGGCAAGTACCAAAGGGAGAGATTTCCCATTAGTTCTGGAGGTGTGGAGCTGGGGCAGCAGGATGTTACATGGGTCCTTGCGCCCAACGGCTGCTCAGGGAACAGTAAATGGGTCCATCATTGGGACTATTCTTAGATTCATGCGTCTGATAAGTGCAGGGGAAGAACTTACATAACTCTGAGCTGTCAATTATGGGGTCAACATCCCATGTTACTAGGAAAAGGACAGGGTAGTTGTCAGAGTTATTGATACATGATGCTCTCAGTGGATATGCAGGGGGGGTTGGAGCTCCTTACGGCCTTGTCAGAATTATGGGTGCTGAAGGGCCGAGCTGCCATCAAAAGGGTGATTAGGAGTGGCACTTGTCTGCCATGGTACGTTGGGAGGACCTACCATACCCAGGACCACCACCACTGCCTGAAGATGTGGGTACTAGTGGACAGGCCTTTGAGACTGTAGGGATAGGACTATACCGGGGCGATCACACTGAAGCACCGGGTGAGGATAGGGTAGGACCATAGAAGGATATATGTCTGCCTGTTTACTGTGACAATATCCGAGCCATACATTTGGAATTGCAGAAAAGGATGTCAACCGAGATCGTGAAGTTGTACACAGAGGTTTTACAGCTGGGTTGCTTGCCACGATTGATTATCTCGACAATGGCACAAGTTCAGAGTGGCTGACATAGCTTTAGGAATTCTATGGATATTGGAAAGAGTATAAATAAATAATCAAATGGTAGTGCGAGAATACCTGAGGAGGATAGATTGCGAATGGAATTTCATAATTCTCAGAGCACCTTGGCAAGGGGGCTTCTATTGAATGCATGGTGGCATGGTTTAAAGATGCATTTGCAAGGTCTTGCACGGTAAGATGGTGAGTGAGCCTGATTGAATTTGCAGACAGTGTTAGCCAAGATAGAGGCGAGAGTCAATAACAGGGCCCCTGACGTATGTGCAAAATGGATTGATGAGCAGGAAGCTTCACTCAATCACATGCTATTTGGGAGGAGGATCGAGCCCTCCAGCAATCTTGAGACATGTCTTCCAAAGAGCAGGACTACTATGGGCAAGAAGGACCCCCCCTTCAACGAAGTAATTTACACAAGAGTCACTACAGATTGGTGAACATTCTGGACAAATGGAAACCAAGTGGGGACGGCAATGATATTTGACAAGCTCTGCGAGAAACATTTCTATAGGGTGGACCCTGAGGGAAACAAGGTGACACTGAAGCAAGGGGACCTGGTACTAGGCAAGAAGCTGATGGCACCCAGGGCATACTGGCCTCTAGACCTGGTTGGATGTTCGATCCACAGATAAGCGCTGGACAGTTGAGTATGGTGAAGGGGAGAATAAATGGTTTTGTCAAGGCCATAAGGCCCATCAACAGCTTTTGCCTCTCGAAGTCACAAAGGGGGACCTGGAGGGAGAATGTTACATCAGAGTTGCTCGACCAAGAGTGGCCGGATGAGTCCCATCAAAACAGCGCTCAAGTTCATAGGCCCATTGGAGGGCCTGCAAGTAGGCAGATTTGATCTAGACTTAGCTGGCTACTTTCGGCGGCCAGGAGGATGTGGGAACCTTATTGGTCCTAAGTTCCACAGGGTAAATAAGCCATATGAAGCTCTTAACATTCCATGGATAGGGCATCTTGAGTTTTGGGGCCTCACATTACCCAAAAACAACACACAACCCAGGTTGGCGAAGGTGGGTGGAAGGTACATCTTGATGATAGATTTAACCTTCAATGAAGCACATAATAGGGTTTATACTGTTTAATAAATAGTAATAGGATTATTGAGGGAATGTAGATATTAATAATGTCGACGAAGGACCTTAATGGAGGTAGGAATAGGCCATTTAATACAGGCAAACACTAGGTTATATTTAACTAGGAGAACTGGGCAGCCTCAAGTTGAATGACGAGGTGCGGGTCTTTGAGATGCTAGCGGCATCTTCTGAGATCAGACACCATCGGGAATAAAAGTGGTCATGACAGCAGCGGCGGCGCGCACATGTCTACACAAATAGGACTGGGTTAAATTTTAGTGGAGGCATCCTCGAAGTTACTGGGGATACTCTCTGTCAGGCCTATTAAGTAAAGGCAAGACCTTGCTTTTTCTCAGGTTCTGGCCCCCAGTCTGGGGGGAAAACATGAGGGGATGACTGTGGGTCGTTGTGCGTCGGACGCCTGTCAGTTTCAGTAGGGAGCACAACGTGTGTCCCCTCTTAAGTACAATTTAGAAGCTAGTGTTCTCTTACTGCATTCGTTATAATAGGGGATACACACCCCCTTGGAGATCAGGAATTTTATGAGTGCAGGTAGGTCACAAATTACTGACTTGAACATTTGTTGCAACCCCTTGAATGGTTGCAATGATTATGATGTATATATATAATTATTACTTTTTCATTTAATTTTTATATTGCTTTATATTTGTGATAATAGTAAATCGGTAAAAGTATTGCTTTATATTCGTTAATTTGGATGTAGTTTCCTTTGTTAGGTAGGATTGTAACATTTATGTGCTCATTCATTCTTGATTGTCTAACTACTGTAATTATCGCTGTTTGCGAGATTATGTGGCGGCTTCTTGCTGGGCGGACTGCTGTCACGAAGCTTTCACGTGATCGAGGGGGGTGTGTCCTTACCTCGCTGAAGTATTCAGTCTGCTCTAGGATCTCGTTGGGGGTTGGTCAGATTTGTCTGTCTCCTTATTTTGTAGTTCTGTTTTTAAGACTCGGTTCCACAGAACCTTGTATAGACTTAGTGATTTTTGAGTTTGTACTGAGGTTGTGTGTCTCATAGACACTCTGAGCAATCTCAGGTCCTGAGCTGTTGCTTCTGACTGATATGTTACTGGTTTATGTGTGTTATCACAGTCGGGGATTTTTTATGCTTGAACTTAGGATTCAGTAGTATGGGAGTTTTGTAACTTATGAGGAGGATCTGCTCGATGGTCCCTACTTAGTGTCGTTTCTATTATCTCCTTGTTCCTGATTCTGGGTCGCAGTTGCTTGTTGTATTGCTATAGGCTTAGATTTTTTTATCGTTCAAGCAGACTGTTCTGGTTGCCAGTCAGTCAAGTTGTTAGTTTATTTGATGAATTTGTCAGTCACTTGTTTAAGTCTAGTCGAAGTCGTGAGGACATAACGAATACTTAGAGCACGTACACACATACATATTACTTGTATATATTTGATTTCTTATTAATGTTATTGTAACAGACGGTAACTTAAGAATTATAAATGTGATAAGTGCTTTCAGCACAATTAATATTGAAACTCGAGATTATGTGATATTATTTTGAATTATTGTGATTAATTTATTTATTGTAATTTGATAATAAACCTCTTGGACTTAATAAATTTTATAAATTTTTAATTTTCTCTAGTTAGTGCCTACCAGGGGTTTTGATCCTTTCAAGGCACTGGTTTGGATCCATGCATTTAAGACATCTTCCCAACATGTTTCGTTTAGGACATGATTTACCTGTCCCAGTTGATGTTCTTGTTGTTGAAATTGTATTTTGTGAAGACACCTTCACAGGTACATGCATTCTGCTGTTCAGGACCCCTATGCATGTACGTCTGGACTTCGATTAGATTGTGATCGAATTAGTTGTTTTTGATATTCTTATGTCTCTTATCAGGTCCTCATTATTTGTGAAGATAAGGTCAAGTGTGTTTTCTAGTCTTGTTGGCTCCACTATCTGCTGGCTTAAGGTGTGTTTTTCGCAGAGACTTAGTAGCTCATGTGTGTGTGACCTTTCATCTGCGCTACCTCCGGGGATTGTTTCAGCTATAACATTATTTGCTACATTCTTCCATTTTGTATGCCTTAGGTTGAAATCACCAAGCAGTAAGATGTTTGGGGATGGAGCTGGAAGGTTTTCCAAACAGTAATCGATTTTCAGTAGCTGTTCCTTGAACTGTTGTGAGGTTGCATCTGGTGGCTTGTATACAACCACAATGACTAGGTCCATTACCTTTGTAGCTTGCTCAGCTATCAAAACTTCGGAGCCCAGTCTCTGGATGCATTATATACCTCTGTAATCTTTTGACTACTGCCCACAGGATGGGTATGGGGTACATAAACATATTAAACTAACCAAACTCTGTGGATTTCTAAGGCCTGGGGGAAGCCTATTGCTGACTTGCTACGGTGAAGGAGTCTGATGCTGCCAGTGTTAAGGCGTCATATCTTCTTGATATAACTTAGAATTTTTTTGTTTCTGCTTCAGTTCTCGACGTCAACTGCTGCTTCCTCCGCAATTCTCACACAGTTTTATGCACTAAGGATATAGGTCAAGGACTATAATACAAATAAGTTACTTTGATTTTTGGGGGTTATTCTAGGTAATTTACATATATGTTATTATGTATGATAATGGTAGTCGCCTAATTCTGTGTGACTTTACTTATGTATGCCTGTACTTAAATAAACTTACCTATATACTTATATAGTTTCCCAGCACTGGAAGAGGAGAGGAATCGACAAGGTGGACAGAGACAGGATTTTCCAGAGATGGGACACAGAAACAGTTGGAAGTTGAAGACTCAGATTAATCACAGGGATGTTAAAAAGTATTTCTTTCAGTCACAAGTTGTCAGGAACGTGGAATAGTCTGGAAGTAATGTAGTGGAGGCAGATCCATACAAACCTTTAAGAAGAGGTATGATAAAGCTCATGGAGCGGGAAGAGTGACCGAGTAGTGGCCATAAAGAGGCGGGGCAAGGAGTCTGTGAATCGACCCATGAATCACAACTAAGTTTTTGTACAACTACCGAGTACTGGCGGAAAGGCTGTATAAGGCGTTAGTTTTGTTGACCTTCAGAACCTTCAACAACTAACAATGTCCTCCTGACATTCTCACTATGGGAGGGAGATGCCGTCCAAGACCTTCAGGAGAGCTTTGGCCTATACCTGCACATTCTTGCTAGCTTCAGGCCGCAATAGGGAAAATACGCAGTTAACGGTCAAATATCCTTTCACCTTGGTCGAGGTTTCTTTTCCACAGCGCTGGAAAGGGCAGAGCTCGATACGGCATATGCTGTCATGCCCTATAAACCACAACAACCAAACACTCCTACTTGTCCTGGCTTCATACACTGTCAGTGGTCCTATAAACCACAACAAAACAACAACAGCTCCCACTTGTCTGGGCTTTTTTTGCGTACTCTGTCAGTGGCCCTATAAACCATACAACAACCAACAACACTCCCACTTGTGGGCTGCGTACTCTGTTCATGCCCTAAAAACCACAGCAACAACAACAGCTCCCACTTGTCGGGCTGCGTACTCTGTCATGGCCCATAAACAATGATTACATGTTATGGTCCTTGAAGGTCCGGAGATCTCACCTTCAGACATAACATTGTACCAAATCGCATCTGCTAAAAAATGACAGGATGGATAAAAACCTTCAAAACTAGGGAGGCCAAGCCCATGATGGACACCTTCAGGTCCACTTGTTCTATCTTAAGGGGGCTGAATATTGCTGCACTCTAACAGCATACTTTCAAGGCAGGTGAAATTGGCCGACCTAGAAATGTAGCAGAGAACATCACGGCGCGCATAACGGAGAAAAAACACCTCAATTACTGGGAGCGCTTGAGGTTTCTAAACCTGTATTCCCTGGAACGTCAGGAGGGAGAGTATACATGATTATAAATACACCTGAAAATCCTAGAGGGACTTAGTACCGAACTTGCACACGAAAATCCCTACTCACTACGAAAGCAAAAGACATTGGCAGACGATGCACCACCCCCAAATTTGGGGTGAATAAAAGGCAGGTGTCACTAGCACGAAGGACATACATAAGTGCCAGGGCCCGAACAGTCAAACTGCCTCCCAACACACATAAGGGGGATTACCAACAGACCCTGGCAGTCCTTCAAGCTGCACTGGACAACACCAAAAAGTCATTTCCTGATCACCAGGCTGTGGCTCGTACTTGGTTTGCGTGCAGCCAGCAAACACCAGGTTGATCAGGCGCTGATTCCACCCAGGAGGCCTGGTCACAGACCGGCCGCTGGGGCGTTGAAACGCCCCGAAACTCTCTCCAGGTAAACACCAGGTCCCAGGTAAAACAGCTCCCACTTGCCGGGCTGCGTACTCTGTCAGTGCCCTAAAAACCACAACAATCAACAACACTCCCACTTGTCGGGCGCGTACGCTGTCATGGCCCTATAAACTTACGCTTAACACTGACAAAACCTACTATATTATGTATTGGTAGACAAGGCAGGAATGCACAAATAACATTAAGATTGACAACACTCTAAATTACCCGAATAATTGGGGGAAAAATTCTAGGCTTATACCTTGACTAACAACCTGAATTTCCAGCACCCATATCCAGCAATAAGCCAAAAAAGTATCCAAAAACGGTTGGGATCCTCTCCAAGATACGATACTACGTGCTTGCAAAATGCCCTTCTCACACTATACCACTCCTTATTTATCAAACCTCACCTATGCTATTTTTCTTGGGGATCAACTGCAGCAACACACCTAAAGCCAATAATAACCCAACAAAAATCTGCAGTAAGAATAAACACTAAATCCCATTGCCCTGCAAACACTCCCCGCCCAACTCTTCATAGATCTAAAACTTTTGCTCCCAGTTTCAGTACATCCACACTTACTACTGTGCAATCTATATCTACAGGGCCTAAACTCTAATATCAACCTTGACCTAAAACGCTTTCTTGATAGTTTGGAACAGAACCCCAGGCATAACACCAACACAAACATCCTCTTGCACATTTCCCCCGTGTCCGACTAAACCTTTACAAAAATTCAATGTATGTCGAAAGTGGCCCTAAAATCTGGAATACCCTACCTGAGAACCTCTAGAACTTGCAGACACATTCTTCACCTATCAAAACTACCATTAGAAAACATCTTATCTCCCTGAGACACCCCGTCAACTAACTACATACACGAATACCAACCTGGTGGTTCACACTTAACACCTCACACTCACCTCATTGACCATAAACGGAAATATTAATTCTCAGTCTTAAAATAAAGAATACTGGATACACTCCAATACTGAAAACTATGTACTGTGCCAAAACAAAAGCATTCACATTGCTAAACTCACAAACTAGTATTTAGTCCTTAGCCATAATACAAACTAACCTTACCCTCATAATTTGTAAATTTTAACAATTAAAGAATAAAACTACGTATGCCCCGAAATGCCTAGATCCATGCTAAGGCGTCGCTAGTGGTACAACTCTGTAATCACAATTTTACTACATGTAAACCAAACAATAACACAAATTTCTGTAAACTAACTCAGCATGTAAATCCTTATAGAGAATAATCTTTGAATTGAATTGAATTGAATTGAATTGAATTAAACCACAACAACAACAATAGTATCACTTTCTGACTCTTTTTTCACAGTCATACATTCCATCGTTTATCATTGATCCCAGTAATAAATGAGAAGTATACAATGAATATTATAAATGTTAGTATAGAGATCCCAATGGACCCAAGAATACAAAAAAAGAAATATTTTTCTAACTGCTTAAGACTATACACTGCAGAGAAATAATAGTATTTCTTACCTTAAATTGTGGTGCTGGTTTTGTGGATGATTGTGAGAAAGTTGAGTTATGTTGTGGTCCTACTGGGCTGAGGTGGATGGTAAGAGGTTCTGCTACTGAAGGTTGATGGTTGTACTGAGGTGCATAAATTATTGAAAGAATTTCTGTTTTAATTTTTACCATGCAGTACATTATACAACAGATGGTAAGCATCAGCTGGGCTCTAGACAATCAGTTCAGGGTCCTCTTCATTTAAAAAGCTAATTTTAAAGTCCTTCAGTAAGTCAAGTCAGTCCCGTCAGTCAGTGAGTCATCAAGTCATTCAGTCCAAATCAGTATGTACAGTTAAGTAATCTGTCAGTCAAGTCATTAAGTCATTCAAGCGTAATCAGTCAAGCCAGTAAGTCCATCAGGTTTCAAGTCAGTCAAATCAGTCAGTCATCATCAAGTCAGTAAGGATCAGTCAAGTCAGTGAATTCAGTCAAGTTAGTAGTCATTCAGCAACACTGGTAAGCCTACTGGGTGTCAGATTGCTTGGCAATACAAGATATGCTAATTAAAAGATCAAAACACAATTTACAAACTCTGCTAACTTATTAGGAAGAAGATGAACTAAACACGTAGCTGTGATGGTGGTGTCAGGGGATGGCTAGGGTCCTCCCCCAACTGACCCGCAAACAAGGCGGCTTGCGTGAGGTAGGGAATGGCTGCCACCACTTGTCCACATATTGATATATATTATTCATTCTAGAGTATATATCAGATTTTCTCTGTTATTTATATTGTTTATTATGTCATATTAGATGAATTTGATAGATTAAATAAGACAGCAGAGTATGAAATCAGCTGATATTCCTGCCTCCTGAAAGAAGTAATTCCGCTGAGAATGGTTATAATGGCATTTCCATTTATTTAATGATGAAAACTGACCTCATCCTAAAGTCTATCGGGATATTTAGCAAGTCCAACGGAATGATTAAAATCGTAAGTCTGAGGTTCCACTGTATCCCTGACTGGCATTCACGACCTGATGGAGTTTTTAGGTGCCCATATCAAACCAAACACCCAAACAGTACTGCTTGCAGCTTGGTAAGATTGTTCTCCAGTCCCCCACAGTAATATATAATAACATATATACCATTGTATATGTAGTATATATATTTATATATGTATATGATGTGTATAATTGATAAAATCTTTTATGTAATAAGCTTAAACCCTAGTCCCCCAAACTGGAAAAAACTGGTAAGAAACTAAATACTTTTAGAAATTAATAGACTATCTAGCTAGGAGAGTTGTAAAGTTGTTGTAAGATGTACCACCACATGAAAATCTGTGTATCTGCAAAAGGGTCATGGACAAAAGATGCCTGGATTGCTTGCAATCTCTGTGTTAAAATGGTCCCATGGGGTGGGCAAGAGATTTTAAACCAATGACCACATCTAATATAAAGAGAAGTTTATTGGGTCTGCCCAAACAAGATACACCTGTATGAGAAAATTACATCTATATTAAAAGACAGGAACAACAATAAATGATCTCTTGGAAGACATGTCACATAGTGTTACAGCTGGGAAAATAAAATGGGGTGGGGTATTTGACGGAGCTGTCTTGGAAGACAGTGCTCTTGAGGGGTGCTAGTGTTGTACTGTGGACATGAACCAAAAGGAGATTTGCCTGGTGATGAAACAAGTAAAGGTCCACACTATGAACTTACAGAGGTGCAAAATAGATACTGCTAGGAAGATGGAACAAAAGGGATGATGCCTCAGGAATAGGTCAACACACTACCAACAAAGGCCTGGTGGAACATGATGTCCATTCAGGGCAAGTAGGTAGAGGAAAAAAGAAAAAAAATGCACCACCAGCAAGCGCAGTTGCAATAAATCCTAGCAAACAGAACTCCAATCTATGCAATTTCTTTGCCTTAGGTATCTGCAGGCATGGTATATCTGGTAAAACTGGTGGGACATGCACCTTTGACCATCCCAAAAAATGCTGCACCCACGTGACAACAGGAGCATGCAACTTCAATTCCTGTAACTTATTTCACCCCAAATCCCATCACTCATCACTCCATGAAAGAAAATGCTACAATGCATACTGCCAGGCACATCATCTAGAGGGGACAAAAAGACAGACCAGCCAAACTATGGGAAACAAAGGAAGTGGAGCCCCATTAAAAAAAAAAAACCCCCCCCTCCAGATAAAGTTTTTTTTTTTTTTTTTTTTTAGGATCAGGAGGGAAAAAAGACTGGCAAGAAATGACAGAAATCTGGAGCAGAGGCACAGTCATCGGCCTCCACTCCAGAACAACAGATATTAGGGGCAGCAAATAAACCTCCCTGAATTCCACCAATATAACATTTGTCCTTGTAAACATACAGGGTCTAAAGCCATCAACAAACAACAAAATTCCTTACATCAAGGGACTACTCACAAAGTCAAATGCAATGTTTGCAGCATTCACAGAGACCCACACAAAGGATGATTTTGACAGCGAAATATGGATCCCAGATTATAACCTATTCAGATGCGACAAGACTAAAACAGGCAACAAGGGGGGGGGGGGGTTGCCTGTAAACATCACAGACCGTCTCATTTGCTCATAACTACTGAAACACCCGGGGGGGGGGGGGGGGCTCAGATGATGTAGTTGAAGTTTTGGTCCTGGAAAATCTGTCCCAGCTCCCTGCCCTAACAGACATCTTTGCTGCTAGGAGATATCAACTTGAGACACCAAATGGGGGGTAGATGGTAGCAAGTAATATTTTCGTAAAGATCCACCCAGGAGGCAGCTCGTATGAAAATTCACAGCAAGCTATTAGATCTCTACACAAAATTCACCTTTAAAACCAGCAAATATTGAGCTACAGATCTAGAAAATACACTGACCTAATCTTCACTAACAACGGACGACTGATATATAATATATCCGTATCAAAGACACACTTAGATCACAACATAATAGAGTACAGACATGCATGCCACCAAGGGCTCCTGACCAGCAAAATGTGATCAGTCATGAATGGGCCTTCACAAAAATTCACTTTTCAATAACAATAACATACAATATGAACAAGTCCAACCATGTCCAAAATGAAACAAGCTGGGAAGATATCCTAAACTGCTCAAGGCACATACCATAAGAAAAAGAAAGAGAAATTGTAAACTAGAAAGAGAAAGACCACCCTATACAAACGAAGGGAAGAGTCACAGAGCTGCTGAGAGGGGCCAATATATCAAAAATATGAAGGGAGGCACTGGTTAATGAAATTGCAAATATCGAATTTTAAGCTAAAAGGAATCTTACAGGAGACAAGAATTGCAGGAAGAACAAAAGCCATAAAGGAAATTGAAAAAAAAAATCAAAATACTTTTCTCTTATGCCAAATCTATGCAAAAAAAAAACATCCAGTATTGGGTCCCGCTCAGGCGAGATGGGACATAGACAGATGACAGCCAAGAAATGAGTGAGATACTAAAGTCCCAATATGACTCAGTGTTCACGAGCCGCTCCCAGACTAAGGGTCGACAATCCTAAAGAATTCTTTATTAATGAGCCCCAAAAATTTGGTTATCTCAAAATCTCGGATATTATCCTGACACTACAAGATTTTAAAAAAGGTAATAAATGACATGCCTATGCACTCTGTCCCAGGCCCAAACTAATGGAACTCCGTGTTCATCAAGAACTGCAAGAATCACCTCTAGTGTGCCTTCAGCATTCTATGGAAAGGGGAGCATGGCCCCCAGGGGTCATCCCCCCACTCACTAAAAACAATAGACAAAAGCCCCACCTACAAAGGTGGCAGTAAAGCAATTGCGAAGAACAACAGACCGATAACAATAATATCCCATATCAAAAAAGTCTTTAAAAGGGTTCAAAACCAAGATCGCCAACCACCAGACCCCACTTTTAACAACCCAACAACAGGGGTTTAGAGCGGTCGCCCCGCCTGTTCCAGAAACGAGATCACTATGACAAGGTCCGGATAGCTCAAAAAAATGTGGAAAAAGGAATAACAGCAAAATTTGGTGATGGACTTAACTCCTGACAAACAGAACACAGAGAGAAAGTAAAAAAGGAAAGTCTGAGACAGCAATGGTGAAAGCTCTGTTCCCCCCGGCACAGACTCTCTTGCATTCCATTCCCTTCCCTTTCTGACATGACAGAGTTAAGCCTGTCATGAAAGGGGTCTTCCTTTGCGGATGCCCCGGGATTGCCATGACAGTACCCCATCGAAGACCCGGAAGTCTGCAAGTGGAAAAAAACCAAATCTTCAAAGGGCCATCAAAAAATGTGAATTTCAATGAAGAAAAAATTTCAATACTTAGATGTATGGAAAATTTTGGGGAAAATTTAAAAAACTATCAGGGTAACGACAAATTCTAACCATAAAAAGGAGTGAAAAAGTAATGTGAGGACGGGGATGTAAATGCAGGGGATCTATTCAAAGACCATGGCAATGTATCTACCCATTCCCAGGGAAAAAGATAGGGTGGAAATGAGAACCTCAAAACTATGATCCCAAACCAGATGATTCCTTCAAATCATTGTTTTCTCAGGCTGAAATTTTTTGCTGTTGCAACTGCCTCCTTCAAAGCAGGGGAAAATTCTGGCCTGGGGAATTTTCAAAAAACTCTCCGCACACGAAGTACAAAAAAAAGCCCAAATTCTGGGAACGGTTGAAGGCCTTTGATCGTAATCCCCAGTGCAGGCGAGAGAGATGCAACAAATACACTTGGAAAACCAGAGGATTTGTCCAAACTTGCCACGAAAATCAATCCCATGAGGCAAAAGACTCCAGGAATGCAACATTTCCCCCCGAAAAGCAGGGCACCACTGACACGAGAGACAACATAAAATGTCCGGGGCCCAAACTGTTCAATTGCCTCCCAGCAAAAAGGGGGGGTTACCAAAACCCCCGGCTGTCTTCAAGAAGGGCCGGGCAGGCACTTAAAGTCATACCCGACCAACTGGGGGTGGTTTGTAAGTCATTTTTGGTGTGGCCGGCAGTAACACCGGGTTGATAAACCCTGATCCACCATGAGGCCTGGTCTCAGATGATGCGGGGCGTTGACCCCCCGAAACCCTCTCCAGGAAAACTCCAGGTGGGGATTACCAAAAACTATTATCAAGGGCTGTGGAGGATTGTTAGGGGTTCGGACATGTAGAAGGAAGAGCGAAAAGAAGGGGCCGAGGTTATAAATCTTAGTGGAGGGAAGGGGGGTGGGGGTTGGCTTAGAAAGGTTGTGGGGGGGGGGTAAAGGGGGTTTTTGTGTGTGGGGGCTTGATTCAGGGAAACCCGGCCAGCTTTTCCCTGGAATGGAAGTACGGTGCCTACTGTAAGGCGCCTCGGGAAAGACAGTGGGGTAAATGATGGTGAAAGTTTTTATTTTTCGGGCACCCTCCCTTGGTGGGAAACGGCCGATGTTTAATAAAAATAATAATAGAAAAGTGTAAAACCTAACCTTGAGATGAAAATAACCCTCGAATTTATAAACTAGGTTATGTAGAGCTTGACCACACAGAGTGTAAAAGGGGGACTTGGGTCATGGTAAGCAGAAATCTTAAGCCAAGCAACAGGTTTAAGTGTGGCAATAAGGCTAACAGATTACCTGCCTCAACCATCACAAGCCACTACCTTCATACAGACATTGACTAAAAACCTGCCTAAACCCTCACACCCCCTACCTTTAAACAGACATGACAAACAACCCCGCCTCAACCACCCAAACAACTACCTTTTACAGACCACTAACAACCTGCCCCAACCATCACAACCACTCCCTTTATAGACACTGGATTCCGCCTGCCCCCAAACCTCACGTTTCCCAAAACCTTACCTTGGCCTAATTCCTCAAACCCGCTTTCCACCACAAAAGTACTTAACCCCTAAAACCACCACAACTGCTCAAAACCCACCGTCACTAACACCTCCCCCACAATACGAGAAGCGTAGAGCAGGCATCGGACAGGACAAGACAGGTCTCACCCTGAAACCCCACTACACGCCCCACTTCCGTTCCACATCCCCTTTCCTTCACCACCACCACCAATACCCCGACCCCAACCACCAACAACGTTCCCCCCCCACCCCCACTCGGCCCCACCCCCTCCATCCCACTCACCATCCCTCCACCCCCCTCCCCCCCCACTCCCCCCCTCCGCTTGCACCGGGCCCCCCCATCACTCCCCCTTAGTCCCCCCTCTTTTTTTGGGGCCAACAAGAGGTGGGGGCCAGACACCCTCGTCATCACTTTCGTCAGCAAAATTTGATAACCACGAAACTCACCCCCCAAAACCTCACTTACCTGATTTAAATTCCCACTATACTCAATAACCCGCGCATAGGGGAATGAACGAATGGCCGTCGACCCAAAAGTCGTCATAATTCATTCTCCTATGAAAAAATAATAACAAAAAAAAAAAAATTTTAATAATAAATAATAATAATAATATTTTTTTAAAAATAATAATAATAATTTAATTTATTTTCTCCCCCTACATGTACAAGGGATCAGACCATAGCTGACATCAGTGAATACTACTATATAGAAAGCCCCTGTTATGATGAGCATTTCCCGCCAAAATTGGCATTTTTCCCAGGATCGACCCCCAAACCCGTCGACTAACACCCAGGCCCTTTTTGTGGTGAACAACAAAAAGGTTGGGAAAAAAAAAAACGCTCAATGTTTCTACCCCCGGTTTGGAATCGAAACCCCGACCCCCGCCGGTGAATGAGACTTTAGCCCCCAGGGGTCTTTTGTTGGGTTATTTGTGTATTGCCAGTCACGGTATTGTGCTTTTTATTGTGCCACCAATTTCCTCCCGAGGGAGCTAAAAGCATAAGTGAAACTGAGAGAAATCCAGAATACTTCTCAAATACGAAACCCAGGACGAAAACAACATCTAGTATCGGGCCTTTGATTAGATCGGACATATACCGATGGCAACAAAGAAATAAGTGAAATACTTGATTCCCAGTGAGACTCAGTGTTCAGTGAGTCACTAGTCGGCCTTAAGAGTGACGACTCAAATTAGTTCTTCATGAATGATACACAATAATACTGCAGACATCTACCTCATCTCTAACATAATCTAACTCCACTTTACTTCGAAGAAGCAATCATCGACTGGATGCCATACTCTCCACCTCAGGACCAGACTCGTGGAACTAGATATTCTTCAAGAATTGCAAGAAACCCTTATATGAGCTTTAAATATTTTATGGAGTGGCCTAAACACTGGAGTCATCTCACAATCATTAAAAACTCCACAGTATCACATTCACATCCCTACCATAAAGGGTTAATCACACACATCATGGCTTCTTCGTATAACTATCATCATGGCCTCTTTATCACATCACCACCATCATAGCCTTAACTCACATTTCACCAATCATTTGCCTCTCGCACAAAATGCGCACAAAAATGCGCACAAAATGCGCGCTAAAGGAATAACAGGAAAAGTCGGTCGATGGATCTATAATTTCCTCACTAAAAGAACACAGAGAGGAGTCGTCAACAGAATAAAAGTCCGAGGCAGCTACGGTGAAAAGCTCTGTTCCACAAGGCACAGTACTAGCTCCCATCTTGTTCCTCATCCTCATATCCGACATAGACAAGGATGTCAGCCACAGCACCGTGTCTTCCTTTGCAGATGACACCGAATCTGCATGACAGTGTCTTCCATGCAGACACTGCAAGGCTCCAGGCGGACATCAACCAAATCTTTCAGTGGGCTGCAGAAAACAATATGAAGTTCAACGATGAGAAATTTCAATTACTCAGATATGGTAAACATGAGGAAATTAAATCTTCATCAGAGTACAAAACAAATTCTGGCCACAAAATAAGCGAAACACCAACGTCAAAGACCTGGGAGTGATTATGTCGGAGGATCTCACCTTCAAGGACCATAACATTGTATCAATCGCATCTGCTAGAAAAAATGACAGGATGGATAATGAGAACCTTCAAAACTAGGGAGACCAAGCCCATGATGACACTCTTCAGTCACTTGTTCTATCTAGGTTGGAATATTGCTGCACTCTAACAGCACCTTTCAAGGCAGGTGAAATTGCCGACCTAGAAAATGTACAGAGAACTTTCACGCGTGCATAACGGAATAAAACACCTCAATTACTGGGAGTGCTTGAGGTTTCTAAACCTGTATACCCTGGAACGCAGGAGGGAGAGATACATGATTATATACACCTGGAAAAATCCTAGAGGGACTAGTACCGAACTTGCACACGAAAATCACTCACTACGAAAGCAAAAGACTTGGCAGACGATGCACCATCCCCCCCAATGAAAAGCAGGGGTGTCACTAGCACGTTAAGAGACCATACAATAAGTGTCAGGGCCCGAGACTGTTCAACTGCCTCCCAGCACACATAAGGGGGATTACCAACAGACCCCTGGCAGTCTTCAAGCTGGCACTGGACAAGCACCTAAAGTCAGTTCCTGATCAGCCGGGCTGTGCTCGTACGTTGGTTTGCGTGCAGCCAGCAGCAACAGCCTGGTTGATCAGGCGCTGATCCACCAGGAGGCCTGGTCACAGACCGGGCCGCGGGGGCGTTGACCCCCGAAAACTCTCTCCAGGTAAACTCCAGGTCTCCTGCACATCACCAGCATCATGGCCTCTCACATCACCTTCATCATGGCCTCTCCCCTCAAATCATCATAATCAAGCCTCTCTTCACATCACCATCATCACGGCCTCCTCCTTGTATCACTACCATCATGGTCTCTCCCGCACATCATCACCCTTATGCCTCTCCCTCAATCATCACCATCATGGAATCTCCCTCTAAATGCCACCATCATAACGTCTTCACATCACTATTATCATGGTCCTCACTTCATCACCATCATGGCCTTTTGTCACCATTATGGTCTCTTCTTCACATCACCACATCATGGCCCTTTTCCCCATACTACGACCCCCATGGCCATTTCTTTTTACACTCTCCCAAAAGCCTTTTCCTTACATATCCTCAAAAAAAAGTCTTTTTTTACATCACAATCTACTCACAACACCCTCTGGCCCCCCATGACCACAAGCCAGTAGGGGGTCCTCTTTCCGACCCCAAACCAATATTTGGGCTCTCCCATGA
>NC_069413.1:25884429-25913254 GCF_026875155.1 Cherax quadricarinatus
AACTTCAAGGCCCAAAAATTTTGTATCAAGCTCTGCTAAAAAAATGACGGAGGTTTAATGAAAACCTTCAAAACTAGGGGGCCAAGCCCATATGACACTCTTGGGTCACTTGTTCTATCAGGCTGGAAATTGCTGCACTCTAACAGCACCTTTCAAGGCAGGTAAAAATTGCCGCCCTAGAAAATGTACGAAAACTTTCCGGCGGCATAACGGAGAAAAAACCCTCAATTACTGGGAGCGCTTGGGTTTTCTAAACGTTTTCCCTGGAACGCAGGAGGAGGATACATGTTTATTCACCTGGAAAACCTTTAAAGGGATGTCCCAAATTTGCACACAAAAATCACTCTACGAAAGCAAAAGACTTGGCAGACGATGCACCACCCCCCCAATAAAAAGCAGGGGTGTCACTAGACTTTAAGAGACCTACAAAAAGTGTCAGGGGACCGAGACTGTTCAACTGCCTCCAGCACACATAAGGGGGATTACCAACAGACCCCTGGCAGTCTTCAAGCTGGCACTGGACAAGCACCTAAAGTCAGTTCCTGATCAGCCGGGCTGTGGCTCGTACGTTGGTTTGCGTGCAGCCAGCAGCAACAGCCTGGTTGATCAGGCGCTGATCCACCAGGAGGCCTGGTCACAGACCGGGCCGCGGGGGCGTTGACCCCCGAAACTCTCTCCAGGTACTCCAGGTATTACAATGATTCTAAACTTCGAACATTGAAACATACTGCTCGCAGACTAGGCCTAGCCTATAGAAACCATCGTACCCCTGAAATGTGAGCCTCTTCCAAACTGCCCTTGTGCTCCCAGAGAGCGTATGACAGAGCTGCGGCAAACAGACTGGGAACAATTTGTCAATGGTCTCAATGCTCACACCCCACTTAGCTGGGCATGGAGGGACATAAATAGAATTAAAGGTAACAGAACTGGGCAGATCGCGCACCCTCATCCCTTGCATAGGGCAAATGAGTTAGTCAGTGCTTGGGCTGCTACATCTAGCTATGACAGTCTTCCCAGTACCACACAGGTGAAATTAATGGACAAATATGATGCAAGGGAGGGGACTTTTTTTGCTTTATGCTCAGCAAGGCAGTTTGACTGCAACATTCCTTTCACAAATTATAAACCCTGATGCCAGCACTAACTAAGGGCAACTCCACATCGCCTGGGAGGATGGTATTACTTACAACATACTCAGATTGCTGTGTCGAGTACCAGGTAATCCTTTACTTGAATTATATAACAAGAGTTATGTCACTGGGGAGCTCCCTAAATCATGGACCAATAGCTCATTATTCCCATTCCGAAGCCCAATCAAAAAAACTCTTTTTCACCCAATATCCCTTACTATCTGCTTGTGTAAAACATTCAAAAAGGATTTTTTTTTAATGTTTATGCACAGAATTAAGGAATTCTTGTCACCCGGTTTGCATGGCTTCTTTGCATTTAAGGAGTGTGCATCATTGCATTACCACCTTTCTCACTCTGCACACTGACAGTCTTTACACTACGTTCCTTGACCTTTAAAATTTCCGCTTTTGTGTAGCCAACCGACTGTAATCATTAGTGAACTTGCCAGAATGGATGTTGGAGGATGGCTTTTTCCGCTGGATTAAAGGTTACCTGTCCAACAGAAAGTCGTTCTTTTGTTGTTCCAGGGGACACAGAAGTGTAAAAAGATTTTGATTTAGGAACCCCACAGGGAGGTGTGCTTAGTCCCACCCTTTTCAACATTTTGATTAATGCCTTACTTAATGCCATGCCTAGCTGCCCCAATCATTATATGGTTAGTTTTGCTGATAAACATAATGATTCACACCACCGGATTCTCCAACACCCAAAACATTTTTTAATCATGTACTAGCCTGTGTCAGGACCTGGGGTTAATAATCTCAGGGGTTTAAAACAAAGATACCCCAAACAGGCGGTCCTCCTCGGCAGAGAGGCACAGTTCGTCAGATCCAGTTGCATGAGAGTCTCTTCTAGAATATGTAGAAAGATACAGGTATCTAGGCTTGGGGGTTCCACTACTTGAACTGTTGTCACGAGACTTTGTCCCCAATACAAAGAAAGGCTGAGAGCACTTAGAGTTGTGGTGGGTTTTCATCCCAGGTATGGAGCTAATGTTAAAATTGTGGAAATGATGTATCTTGCTTATATTAGATCATTGGGTTGATTATGCGGGCCACTACTTGCACTCGTGTCTGACTGGAAGCTTGGAGGGCTGGAAAAACTGCAAACAAAAGCAATGAGGATCATCCTAGGATGCCCTCGTACTCCCAAAAATTTTAAATATGCGGAAAAAGAACTTAATATTCCAAGTATTAGAGATCGTGTTACTGAAAGAAATATCCTTATTGGGGTCAATATGCTTAGGTTTAGCCCATTCAAACCCCTGCACAAAAAGCCCTCCAAACTTTCCTCAGCACTGGTGAAACATCCTTCAGATGGATCGAAAAAATGGAACCGACCTCCGCATGAACCAGCTACATGATCTATATCAAGTTAGACAACAGAGACATTCCTGCTCCATGGGATATTACCCCATTCCAAACTACCATTCCTCCATTTCCCCCAAAACTCTTTTTAAAAATCACAACCAAAGCTTCGTCTGAAGCCAAACATGATCCCTTTAAGCTGTATTGTTTAACTTAGTCACACAGAACACTCTTTCACAAATTATTACGTCGATGGTTCTGTTCACCAGCCACTGGTGCAGCTGGTAGTGCTGCTGTTGTCACACAGAGTGATGGCTCTCATAAAGAAATTGGAGCACGCATCAATAACTGGGCCTCTAACCCTTCAAACAGAAACTGTTTGCCATACTCCTTGCACTCAAATGTGTCCATGTACTAAGGTTGACACTTTAATTGTAACTGATTCTCTGTCATCCATAAATGCTCTCAACTCATTAAGTATAAATTGTGGCATGCTTGTGTCAGAAGCCAGACATAGGTATGGTAAGATTGTGGACAGTGGAGTCAGAGTGCACATGCTGTGGATTCCACTCACATTGGTCTTCAGATGCATGGACAGAACTGATAAATTGGCTAAGCTGCATGCTTTCAAAGAGGGGTAAAATTACAATCTTGGGTTTGTCAGTTAGCAGTCTGAGAACAATAATACGAAAAGAACTTCAAATGAACTTTATTGACTTTAAAACTTAGGGAGATTGACACAAGTCGTCCATCTATCATCTTCCATCATGTAGGAGGAGCCACATGTCTATGGTGCATCCAACAAGATAAGCAGACTCTTGGATGTCATTACGCCGGCTCCGGCTGGGTTACAAGTATCTTTGGCAGGTTAAATCACCACCACCAGATGTAGACCAAACGAAATGTAAAACTTTGCCAGATGGACTATTGTCACACCTTGCGTCATTATGTTACTGGAGTGTGATCAAAATTAATGAATTTAGAAACAACTCACTCAGAAATGTTTCAAGAAATGGCAAAGCATTTTATCCACAGTGGTATATTGCAGACCATTCTGGAGAAATACCCTGAATTTGCTAGCTGTAAATAATGCATTACCATGTGTGTGTGTGTGTGTGTGTGTGTGTGTGTGTGTGTGTGTGGATGTGTGTGTGTGTGTGTGTGTGTGTGTGTGTGTGTGTGTGTGTGTGTGTGTGTGTACTACCTATTTGTACTCACCTAAATTTTTGGTTGCAGGGGTCGAGTCACAGCTCCTGGCCCCGCCTCTTCGCTGATTGCTACTAGGTCCTCTCTCTCCCTGCCCCATGAGCTCTATCATACCTCGCCTTAAAACTATGTATGGTTCCCGCCTCCACTACGTCACTTTCTAGGCTATTCCACGGCCTGACTACTCTATGACTGAAGAAATACTTCCCAACATCCCTTTGATTCATCTGAGTCTTCAACTTCCAATTGTGACCTCTTGTGTCTGTGTTTCCCCTTTTCTGGAACATCCCGTCTTTGTCCCCCTTGTCTATTCCGCGCAGTATTTTTATATGTCGTTATCATGTCTCCCTGACCCTCCTGTCCTCCAGTGTCGTCAGGCCCCCATTTCCCCCAACCTTTCTTCGTAGGACAATCCCCCTTAGCTCTGGGACTACTCTTGTTGCAAACTTTGCACTTTCTCTAATTTCTTGACGTGCTTGACTAGGTGTGGATTCCAAACTGGTGCTGCATACTCCAGTAATGGGCCTGACGTAAATGGTAACAGAGTCTTAACGAATCCTTACTGAGGTATCGGAACGCTATCTGTAGGTTTGCAGGCGCCCATATGCTGCAGCAGTTATTGATTGATGTGCGCCTCAGGAGATATGCTCGGTGTTATACTCACCCCCAGATTTTTTTTCCTTGGTGAGGTTTGCAGTCTTTGGGGCCCTCTAAACTATATTGTGTCTGCGGTCTTCTTTGCCCTTCCCAATCTTCATGACTTTGCATTTGGCAGGGTTAAATTCAAGGAGCCAGTTGCTGGACCAGGCTTGTAGCCTGTCCAGGTCTCTTTGTAGTCCTGCCTGATCCTCATCCGATTTGATTCTTCTCATTAACTTCGCATCATCTGCAAACAAGGACACTTCTGGGGTCTATCCCTTCCGTTATTTTCGTTCACATATACCAAGAACTGCACAGGTCCTAGGACTGACCCCTGTGGAACCCCGCTTGTCACAGGCGCCCACTCTGACACCTCGTCGCGTACCATGACTCGTTGTTGCTTCCCTGTCAGGTATTCTCTGATCCATTGCAGTGCCTTTCCTGTTATGTGTGCCTGATCCTCTAGCTTTTGAAGTAACCTCTTGTGAGGAACTGTGTCGAAGGCCTTCTTGCAGTCCAAAAATATGCAGTCGATCCACCCCTCTCTCTCTTGTCTTACTTCTGTCACCTTGTTAGGTAAGACACATATGCAACAGTTAGACAACTTTATTCGGAATAAAGTTGTCTAACTGTTGCATATGTGTCTTACCTAACAACCTGTTGGTATTGTATACCATTTTGATGTTCATTCTGTCACCTTGTCATAAAACTCTAGTAGGTTTGTGACACAGGATTTTCCTTCCCTGAAACCGTGCTGGTTGTCAATTATAACCAGCACGGTGTGTGCTGTGCTGTGTGGGTGTGTGTGTGTTGTGGGTTTTGTGAGGGTGTGTGTGTGGGTGTTGGGTGTGTGGGTGTTGGTTGTGTGGGTGTTGGTGGGGTGGGTGTTGGGTGGGGTGTTTGGTGTGTGAGTGTGGGTGTGTGTGGGGGGTGTGTGTATGTGTGTGGATGTGCATCCTTGTGTGTATGCATATATTTGTACGCTCGTGTGACATGTTCGGGCGTGCGCCCTGGTGTGTGTAGTGTGTGTGCGTGCGCTAGTGTGGGTGTATGATCCACTTTAATATTTGTATTTATAACTCAATACAAATTTTGGACCAGGTGTGGACGTATCAGTGGTTCATTACTTTGTAATTTGTTCATGACTGTAAAACCCTGTTTAGGAGTGAGGTGATTCATTACCTCTGTAACTTGCCATGATGTGACCAGATCTACCTGGAGTTCATTACCTTTGTAACTAGTTCAGCATCATAACTTTGGGGGTCCAGTCACTGGACCCATTATGAAACCTTTGTAATCTTTTGACTACCGCCCACAGGATGGGTATGGGGTGCATAATATATTAAACTAAAGTGTGTGTGTGTGTGTGTGTGTGTGTGTGTGGTGTTTTGTGTGTGTGTGTGTGTGTGTGTGTGTGTGTGTGTTTTGTGTGTGTGTGTCTGTGCGTCTGTGCGTCTGTGCGTCTGTGCGTCTGTGCGTCTGTGTCTGTGTGTCTGTTTTGTGTCTGTGTGTGTGTGTGTACTCACCTATTGTGGTTGTGTGCGTGCTTTGCGTGTTGTGTGTGTGTGTGTGTGTGTGTGTGTGGTGTGTGTGGGTGGGGTGTGTGTGTGTCTCTCAAAATCAATATTTGCACCAATAACTTATTACAGTTGTGACCGGGTGGGGAAGTGTGAATTTCATTACACTATAATTTGTTCATGTTTTGTAGCCATGTATAAACGTAAGTAACCATTCTTACAGAATTCATTACCTTTGTAACTTGTGAGCTCATTACCTTTGTACCTAGTTCAGCTATCAAAACTTTGGGGGCCCAGTCCCTGGACCCATTACGTACCTCTGTAATCTGTAAATACCTTTGTAATTTGTCATGATTGTGACCAGACCTACCTGGAGTTCATTACCTTTGTAAATTTTGAGTTCATTACCTCTGTAACTTGCTCAGCTATCAAAACTTTGGAGTCCAGTCCCTGGACCAATTATGTACCTCTGTAATCTTTTGACTACCACCCACAGGATGGGTATGGGGTGCATAATAAACATATTAAACTAACTATGCAGATTTAACACTATGCGATGCCAATGTTATGCGGGGGTCCACTGTATTACTTCTGTTTTATTGATTGAGCACAAGAAACTGCCCAGTCAACTATTTCAACTACCCAATAAGGTGATCAGAAATTGGTAATTTGGCCAATTTCACACAAAGTTCAAAATACAGTGGTACCCCGAGTTTCGAACTTTCTTCGTTCCAGAAGGCTGTTCGAGTGCCATTATCAAACGAATTTGTTCCCTTAGGGAATAATGTAAATTAGATTAGTCCATTTCAGACCCCAAAAAATACACTTACAAAAGCACTTACAATAATACACTTACATAACTGGTCGAGTTGGGAGCAGTTCGAAACTCGGGGTACCACTCTATTCCAATTTCAAAACAGGGTCCAGAATAAACATTGCAGGCATTCCTGGCACTAAAATAACATTTCCTCTATTTATTAGTTACATGTCTAGGCTTTACTGATGAATTTCATTTTGATTTTTTATTCACATAAAGAATTTTTATTAACACCAAAAAATAGAAGATTTACTGTTATGCAATACTGTAATAATTGTATAAATAATATCAGCACATTCGTGAATGCACATTAGACCCACCAGCTGACATGTATTGGATGCGTCACATCATTTGTTTACTCTTGAACATCAGCAAAATTCGAACATTTCTGCTACTTTGAGCACGGTTTCAAGCCATTTTCTGTACTAAAACCAATCAAAATCATCTCTACTTCTGTAATATATATTCCATTCTATCAAATGAGATCAAGAAACTTTGAATACAACAGTAAAAAACATACAAAAATACACCACAAAGTCGCTGTTTTAATCCAAAAGCATGGTCCCAGTTTTTTTCTCATTATGCACTGCATGATGCAGGATTTGTTTTATATGGTGCACACTTACTACATAGATGCATTCTTTCATATCTAGGCCCAAATTTACTTTTCACACCTTATCCAAGTGAGCTGAGCTCATGGCATAGAACTATGGCTTGAACTCAGGCTTCAAAGCCTCATTAACCCTCAAAGGGTTAATACTGATACATCAATGTTCTTACTGACCTCACACACCCCTCAAGGAAGGTTCCTTGATGTTGGTGAGGGGCTCTTGATTTAGGGAATTGGATCTGTGCTCCAGTTCCCCAAATTAAGCCTGAATGCCTTCCACATCCCCCCCCAGGCGCTGTATAATCCTCCGGGTTTAGCGCTTCCCCCTTGATTGTAATAATAATAATAATAACTGACCTCACACATTAATACTGATACATCAATGTTCTTACTGACCTCACACATTAATACTGATACATCAATGTTCTTACTGACCTCACACATTAATACTGATACATCAATGTTCTTACTGACTTACATAAGAACGAAGGAACACTGCAGAAGGCCTACTGGCCCATGCGAGGCAGGTCCAAGTCTCCTACCGGCTTAAGCCAATGCACCCAACCTAGTCAGGTCAGGTCACATTGACTTAAGGGAGGAACACGGCAACCGACCTGGTAGCACAAGCTATCAGGTCTAACTCACACCCACCCACATCCTGATATAGGTGGCCCGGTGGCCTGGTGGCTAAAGCTCCCGCTTCACACACGAAGGGCCCGGGTTCGATTCCCGGCGGGTGGAAACATTTGACACGTTTCCTTACACCTGTTGTCCTGTTCACCTAGCAGCAAATAGGTACCTGGGTGTTAGTCGACTGGTGTGGGTCGCATCCTGGGGGACAAGATTAAGGACCCCAATGGAAATAAGTTAGACAGTCCTCGATGACGCACTGACTTTCTTGGGTTATCCTGGGTGGCTAACCCTCCGGGGTTAAAAATCCGAACGAAATCTTATCTTATCTTATCTTATCTTACCTCACACATTAATACTGATACATCAGTGTTCTTACTGACCTCACACATTAATACTGATACATCAATGTTCTTACTGACCTCACACATTAATACTGATACATCAGTGTTCTTACTGACCTCACACATTAATACTGATACATCAATGTTCTTACTGACCTCACACATCAATACAACAACGTCACTTATTGATACAAACTGAACAGACTGTGTTGTTGTTGTTGTGGCCAGTGTTACCAACCCTGCTGCTGTAGCCATTGTTGCCAATCATGCTGCTGTAGCCAGTGTTGCCAACCCTTTTGCTGTATCCAGTATTGCCAACCCTTCTGCTGTAGCTAGTGTTGCCAACCCTGCTGCTGTAAGATCAAATTTGTTAGGATTTTTTTAACCGGGGCAGAGAGGGATACCTAACCATGATAACCTAGGGTAAGGAGGGATTCCTAACCTTAGGTAGAAAGGGATACCTAACCTGGGGTAGGTAGGAATACCTAAGCAAGATAACCTAGAGTAGGGAAGGATGCCAAGCCAGGATAACATAGGGTAGGGAGGAATTACCTAACCAGGTAACTTAGGGTAGGGAGAATAGCTACCAAGATTACCATGATAGGGAGGTGAGTCACCCAGAATAAACCCGGGTAGAGAACGTTAACCACACAGAATAACCCGGGGTAAGGAGGGTGGGCCCACTCAGATAACCGGACGGTAGGATAGTAAGCAGCAGGGATATCGGGGTTGGGAGGGTTATCCACCCAGGCCAACCACTGAGATGTGGCGAGTCATCGAGGAACTGTGTTTTCCATTGAGGTCCGTCAGTCCATGGCACCACCCCAGGATGCCACCCACACCAGTCCACTAACAGGCCTTCCACCTAGGTACTACTTACTGCTAGGTGAAGAGCATGTGTATAAGGTGACTAACACCAGGGCACTGCTTCTAGGTGTAACTAAAACAGCAGGTGTAAGGTGACTAGAACCCAGGTACCTACTTACTGCTGGTTTAACATGGACAAGTAGGTATAAGGTGACTAGCACCAGGGCCGATTTTCTCGTTCGATAAGCAGAGAAACAGCAGTGTAGGTGGACTAAAACCCAGGTACGTACTGCTGGCGATGAAACAGGGGACTGCTGGGCGTAGGTGACTAACACTCATGTACCCTATTTACTGCTCAGTTAAGTGGACGCAGGTGTAAGGAAGCATTCCTAACGTTTCTACAGCGTGGATCTGAACCACGACACTCAGTGTTATGAGAGATATGCTACCAAACCTCTGTTATGTAGCCAGTGTTACCAACCCAGTTGCTGTAGCCTGCGTTACCAACCCTTGTGCAGTAGCACTGCATACCAACCTTTCTGCTGTAGCCTGTGCTATCCACCTGCGAGGGTAGGCAGTATTGTTAATCCCTGCTTGACAGTAGCAAGTGCTACCTAAACCCTGCTGTTTAACTGACGTTACCAACCTTGCCTGATCAGCAGTTTTACCAACCCTGCTGTTATACCACAGTTGCAACCCTGCCGCTGTACCAGTGTGTGCCAACCCTACTGGCTATAGCAGGGTGGGCAGCTGTTTCCACAGATGCCAACCTGGCTGCTGTACAAGTGCTACCTATCTACTGCTGTAGTGTTGTCACACCTACTACTGGACCCAGTGTTGCCACCCTGCTGCTCGTACCATGTGCTGTCCCAACTTGTTGTTGTTCCGTGTTGCTCCAACCTGCTGCTGTAGCTGGAGCTACCAACCTATGAACAACAAAAATCAATAAAATTTTACTTCTTGAATATGTTACAATGTGTGAATGCATATAAAGCGCATTGCAGGGGTATAAAAAATAAGCCATTTGCATGCTGGAGCATTTCTCGGACATTAGACAGTTCTCCCATCCCTGCTGCTGTGCCCAGAGTTGCCAACTTTGTAACAAATGGTGCCTTCTTTTAATCTATGTAGCCTGTGTTGGTTAACTCTGCTGCTGTAGCCAGCACTTGCCACTCTGCTGCAGTAGCCCATGTGCCTGGAGTTTACCTGGAGAGGAGTTCGGGGGTCAACCGCCCCCGCGGCCGGTCTGTGACCAGGCTCATGTGTGGACCAGAGCTCGTTTCAACCAGGCGTTGCTGCTGGCTGCACGCCAACCAACATTACGGAGCCACCAGCCGGCTGATCAGAAGGGAACTTACTTTAGGTGCTTGTCCAGTGCCACGCTTTGAAGAAGACTGCCAGGGGTCTGTTTGGTATATCCCTTATGTGTGCTGGGAAGGCAGTTGAACAGTCTTGGGCCCCCCGACACTTATTGTATGGTCTCTAACGTGCTAGTGACACCCCTGCTTTTATGGGGGGGATGGTGCATCGTCTGCAAGTCTTTTGCTTTGTGTGACGTGATTTTCTGTTGTGCATGTTAGGTACTATTCCCTCTGGGATTTTCAGGTGTATATAATCATGTATCTCTCCTTCCTGCGTTCACGGGAATACAGATTTAGGAACCTCAAGTGCTCCCAGTACTTGAGGTGTTTTATTCCGTTTATGCGCGCCGTGAATGTTCTCTGTACATTTTCTAGGTCGGCAATTTCACTGCCTTGAACAGGTAGCTGTTAGTGTGCAGCAATATTCAAGGCCTAGATTGAACAAGTTGGACCTGAAAGAAGTGTCATCATGGGGTTGGCATCCCTCCACAGTGCTGCCAACAACATTACTGCAGTAGCAGTATATCCTACGTGCACAACCCGCTGTTGTATGCTAATGCTGCCACTCTGCTACATCCGTGCTACCAACTCAATTGCTGATCTAGTGGCCACAAGTACATATTTACCTTAATTTATAATGCACTAGCATTCCCGGAAGCTCTACTCCTATTTGTTGGACTATATTTTCTGAGTTTAAATCCCTGGGAGGAGATACTGACTGATCAAGTGCAGAACTTCAATTCTGACCTCATCTATTATGAATCATTATGTGAGTAAATTACCTGCATGAGGTTTACTGGGCCTGGTGGAAAATTTTATAGGGGTGATTACCTTTATGTACCTCAACATTATATACATACATTTAATCTCTTGGGAGCAACCTTATTGTTTACCGTATGCACACCGTGTAGTATGTGAGAAAATTTCACCACCCCTGGTCACTGAGGTGGGCCTTCGACCTCACATCTTATCCATTATCTATCCGAGACCAGTATAGATAGATTGGATAGCACCCACACGTACTGCAATTCTTCTAAATAATTGTGGACTGTATAGATTATATTAGTGTACTGATTGAAGCGGATGGAGTGTGTAGTGTTACACATGGATATATCCCTCAAGAAAACATTTGTATTATAATCACCACTTTACTGATATTCTCTGGGGGTTCACTTGATTGTACGGGGATACCCATAACCCATTCCAATTACAACATACCTAAATCGGCCAGTATCAGTCTGCTATTAACTAGAAGGGTTTACTTAACGTGGGTGATGATACTCCTTATTTCCTCCATTACACATCTCATTTCGATGTCCTGCTACACCGACCCACGGTTCTTATTCCAGCAGGACGAGGTATCCGGTTGGTTTGTCCGTTTAGAAGTCGTGACTCATAACTTCACTTTCCTTGTGACCGGGAACACAGTGGTCTAGCGTGTTCACTCGGAGCAAGGCGTGTTTATATTGGAATTTTGTGCAGAGATTTAAAAGCTCGCACCGTGAGGTGAGTTTTCATAAGAGCTGCCTCCTTGGTGTTATTACTGCAACACTATTATTTGCTTATATTCCTCCATTTTAGGTGCCTTAAGGTTGAAATCCCCAGGGCAAGATGTTGGGATGCAGGAGCTGGAAGGTTTCCAGACAGTGGTCATTTTTAACAGCTGTCTGGAATTGCTGGGATGTTTGCTCCGGAGGTTGTAGACCACCACAATGACTAGGTTTTGGTTCTCGACCTTTACTGCTAAAACTTCACCTGCAGCCTCTTCCTGTCTGTCTAACGATTGGCATCACGTAACAAGGTCTCTAAATGCACTAGAAGACAAAAAGAAGACCAGATGTAATATATACAGACTTTGCAAAAAAAAAAAAAAAAGGGGCCTTCGACAGTGGTGGCCATGGCGTAATAGCGCACAAAATGCGTGCTTAAGGATAACAATGAAAAGTCAGTCGATGGGATCTATAATTTCCTCATAACAGAAAAAAAAACAAAAAACCCCCCTCCTCCCCCCCCCAATATAAATAAAACAAGGGGAGTGGGAGTAGTCGTCAAAGAGTAAAGTCGAGGAGCTACGGTTGATGAAAAGCTCTGTTCCACAAGGGCACAGTACTAGCTCCATCGGCGTTCTCATCCTCATATCCGACAAGACAGGATGTAGCCACTGGCACCGTGTCTTCCTTTGCAGATGAACACCGAATCTGCCATGACAGTGTCTTTTCCATTGCAGACACTGCCAAGGCTCCAGGCGGACATCAACCAAATCTTCAGTGGGCTGCCCGGAAAACATTTGAAGTTCATCGCCGAGAAATTTCAATTACTAGATATGGTTAAAACATGAAAGAAATTAAATCTTATCAAGAGTTACAAAACAAATTCTCGGCCACATAAATAGAGTGAAAACACCAACGTCAAAGATCTGGGAGGTTTTGTCGGAGGGGGATTCTCACCTTCAAGGACCATAACATGTATCAATCGCATCTGCTAAAAAAATGACAGGATGGATCATCAGAACCTTCAAAACTAGGGAGGCCAAGCGCATGATGACACTCTTCAGGTCCACTATGTTCTTTCTAGTCTGGAATTTTGCTGCACTCTAACAGCACCTGTTCAAGGCAGGAGAATTGCGACCTAGAAATGTACAGAGAACTTTCACGGCGGCGCATAACGGAGATAAAACACCTCAATTATGTGGGCACTGTGAGGTTTCTAAACCGGTATTCCTGGTGGAACGCGGAAGCGAGAGATACCAGATTATTTCACTGGAAAATCCTAGAGGGACTAGTACCGAACTTGACACGAAAATCATCACTACGAAAGCAAAAGACTTGGGCCAGGGTCGATTGCTACCATCCCCAATGAAAAGCAGGGGTGTCACTAGCACGTTAAGAGACCTACAAAAAATGTCAGGGCCCGAGACTGTTCAACGCTCCAGCACACACATAAGGGGGATTACCAAATAGACCCTGGCACAGTCTTCAAGCTGGCACTGGTACAAGCACCTAAGTCAGTTCACTGAATCAGCCGGGCTGTGGCTCGTACGTTGGTTTGCGTGCAGCAGCTAGCAAACAGATATGGTTGATAGGGGCTGATCCACAGGAGGCCTGGTCCACAGACCGGGCCGCGGGCGTTGACCCCCGAAACTCTCTTCAGGTAAACTCCAGGAAACATCATTTGAGCGCAGTTAGCAGTTTGTGCAAACAAGTGACTCTGCCAATGTACAGGCCACCCCCCCCCCCTTTTGCCTTGTCCACATCTGTAAAGTTGTAACCTGGGATTCATATTTCGTTTGTCCAAGTGATTCCTTTATGTGGGTATCAGTGAAAACGCGAACATTGCCTTGCCTCTGCAAGCAGTCCTCGGATGAAATTGTATTGTGGTTGTTTGTTGCTGCTTTGCCCTGTATATTTGCAAAGAAGAATGTTATTGGACTGTGGTATTGTTGGTGACTGGGGGGGGATTTTTTTTCCGGCATTAGTATCTGTTTCAATCTTTTTTCATAAGATGATTTCTAATGTATGTATTAATTTATTCATCCTACGCTTGAATGTTTTTTCTAACGATTTTAGTGTCCATTCTGATATGGGGAGACCAGAACCTGAGCTGCATAATCTGGTGAGGCCTTACTAATGATGTATAAAGCTGCAGTATGACCATCTGGACTTCTTTGCTTTCACTTCTTGATATAAATCCAGTAATCTATTTGCTTATTACTCGTACGCTTAGGCATTGCTGTCTTGGTTTAAGTTGCTGCTCACCATAACCCCCAAAGTCTTTTTCGCAATCTGTATGGGCTAAGTTCTACATCATTTACTTATAAGTACTAGGGTTATGGGCACCCCCATGCTTTCAGAACTTGCATTTATCTACTTGAACTGCATCTGCCACTTTTCTGGACCAAGAATAGAGTTTTGTTTAAATCCTCTGAAGTTCCATAACATCTACGTTTCGAGATAAATTATACTACCTATCTTTGTGTCACTCGGCGATTTGCTCTTTATCACTAGTAATTCCTCATCAAGGATCATTGATATATATTTTAAACACAACGGGCCAAAGACTGATCCTGTGGAACGACCACTTGTTTCAGTTCCCACTCCGGATTTACCCATTTATGGACACTCTCTACTTCCTGTCAGTGACCATGTACTCGATCCACGAGAGCACTTTCCACCTCAATGCCATGAGCTGGCCCACTTTCTTTAACAGTCTTTGGTGCGGATAATTATCAAAAGCCTTTCTAAATCTTTAAGTAAATAATATCACAACTTCTTTATCGTGGTCAACAGCCTCAAAAGCTTTACTGAAGAAAAATTATTAAATTAGTTAGACAAGACCGGCCTTTGTGAATTCCTGCTGTGTAGATCATTAATCAAACTATGCTTTCGAGCTGACTTCTTATAATCTCAGCTATAATTGGACTCTTAGTAATTTGCCTACAATGAGGTCAGGCTTAATGGGACTGGTTATTTGACGATAACGTCTTGTCCCTGTTTTAAAAAATAGGGGATTTACATTAGCAAACTTCCACATATCAGACACTAAACGTTTGAAGAGATAAAGATTAAAAAAATTAGTTAATGTCACAGGTTCCATTTTGCATTCCTTAAGGTACCCGTTGAAATAACCGCATCAGGATACCCCGGCGACTTATTTTGCTTCAGTCTGTCTATCTGCTTCACATAACATTTCACTTAGTGACCTGTGTATGTTACGCATAATTTATCTTCTTCTAGCCCACTAGGTATATTTCTACACCATAGTAAGGTTAGCACAGGCACAACTGTGACCACAAATGCAAGTTTTTACAGCACGAATCTCGTAGCGCGGGCCGTGACGAATCTAGCTCAAGTACCTACCTGCCGTCAACATGGACTCACGACATCGTTATGACACAAAAATGCAAAACAAAATCCTACCCGGCCGGGATTGAAAACCCGCGGTCAGAGAGTCTCGAAACTCCAGCCCGTCACGTTAGCCACTAGACCAGCTAGCCACAAAAAGATTCGTCCAACTAGGTATATTTCTACACCATAGGAAGGTTAGCACAGGCACCACTGTGACCACAAATGCAAGTTTTTACCGACGGAGTTCTCCAGCTAGCGTGGCGTGACGAACTCTAGCGTCAAGTCCCTTCACTGCCGTCAACATGAACTAGCTGGTCTAGGTGAGCTAACGCGACGGGCTGGACGTTTCGAGACTCTCTGACCGCGGGTTCAATCCACCGGCAGGGGTATGGGTTGGTTTGCAATCGGTGCTGTCATACGATTTCGGGAGTCATGTTGTCGGCAGTGAAGGGACCTGATGCTAGGTTTGTCACGGCCAGCTTGCTTGGAGATTCGTCTGTATAAGACTGGCATGTGTCGCGGTCCCAGTGGTGCTGTGCCTACCTCCTATGGTGTAGCACAATACTAGTTGGAACGAATCTTATGTGGCTAGTGGGTCTAGTGGCTAATGCGACGGGTGGAGTTTTGAGACTCTCTGACCGCGTGGTTTCAATCCTGGCCGACAGGGTATGGTTTTTTATTCATGATTGTCACCTTATTAATTATAAGTACTCACATACAAACCCTGCAATAAACTGTTTTCTATGGTGCCTTCCCTTGTTGCACTGATAGCATTGTTTCAATTTGGTATGGACAATCCTTTTACATTATTGATTGGTCTAGACCTTCTGAAATAAAATCTGTCAAGTTCTTTCATCCTCTCCACTGTAAGATCCCTGATTTATAGCATTACCAATTTTTAGTGAAAATGACCATACCTGGCAGAAGAGGCAGTCTCTCTTTTCCTTGCCTGACCTCTTATGAACTGGGTTACCTTACTGAGGTAATTATTTCCTCCTTACCATGATTGTGAGGAACCACTATTACTGATTCCTGTCTTGATGATGGGCCTAGTTAACTCTTAACTATGCAGTATTACCACTGGATTATTTTTCCCTTTGTGACTTGACTTACTTCAGAGGCATTATGTGGTTATTTCCATTGAACTGGGTGGCTGACTCGTCTGCAATTGAATCAATTAATTCCTGACCGACCGAGTCTGATTCCCTCCAGACCCGTTCTCTGGAGGTTTTGGCAAAACACACAACCTTTGCATAATTGGTTGATCAACTGCCTGTCTTACACCTTTGAATTTCATTCCAATGCATTATGTGACCAAGACAGTTTTTCTTCCAATCGTAATGTTGATTAAGTAAAAATTCATTCTCTCATTCCATTGCACAATTCTCAGCAGATCTCTTTCACTGTCATTTAAACCCAAATTGGTACCATCCAATCTACTTCTCGATTGCATCTATATATAACTTTAATTCAGTACCAAGTAAAGTGTTGCCTCCCCCCCCAGTTTCCGTTCACGGTTCGTTGATTTCATTAAATCAAATGCCTCGTCACATGAGCCCTTTAATAGAGCCTGTAATGATGCTTTCATTACTCTAAAATTCGACGGACCTTGCCAGCACATTAGAACTCCATCAGATCCAGTCATGTTAAGAGACTTTATTTGAATCACTGATTATACAACTTAAGTAGCGCGCCGTCAAGAGTAAATTCTTGACTTTACTCTTGTATAAATCCTAGCAATCCATGTGCTAGCAATTAATTGGGCTAATTATCATCGCACACACGATCGATTAAACTTGTGTACCCTATAACCACTCCTTCATGTCATTCAACTTAAATTATTAAAGTAATTAATTCAATTTAATTTTTTCACTGATTGAATCCGCGCTTCAGATAGGGACAGCGGGCAGATGTGGAAAATTTTATTGGGGATGATACCTTTATGTACCTCACGCATTATATATACTGACAAGTAATCTCACTTGGGAGAAACCCCTATATTGTTTACCGTAGTCACCCGTGTAGATATGTGAAGAAAAACTTCACCACCCCCTGGTCCACTGGATGTGGGCCTTCGACCCTCACACATCTTATCCATATCTATACAAGCCAGTATAGATTGGGAAAGAACCCACAAGTTACGGCACTACTATTTATTGTCATGGGACTGTATAGATTTTTTAGTGTAACTGAAGGAAGGGGGGGGGGCGGTTGGATACATACATGGATATATCCCTCAAAGAAAACATTTGTATATAATCCCACACCACTTACCAGCTAATTCTCTGGGAGTCACTTGATGTAGCTGGATCACCCTTAACCATCCAATTAAACATACTAAACTGGGCCAGTATCAGTCGGCTATAACTAGAAGGGTTACTTAACTGTGGGTGCAATGATATCCTGTTATTTCCTCTTTCACCATCTCATTTTTCGAGGTCCTGCACACCGACACGGTCTTATTCCAGCAGGACGAGGTATCCGTAGGTTAGTCCCGGGTTAGAAGTCGTGACTCAATAAACTTTCACTTTCCTCGTGACGGGAACAACTGTGGTGGTTATAGCGTTGTTCACTCGGAGCAAGGCGACTTATTTCCTGATTCCTAGGTCATCATTGAGGCTCTTGACTCATATAATGATCCAACATCATGCTCATTGGGGTAACGGAAGCCAGGTATAGCACACTCAAAGTATTATGGGGGACAAAGGAATTAATGTGCAATTGCTATGGCATCCCAATCAACATTGGGAGTACTACTTCACGATAAAGTGATATGTTAGATCCAAGAAGAGTTCCCAGAAGGAGAATGTAGAATATACCTTGGTATAACTGTGCTCTAGCTATAGGAATAACTATGAGGAGAGAAGTTAAATAACTGAAAACGATTTTATAGGATGGCAGTTAGAATGGCCTGAGTAAGATCTATAATACCCACTATGATACATGAACGTAGTAAGTCTTGTTTATGGAGCAACTGGCAATGTGAGAACAGACTGATGTGTTGTAGTCGGCCAGGCTTAGGTTGGTTACAATGAACTTCTGGCATTTGGGAGACACAACAGTTGATGATCACTAAATGTAAATTATGTGATCAGATATGGTCACCTCTCGAACACTATGTGCTTAATGTCCACTCATTGAGAATACAGCAGACAGACAAGTATATAACCTATGTGGACATGTCAAGATATTCTTATTAGTGATAGCTTGATAAGTGAACTATAGATATGTAGATATAAATCCATATGTATTCCTGTTAACCCTTTGGGGCCAGTTCCTAGGCCTTTTGTGTATCCATATGCCCTCGCGCTACCGTCCACAGGTTGGATATGGGGATGCACCTAATAATAGCCACTTCAGGCTGGCAAAATTCTATCTCTAAATCTCTTAACTTAGCGTTATATCATTAATTACATTACAATTCTCAAGACGATTTATATTGTCTCATAATTATTATAACATTAGAATCACTCTTTAAGATCTTGAGGACCAATGAGTGATGTTAAACCAAGAGCAATTTTCCCAGGACACAGTCCATGCGACGCGCAGTCACCCGGTCCTACCCTTATTCACTCATTTTACCTCTCTATTACGGTGGTCTTGTAAATAAATCAGTCCCTCACTCTCCACAGGAACTGTTACGACTCACTTCCTATTTTGAAATGAGGGCTATATTAATCTTAGCCGCCGTGAACGCCAATTTCTGGTTCCATGCGTTCGCAGCGCCTCAATCACTACATTCAAAACACGTCCGCCTTCCCCCATGCCCAAGTAGACCTCTACCCCCGCAACTCGTGCATGCGCAATGGGAATCCTTGGTTATATCCTATTTCTCAAATCATCTTTTGACTTCATTCGACACATTAAACACCTATTAGGCACTATTTGCTTTGGAAAATTAAATTTTTTCCACCACAGGGTATTAGCTGCTGAATTATTACAGGGCAAGTAATTTGGATGAGTAGTGGGACATCTATGTTATGTAAGTCGCGGGACTGTAAGTCCCCTCATTGTCCACTGCTTCACAATCACAAAAAGGCTAGACCTGACATAAATTAATAATTACTGGATTAATCATTTAAAACAAGAAATGGTAATTAAAAAATATGTAGACTGTAATGATTAGGCATGGCTGACTGGGTACACAAAATAAAATATGTTATTACCACTCTACCTTTTAATTACTGGATCTAAGTATTTTTTATGGAAACACACCCTAAAAGCTACACCTCTACAGCCTGGAGTTAACCTTGGGAGAGTTTCGGGAGGTCGCAATGCCCCCGCGGCCGGTCTGTGACCAGCCTCCTGGTGGATCAAGCGCCTTGATCAACCAGGCTGTTGCTGCTGGCTGCACGCAAACCAACGTACGAGCCACAGCCCGGCTGATCAGGAACTGACTTAGGTGCTTTGTCCAGTGCAGCTTGAAGAATGCCAGGGGTCTGTGGTAAATACCTTTAAGTGTGCTGGGGGCAGTTGAACAGTCACGGGCCCCTGACCCACTTATGATGGCCAATGTAAATTCTATTGTACACTTATGGTAGCGCACTTCAGATCAAGGTGCGTTTTGGGAATGATTCATTGAAGTCCTCATATTATTTCTGTCCAATTTTCTGCAGGAACGTGTCCTCAATTTCCTAAATATGGAGTTGAAGGCCATATACACCAATTGACCTTCAGAATGCTCCTGATTTCATTGCCGCGTTCAGTTTCAGTGTTCACAATTCAGTTCATTATAGTGTCTCAAGCAGACATCTCTTCCCCGGCTTGTTCTAATCCCCTTAACTCGGAATTTACAGATGGGTCCAATGCAATCACATTTTAATTGCACAATTTTTATATTATTAATTTATATGTGTCCTATTTAGGAAATTATGTAAAAATTTCCACACTGTATGGTCTCGTTAGAGACCATACAATAATTGTAGCGGGCCGAGGACTGTTCTCAGCCTCCAGCACACATAAGGGGGATTACCAACAGACCCCTGGCAGTCTTCAAGCTGGACCACTGGACAAGCACTAAAGTCAGTTCCTGATCAGCGGGATGTGGCTCGTAGTTGGTTTGCGTGCAGCACAGCAGCAAACAGCAATGGTTGATCAGGCGCTTGTGATCACCACGGATGGGCCTAGTCACAGACCGGGCCGCGGGGGGCGTTGACCCCCGAAACTCTCTCCAGGTAAACTCCATGGTAAACTGCTGGGTCGGGATGGCTGTGATAAGTATGTTTATTCAGTTACACAAATAAAGTTACAAAGTTTCATACGTAACAGCATATTGTTAGAGATCCTGGGATAACCCAAAAAATCAGTGGTTATTTTCGCTCTTCTCTAGAGAGGATTCAGCCAACCCTAGCTTAAATGGTTGTTCTCCTATTAAGCCTTATTACAATTTCTTCCTGTTGAATTCCTCGGTAAGTGCGATTTTCCAATTTCATCATTTCACTTACGCTATGAATTATCATTTACATTTGGTTGAACAAATTTTTAATTCCAAGGGAGTAACAGCCTCGTTGATCAGGCTCTGATCCACCAGGAGACCTGGTCACAGACCGGGCCGCGGGGACGTTGACCCCCGGAACTCTCTCTAGGTAAACTCTCCAGGTATTGTGGAAAAATTTTTATTTTCCTATATTCAGCATGGGTAAATTTGAATAATACAATAATTGTGTAATAAAATGTGATGATGACTTGACCCTTTCGAGAAATTCGATGAGTTGGGGGGTGGGGGGGTGGCAAGATACAGCAGTAGGGATGCCTGAGAGATGCATTTTTAATTTGTGAACACTAGTTGTAGTGGGGAGTTCTGTTAATAATCGGGCATTCTCAGAGGCATTAATTAAATGGGTGTATCCGCCTCAATTGGTAATTTAGAAATTGCTGACAACATTTCTGCTGAAAGTTATGGGACAGAAATTTGGGAGACCGCAATAATTGTGTGTGGAGGACTTAAATAGAGGACATCAATGATTCTTCCCAACAACACACCTTAGCTAAGTGACGATTTTCCCATAATGTACAGTAGTTATTTGCATCTTGGCCATCATAAATCTAGCCTGCTAGGGGGTTAGGTTAGGGTGTGGTTTCATCAGCATGTCTTCCAGCGGTTAACTTGTAAGCGGTAATAAAATGTTCTTGTACTAATAAGTTTTAAAATTGTGTACCCAGGCTAAGGCAAGCCTGGCAGTACTGGTGTTTACCTGGGAGGGTTTCAGGGGTACAATGCCCCCGTGGCCAGTCTGAGACGGCCTCATGTGGTTCAGGTTGTCAAACCAGGACTGTTATGCTGGCTGCTACAAGTTGCTGTATGAAAACCTCAACATGTGTTGGTCAGGTACTGACCTTTAGGTGCCTGTCCAGTGCCCTTCTTGAAGACAGCCAGGGGTCTATTGGTAATCCCCCTCATGTATGCTGGGAGTCAATTGAACAGTCTTGGGCCCCAGACACTTATTGTGTTGTCTCTCATGTACTCCGTGGCGCCCCCTGCTTTTCATTTTTTGTAGGCGGAATGTTGCATCTCTGCCGAGTCGCTTATGTTTCATAGGGAGTGATTATTCATCAGTGCAGGTTTGGTGCCAATCCCTCCAAGACCTTCCAAGTCTCAATCTCATACAGTCACTAACTCTTCAACTGTAACCAGTTAACTGGTTTTTAATTTATAATCATCAGTTTAATGTCAGGTCTAGCTTTTTTTTTGTGAAGAAGTGGGCCAGTCGAAATAAGGTGCACTTCAGTGACCATACTGGGACTAAGTCCCACTTACCTAACCAGTTACTTTGATGGGTAATATTTCAGGTAAACACCCTGTAACACCTCCTGCAGGTAATTTACTAATATAATAATATATAATAATAATACTAATAATAATAATAATAGTTATTTTTCACGGGTGTGCAACTTCCTGGACACGACACAACACCTTGACATTCTTGTCAACACCTTGTGCTTCTGGGTTTAATGTTTATATCTGTGCGTCGTTGACCTCGCAAACACTTTCTGTTAGTTGTGATCAGGATCCACAGGATAACTCCAGACACAAACATCTCTATGACATTCCCCATGTTCGACTTACACCTTTACAAAATAATTCAATGTATTTCAAAGGAACCTTCAACAATCTGGAAACATCTACCTGAAAACTCTAGAACTGCAGACACATCTATCACTTTCAAAACTACTGTTAGAATACATTCTTATCCCTCAGATCCACCCCGACCCCAAACTTACTAATGTTAACCACCTGGTGGTTCACAATTACACTCATCACACCACTGACTATAAACCCAGACATACTAATCTTTATCTTATAAATAAATAATCCTAAAAGTCATAAGTTTTGCCTATGTTTCTCCCATTATAGACACTTTGTTATTGTGCCCAAAACAAAAGCAGTCACATTGCTTGTGGAAAATACTGTATTATATTTTCCGGAAAATACGTTAATTGCTATAGGTAATTAGATGCCTAGACTTGTTATTTTAAAAGAAGAATGTTATCGAAAATAAGAAGAGACACTCGGCATCTTGGTTTTGAATCTTTGTACAATTGTTTGGTGTAATGGGAATAATTTTTCGTTACTCTAGAGGTGTAAAATTGGTTGACACCTCTCAAATAGGAGGCGAAATTGGTGGCTGTTGCCATTTCCTGGCTTAACTTGAGATATCAGACGAATGGACAAGACAGCTCAGGAACTCTGAATAAGCTCTCTCGATTTGTGTGTAATTCTGGGCAAGCATTCTTTTCATTGATTAGTTAGAGTGAGGTTTTCTGAGTATGATACCATTAATCTCCAGTAAAATTGGTGAGTGAGATTAAGATAGATTTTTTTCCTTCTGTTATGTAATTGTGAATTATCATATAACGATTTATTATTTTTAATATACGGTCCACGTCATTTTATATTTACCAGGTATTCCTGGTGTAGGTATATGTCATTTAATTATAGACGTCCAGAGCAACTTGTGGTTATGACAGGTGTTGGTATCGAAGAGGGAAAATTTTTGGCGGACCTAGGGTGTCCAGATCCTACTTGTCTATGTAACATTGTAAATAAATAATTATCTTTGTTATCATTTACTTTTATGACTTAATTAGTTACATTCAGTTAAATGCAATTTCCACATTGCTAAACTCTCAAACTAAGATGTAGTCACTAGCCTTATTACCATAATCTGTAAGGATTTAATGTTAGAATTATATAAAGTCTGGCCGAAATGCCTAGCCATGCTAGGTGTCTAGTGGGCCCCCCCTCTGTAATTAGTATTTTATAACATGTAAACCACACAATACCCAAAACCTTGTTTAACCCATTTGTAAACCTTTATATGAGAATAAACTTGAAAACTGAATTGAAATTTTTTTTATTGTATTTAAAATACAATACATTAGCTTAACATAAAACCCCTTAAACAGGGTTGATGTATATTTAATTAAATACATTATGGAATCACATCCTCAGGACGTACAATAGCAAAATAACGAAACACCATATTAAACAGTCACAAAGAGGTTACTGCACAATAACTAGAAAATAGTGCTCTTCATAATTTTTTTCACCAACATGGCGCAGTCTGTGAGAAGGTGTGTGCACACGGTGTGCCTTGAATTGGTGCGTGGTGCACAATAACGCCTCAGTTGCAAAGTGCTTTTACCGCAAATTATCCGTGACACTATGGTGTGCGGGTCAAGAACTGTCTGGTGTGGGCTAAATGGTGCCTATCTTATTTCGTAAGTTGAGATCAGCTGGAGAGTATGAACGGCTGAGTTGACAAGTCCAAGCGACGGGAGGAGGACATAATTCGCGATACGTGTTCGAATCATCCGACGTGTCTAGGTATACAATGGGTGAAAGTTCTGAATGTGCCATTTGAGCTGACGAGACTGACATGCGGAATGCCATTTGAACAGTATGGAACTGTACACCTGGCTATGCTGGTTAATGGACGGTGTGGGCGTTTATGCCGGGCTTGCCGGATGGTCCGTTCACGCTCAACATGACTTTGGGCATTCATCCGGTCTAACTCACACTCCCACCCACATCCTGATTAGGTGGCCCGGTGGCTGGTGCTAAAGCTCCGCTTCACACACGAAGGGCCGGGTTCGATTCCCGGCGGGTGTGGAAACATTGGACACGTTCCTTACACCTGTTGTCCTGTTCACCTAGCAGCAAATAGGCTACCTGGGTGTTAGTCGATGGTGTGGGTTCGGCATCCTGGGGGGACAAGACTTAAAAAAAAAAAAAAAAAAATGGACCCCAATGGACAAAAGTTAGAATCCTCGATGACGCACTGACCTTTCTTGGGTTATCCTGGGTGGCTAACCCTCGGGTTAAAAATCCGATCGAAATCTTATTTATCGTATCTTATCTCACCTTCACACATTAATACTGATACCATCAGTTGTTCTCTACTGCCCTCACACATAATACTGATACATCAATGTTCCGACTGACCTCACACATTAAACTGATAATCAGTGTTCTTACTGACCTCCACACTACTTAATACTGATACATCAATGTTCTTACTGACCTCACACTTCAATACACAACGTCACTTATTGATACAAAATGAACAGGGACTGTGTTGGTTGGTGTTGTGGCCAGTGTTACCAACTGCTGCTGTAGCCATTGTTGCAATCATGCTGCTGTAGCCAGTGTTGCAACCCTTATGCTGTATCAGTAATGCCAACCCTTTTTCTGTAGCTAGTGTTGCCAACCCTTGCTGCTTGTAAGATCAAATTTGTTAGGATTCTTTGTAACCGGGGGCAGAGGAGGGATACTAACCATGATAACCATAGGGTAAAGGAGGGATTCTCTAACCTTAGGTAGAAAGGGGATACCTAACCTGGGGTAGGTAGGAATACCTAAGCAAAGATAACTTAGAGTAGGGAAGGATGCCAAGCCAGGGATAAATAGGGTAGGAAGGAATTACCTAACCAGGTAACTTAGGGTAGGGAGAATAGCTACCAAGATTACCATGATAGGGAGGGTGAGTCACCCAGAATAACCCGGGGTAGAGAAAGTTAACCACACAGAATAACCCGGGGTAAGGAGGGTGGGCCCACTCAGATAACCGGACGGTAGGATAGTAAGCAGCAGGGATATCGGGGTTGGGAGGGTTATCCACCCAGGCCAACCACTGAGATGTGGCGAGTCATCGAGGAACTGTGTTTTCCATTGAGGTCCGTCAGTCCATGGCACCACCCCAGGATGCCACCCACACCAGTCCACTAACAGGCCTTCCACCTAGGTACTACTTACTGCTAGGTGAAGAGCATGTGTATAAGGTGACTAACACCAGGGCACTGCTTCTAGGTGTAACTAAAACAGCAGGTGTAAGGTGACTAGAACCCAGGTACCTACTTACTGCTGGTTTAACATGGACAAGTAGGTATAAGGTGACTAGCACCAGGGCCGATTTTCTCGTTCGATAAGCAGAGAAACAGCAGTGTAGGTGGACTAAAACCCAGGTACGTACTGCTGGCGATGAAACAGGGGACTGCTGGGCGTAGGTGACTAACACTCATGTACCCTATTTACTGCTCAGTTAAGTGGACGCAGGTGTAAGGAAGCATTCCTAACGTTTCTACAGCGTGGATCTGAACCACGACACTCAGTGTTATGAGAGATATGCTACCAAACCTCTGTTATGTAGCCAGTGTTACCAACCCAGTTGCTGTAGCCTGCGTTACCAACCCTTGTGCAGTAGCACTGCATACCAACCTTTCTGCTGTAGCCTGTGCTATCCACCTGCGAGGGTAGGCAGTATTGTTAATCCCTGCTTGACAGTAGCAAGTGCTACCTAAACCCTGCTGTTTAACTGACGTTACCAACCTTGCCTGATCAGCAGTTTTACCAACCCTGCTGTTATACCACAGTTGCAACCCTGCCGCTGTACCAGTGTGTGCCAACCCTACTGGCTATAGCAGGGTGGGCAGCTGTTTCCACAGATGCCAACCTGGCTGCTGTACAAGTGCTACCTATCTACTGCTGTAGTGTTGTCACACCTACTACTGGACCCAGTGTTGCCACCCTGCTGCTCGTACCATGTGCTGTCCCAACTTGTTGTTGTTCCGTGTTGCTCCAACCTGCTGCTGTAGCTGGAGCTACCAACCTATGAACAACAAAAATCAATAAAATTTTACTTCTTGAATATGTTACAATGTGTGAATGCATATAAAGCGCATTGCAGGGGTATAAAAAATAAGCCATTTGCATGCTGGAGCATTTCTCGGACATTAGACAGTTCTCCCATCCCTGCTGCTGTGCCCAGAGTTGCCAACTTTGTAACAAATGGTGCCTTCTTTTAATCTATGTAGCCTGTGTTGGTTAACTCTGCTGCTGTAGCCAGCACTTGCCACTCTGCTGCAGTAGCCCATGTGCCTGGAGTTTACCTGGAGAGGAGTTCGGGGGTCAACCGCCCCCGCGGCCGGTCTGTGACCAGGCTCATGTGTGGACCAGAGCTCGTTTCAACCAGGCGTTGCTGCTGGCTGCACGCCAACCAACATTACGGAGCCACCAGCCGGCTGATCAGAAGGGAACTTACTTTAGGTGCTTGTCCAGTGCCACGCTTTGAAGAAGACTGCCAGGGGTCTGTTTGGTATATCCCTTATGTGTGCTGGGAAGGCAGTTGAACAGTCTTGGGCCCCCCGACACTTATTGTATGGTCTCTAACGTGCTAGTGACACCCCTGCTTTTATGGGGGGGATGGTGCATCGTCTGCAAGTCTTTTGCTTTGTGTGACGTGATTTTCTGTTGTGCATGTTAGGTACTATTCCCTCTGGGATTTTCAGGTGTATATAATCATGTATCTCTCCTTCCTGCGTTCACGGGAATACAGATTTAGGAACCTCAAGTGCTCCCAGTACTTGAGGTGTTTTATTCCGTTTATGCGCGCCGTGAATGTTCTCTGTACATTTTCTAGGTCGGCAATTTCACTGCCTTGAACAGGTAGCTGTTAGTGTGCAGCAATATTCAAGGCCTAGATTGAACAAGTTGGACCTGAAAGAAGTGTCATCATGGGGTTGGCATCCCTCCACAGTGCTGCCAACAACATTACTGCAGTAGCAGTATATCCTACGTGCACAACCCGCTGTTGTATGCTAATGCTGCCACTCTGCTACATCCGTGCTACCAACTCAATTGCTGATCTAGTGGCCACAAGTACATATTTACCTTAATTTATAATGCACTAGCATTCCCGAAGCTCTACTCCTATTTGTTGGACTATATTTTCTGAGTTTAAATCCCTGGGAGGAGATACTGACTGATCAAGTGCAGAACTTCAATTCTGACCTCATCTATTATGAATCATTATGTGAGGTAAATTACTGCATGAGGTTTACAGGGTGTGGAAAATTTTATAGGGGTGATTACCTTTATGTACCTCAACATTATATACATACATTTAATCTCTTGGGAGCAACCTTATTGTTTACCGTATGCACACCGTGTAGTATGTGAGAAAATTTCACCACCCCTGGTCACTGAGGTGGGCCTTCGACCTCACATCTTATCCATTATCTATCCGAGACCAGTATAGATAGATTGGATAGCACCCACACGTACTGCAATTCTTCTAAATAATTGTGGACTGTATAGATTATATTAGTGTACTGATTGAAGCGGATGGAGTGTGTAGTGTTACACATGGATATATCCCTCAAGAAAACATTTGTATTATAATCACCACTTTACTGATATTCTCTGGGGGTTCACTTGATTGTACGGGGATACCCATAACCCATTCCAATTACAACATACCTAAATCGGCCAGTATCAGTCTGCTATTAACTAGAAGGGTTTACTTAACGTGGGTGATGATACTCCTTATTTCCTCCATTACACATCTCATTTCGATGTCCTGCTACACCGACCCACGGTTCTTATTCCAGCAGGACGAGGTATCCGGTTGGTTTGTCCGTTTAGAAGTCGTGACTCATAACTTCACTTTCCTTGTGACCGGGAACACAGTGGTCTAGCGTGTTCACTCGGAGCAAGGCGTGTTTATATTGGAATTTTGTGCAGAGATTTAAAAGCTCGCACCGTGAGGTGAGTTTTCATAAGAGCTGCCTCCTTGGTGTTATTACTGCAACACTATTATTTGCTTATATTCCTCCATTTTAGGTGCCTTAAGGTTGAAATCCCCAGGGCAAGATGTTGGGATGCAGGAGCTGGAAGGTTTCCAGACAGTGGTCATTTTTAACAGCTGTCTGGAATTGCTGGGATGTTTGCTCCGGAGGTTGTAGACCACCACAATGACTAGGTTTTGGTTCTCGACCTTTACTGCTAAAACTTCACCTGCAGCCTCTTCCTGTCTGTCTAACGATTGGCATCACGTAACAAGGTCTCTAAATGCACTAGAAGACAAAAAGAAGACCAGATGTAATATATACAGACTTTGCAAAAAAAAAAAAAAAAGGGGCCTTCGACAGTGGTGGCCATGGCGTAATAGCGCACAAAATGCGTGCTTAAGGATAACAATGAAAAGTCAGTCGATGGGATCTATAATTTCCTCATAACAGAAAAAAAAACAAAAAACCCCCCTCCTCCCCCCCCCAATATAAATAAAACAAGGGGAGTGGGAGTAGTCGTCAAAGAGTAAAGTCGAGGAGCTAC
>NC_069413.1:25913754-25921254 GCF_026875155.1 Cherax quadricarinatus
TTTTTAGATTTAGAAAGGACATGGAAAGTATTGGTTTGGAAATAGGTAGTTGATGAGTGGAACAGTCTACCTAGTTGGGTTATTGAGGCTAGGACTTTGGGTAGTTTCAAATTTAGGTTTGATAAATACATGAGTGGGAGGGGTTGGATTTGAGTGGGACTTTCACATCAGAGCTTATTTCTTGGGTGGCATTGAAAATTGGGTTGGGCAAATGTTTTGTTAGTGGGATGGAGCCTAGTGTGGGCCAGCGGGCCTCCTGCAGTGTTCCTCCTTTCTTGTGTGTGTTCTTGTGTTCAGTGTTTTTGGTGGAGAGAAGATGATTGATCACGTTGACCCTGATCTAAACCTCCATAATCTGACACCCAATCAAAACCTATTGGAAAGTAACTGCCTTTATTACACAGCATCACAAGCCAGCACTATCCTTAACAATGCTAAAAGCCTATCAGTACTTAACTACAACATCAGGTCCTTAAGCAAACACTATGATGACCTCCTGGCACTCCTTGAATCACTAAAGACACCCTTCCCCTGCCATTATTCTTACTGAGACCTGGCTTAAGAGGACACAATAGATATCTACCCTCTACCAGGATACACAGCAATTCACAACTGCAGACCAAACCAAGTTGGGGGTGGGATTGCAATCTATTACTCTAACCAATTATCTTGTATTAGCACCACTTGCTTTAGTGATGAATATGGGGAAATACATTTTTGCTAATTTTCTGTAAAAACCTTAAGACCCCTATAACAATCGGTGCCATTTCCCGGATACCTACACAAACATCCCAAATTTCAGTGAGAAATTAAAGTCACTAATAACAAACAGACAAATGAATTAAGCACCACCTTCTCTTAGCTGGAGACTTCAACATCAACCTTGGTTTTACTAGATGATCAGCCTGTAACTGTTTCATCAACAATATGAACAACACACTTCTCATACCAACAATAACTAAACCAACCAGGCTCACTGAGACAAGTGCAACCATAATAGACCACATATGGACCAATACACTACCCCCCCTTAAATCGGGATAATCACAGATAGCACTACAGACCATCCCCTACCTTCCTCCTGACAAAATTAATAAACCACCACTTGAATACAACAAAGTCTCATTTAGACTCCATGACGAGGCCTCAAATAAGGAAGTTCACAGCTGACCTAGAGATTGTTGACTGGCCTACAGAATTCTCCAAGGCCAATGGTATTGATGACTGGACAGACATTTTTCTTAACAAATTACTTAGACTTTTACACAAACATTGTCCTATAAAAACGAAACAGATCACAAACAAACGGCTTGGTTGCCCATGGCTAACCAGCACCATTCTGAAATCCATGACAAGAAACACCAATAGGGAAAACCAATATAGCAGGGCTTTAATACACAAAGATATTTTTAAACACTATTCATCAGTTCTACCAAAGTAATAAAGAAACCCCAAACAACTATACTACTCCAGTAGATTCACAGACACTAGAGGAGATAAAAAAAAAGCCCTGGAAAACACTCTCTCGTTTCTAGGGACCCACAACGGGGGAAAACCAACAATCTTGTCCTAACTAAACCTAATGAAACACCACTACATCCCACTGACACAGCTAACAAGATAAACGACTTCTTCTCAACCATAGGATCTAATTCGCCAATAAAATCCCACATACCAATGCCCATGCCGGGGATACCTAGATGGAAATTTCCCAAATTCCTTTATCTTGCCCCAACTGAGCCCTCAGAAGTCACCGAGATTATAAAGTCACTTAAAACAACTCAGGGAATCTGTTCTAATGTCCCACCATTATTGTAAAAGCGAGCGGCCCATTTCCTTTCGCATGCTATTTCATTACTTTTTTAACAAGTCACTAGAAACTAGCACCTTCCCGAACTACTCAGATGGCAAAGGGTTTAAACCCCAATACATAAAGGTAGTGACCCTACAGACTTAAACAACTATAGGCCAAATATCAAACTTACCATTGCATCCAAAATCTTGAGAAACTCGTGCACGGGGAGACTATATTCATTTATAACGGCACAAAAACATATAAACCCCCTGCCAATTTGGATTTAGGAAAAATAAAAGCACTAATGATGCAATCATAAAAATGCTAGATCTGCTTTACGCAGCATTGGAAATAAGGAATATCCACTAGGAATTTTTATTGCCCTAAGAAAAGCTTTAGACACAGTAGACCACGACATCCTACTCACAAAACTTTACCATTACGGTATAAGAGGCCATGCGTTTGCTAATTTCAAATCTTACCTTACTAATAGGTATCAGTATGTTCCCTTTAAAAGACACAGCATCAAAAAACACAGCCACTTGATACTGGAGTTCCGCAGGGAAGTGTCCTTGGTCCCCTGCTCTTCCTCATATCATCAATGTTTTTCCAAACGTACCCCAACACCTGAAACCCATTCTCTTTGTGACGACACGACTTATGTCATCTCTCACCCTAATCTTGCCACCCTCAACACCATTTTTAAAACGAGGAGCTGATCAAAATATCGCCCTTGGTGACAGCCCAATAAACTTAGGCTTAACACTGACAAAACCTATATATTATGTCTGGTAGCAGAGCAGGAGATGCACAAATTAACTTTTAAGATCGACAACACTTAATTACCAGACATAATGAGGGCAAATTCCTAGGCCTATACCTTGACAACAACCTGAATTTCAGCACCCATATCCAACACATACCAAAAAAGTATCCAAAACAGTTGGGATCCTCTCCAAGATACGATACTACGTGCCGCAAAATGCCCTTCTCACACTATACCACTCACTTATTTATCCATACCTCACCTATGCTATTTGTGCTTGGGGATCAACTGCAGCAACACACCTAAACCCAATAATAACCCAACAAAAAGCTGCCAGAAAGGGAATAATCACTAAATCCCATCCCTGGCAACACACCCCCCCACTCTTCATAGATCTAAACTTACTCCCTGTTCAGTACATCCACACTTACTATGTTCAATCTACATCTACAGGACCTTAAACTCCAATATCAACCTTGCCCTTTAAAACGCTTTCTTGATAGTTGTGACAGAACCCACAGGCATAACACCAGACACAAACATCTCTACGACATTCCCCGGTCCGACTAACCTTTACAAAATTCAATGTTGTCAAAGGCCCTTAAAATCTGGAACACCCTACTGAGAACTCTGAACTGCAGACACTTTCATCACCTTCAAAACTACCATTAAAAAACATTTTATCTCCCTGATACACCCCATCAACTAACTCACGAATTTACCACCTGGTGGTTCACACTTACACTCACTCACCCATTTGACCATAAACAGAAATATTAATTCAATCTTAAAATAATGAATCCTTTTGATACTCCAATACTGAAACTATGTACTGTCCCAAAAAAAAAGCATTCACATTGCTAAACTCACAAACTAGTATTTAGTCACTTAGCCATAATACCAACTTACCTCATAATTTGTAATATTTTAAATAAAAATTAAACAAAAGTCTGCCCGAAATACCTAGCCATGCTAGGCGTTCTAGTGGTACACTCTGTAATCATTATTTAACTACATGTAAACCACACAACAACCAAATTCTGTAAATTCAACATTGTAATCTTTATAGAGAATAAACTTTGAATTTGAATTTGAATTTGATATGTTGGAGGTGGAGGGTAGTGAGGCAGGTGGTGGGTGATAAAGCAGATAGTAGGAGGGGGAGGAAGGGGGTTGGTGGTGTTTCAGTTGGTGGAACAAGTAGTGGGTGTTGAGAAAGGCATTGGGGCAGGTTTTTAGAAATGGTGGGGCAGGCTCTGGGTGATGGAGCAGGTAGTGATTGGTGAGGCAGGTGTTTGGTGGTGGGCCAGGTGCTTGGTGGTGCGCCAGGTGTTTGGTGGTGTGCAGGTGTTTGGTGGTGGGGCAGGTGTTTGGTGGTGGGCCAGGTGTTTGGTGGTGCGCCAGGTGTTTGGTGGTGTGCAGGTGTTTGGTGGGGGGCAGATGTTTGGGTGGTGGGCTAGGTGTTTGGTGGGTGCGCCAGGTGTTTGGTGGTGTGCCAGGTGTTTGGTGGTGGGTCAGGTGTTTGGTGGTGTGCCAGGTGTTTGGTGGTGGGGTCAGGTGTTTGGTGGTGTGCCAGGTGTTTTGGGGGTGGGGCAGGTGTTTGGTGGTGGGCCAGGTGTTTGGTGGTGTGTCCAGGTGTTTGGTGGTGTGCCCGGTGTTTGGTGGTGGGCCTGATGTTTGGTGGTAGGGCAGGAATGGGTGGGGAGGTATGTGGTGGGAACAAGCAGGTGGAGGGTGGCATGTGGTGGGGCAGTGTTAAAAGTGGCGAGGCAGGTGGTGGGGCAGAGTCGTGGGTAGTGTCGTAGGTGGCAAAGGGGGAGGGTGGTGGATGGGGGCAAGTAGATGGTTGGTGGGCAGGAAGTGGGTGGGGGGGACATGTAGAGAGTGGTGGGGCAGTAGATGGTGGGGCAGAGATGGGGGTTGGGGCAGGTGATGGAGGGGCAGATGATGGTGGTGGGGCAGGTGGATGGTGGGGGCAGTGATGGATGGTGAGGCAGGTGATGGGTGGTGGGCAAAGGGAGTGGGGCATGTAATGGGAGGCGGAGCAAAGGTGGTGGGTTGGGGGTTTGGTGGGGCAGGTGGTGCATCTTGGGACAGGTGGTGGGTGGTGGGGCAGGTGGTGGGTGATGGGATAGGTGGTGGGTGGTATAGCAGATGGTGGGGCAGGAAGTGGGTGGTGAGGTATGTGGTGGGAACAAGTCGTGTGGCAGGTGGAGGGTGGCATGTGGTGGGGCAGGTTGAAAGTGGTGAGGCAGGGTGGGGGCAGGTCGTGGGTAGTGTCGTAGGTGGCAAGGTGGAGGGTGGTGGATGGTGGGGCAAGTAGATGGTGGTGGGGCAGGGGAAGTGGGTGGTGGGACATGTAGAGGGCGGTGGGGCAGGTTGATGGTGGGGCAGATGATGGGTGGTGGGGCAGGTGGATGGTGGGGGCAGATGATGGATGGTGAGGCAGGTGATGGGTGGTGGGGCAGGGGTGATGGGTGGGGGGCAGGTGATGGGTGGTGGGCAAAGGGGGTGGGGCATGTTTAAAGGGAGGCGGAAGCAGGGGGTGGGTGGAGTTTGGTGGGGCAGGTGGTGCATCTTGGGACATGTGGTGGGTGGTGGGGCATGTGGTGGTGCAGGGGGGGCAGGTGGTGGGTGGGTGTAGTTGATGGTGGGTGGGTTTGGACAGGTGATGGGGGAGGTGTTGGGTTTGGAGCAGGTGGTAGGGAAGGTGTTTTTTGCTGTGGTAGATGGTGGGAAAGGTGGTGGGTGTGGGGCAGATGGATGGGCAGGTCGTTGGTGTTGGGGTCTTTGGGAGGTTGGGTGGGTGGTTGGTGGGTGGTGGGGCATTTGGTGTGTGGTAGGGGAAGGTGGAGGGTCGTGGGGTATGTGGTGGGTAGTGGGGCAGGTGGTGGTTGGAGGGGCAAGTGGTGGGTGGTGCTGCAGATAGTGGGGCAGGTGGTGGGTGGTGGTGCGTGAGGCCAATTTCACGGGTGCATAAGATTGGATGCCTGGACTCTCCTCGGAATCCTAATGTTAGTGTTATCAGAAGGCACCTTCATACGCCACCATCACCCTCTCTTGTTCTCTGTTTGTAAGTGAACATACCACACACACACACACACACACACACACACGCATGCACATACAACAGGCCTAGTGTCTAATCGACATGTGCCTAGGACCAAATGGTAACTAACTAACTAACTCATTCACTCACACACTCACATAAGGAAGTCATTGCAGTGATGTATAACCCACCACAGAACTACAGGAGACCAAGAGAGGAATATGAAGAGAGCAACGAACGATGGCGGACACACTAGCTGAGGTGGCCAAAAGAGCTCAACCGAGTAGAACAAAGTTACGGATTATATAATGGGCAATTTCAACCACAGGGATATTGACTGGGAAAACCTGGATCCACATGGGGATCCCATGTGGATCCATGGATTCATGGAAGGCAAATTCTGTGTCACAAACCTTCTGGAGTTTTATGATAAAGTAACAGAAGTAAGACACGAGAGAGAGGGGTGGATTGATTGCGTTTTCTTGGACTGCAAGAAGTTCTTCGATACAGTTCCTCACAAGAGATTAGTGCAGAAGCTAGAGGATCAGGCACGTATAACAGGAAGGGCACTGCAATGGATCAGAGAATACCTGACAGGAAGGTAACAACGAGTCATGGTACGTGATGAGGTATCACAGTGGGCACCTGTGACGAGCGGGGTCCCACAGGGGTCAGTCCTAGGATCAGTGCTATTTTTGGTATATGTGAATGAAAAGATGGAAAGGATAGACTCAGAAGTGTCCCTGTTCGCAGATGATGTGAAGTTAATGAGGAGATTTAAATCAGATGAAGATCAGGCAGGACTACAAAGAGACCTGGACAGGATGGACGCATGGTCCAGCAACTGGCTCCTTGAGTTTAACCCCGCCAAATGCAAAGTCATGAAGATCGGGGAAGGGCACAGAAGACCGCAGACAGAGTATAGGCTAGGTGGCCGAAGACTGAAAACTTCACTCAAGGAGAAAGATCTTCGGGTGTGTATAATACCGAGCATGTTACCGGAAGCACACATCAACCAGATAACTGCTGCAGCATATGGGCTCCTTGCAAACCTCAGTAAGGAATCGTTCAAGACCCTGTACATCGTGTACGTCCGGCCTATACTGGAGTACGCAGCACCAGTTTGGAACCCACACCTAGTCAAGCACGTCAAGAAATTAGAGACAGTGCAAAGGTTTGCAAAAAGGTTAGTTCCGGAGCTCAGGGGAATGTTCTACGAAGAAAGGTTAAGGGAAATCGGTCTGACGACACTGGAGGACAGGAGGGTCAGGGGAGACATGATAACGACAAAGGGTCACAATTGGAAGTTGAAGACTCAGATGAGTCAAAGGGATGTTAGGAAGTATTTCTTCAGTCATAGAGTTGTCAGGAAGTGGAATAGTCTAGCAAGTGATGTAGTTGAGGCAGGAACCGTACATAGCTTTAAGACGAGGTATGATAAAGCTCATGGAGCAGAGAGAGGACCTAGTAACAATCAGTGAAGAGGCGGGGCCAGGAGCTGAATCTTGACTCGTACAACCACAATTAGGTGAGTACACACACATGCACACACACACACACACACACACACCACACACACACACACACACACACACACACCACACACACACAAAAACAAAACACCCCCACACACCACATACAAAACACACACACACACACACACAACACACACACCACACACCCACACACACACACACACACAGTGCAAAGGTTGCAACAAGACTAGTCCCAGAGCTAAAAGGTATGTCCTACGAGGAGAGGTTAAGGGAAATCAACCTGACGACACTGGAGGACAGGAGAGAAAAGGGGGGACATGATAACGGGCATGCAAAAAAACTGAGAGGAATTGACAAGGTGGACAAAGACAGGATGTTCCAGGGGACTGGACAC
>NC_069413.1:25926254-25941024 GCF_026875155.1 Cherax quadricarinatus
GGGAAGGGTCAGTTGATAGTTTTAACATAAATATGGCGGGTGGTCGTACGTACACACGGGAGGGTCAGTTGATAGTTTTAACATAAATATGGCGGGTGGTCGTACCTACACACGGGAGGGTCAGTTGATAGTTTTAACATAAATATGGCGGGTGGTCGTACGTACACACGGGAGGGTCAGTTGATAGTTTTAACATAAATATGGCGGGTGGTCGTACCTACACACGGGAGGGTCAGTTGATAGTTTTAACATAAATATGGCGGGTGGTCGTACGTACACACGGGAGGGTCAGTTGATTGTTTATTTTGAAATACGCGTCAGTGTTGTATGCAGATTGATGTTTCAATATATTTTTGTGTTCTACAAGTCGTAAAATATTCAGGAAAGAATGTGGAAAAGCTGTGAGTTTGGAAAATAAATGTAGGCGGCGTTTAATTGTAATAAAACTTGTGTTTGTGTTTGTGACGCAGGAGCGAAACCTTGAGGAGGCTCCGTCAGGATTTTTTTTTTTTTTTTTTCATTTTTTTTCCTTCGTTTTTCGTCCAATTTTCGTTTTTATTTCGCATATAATTTGAAAAAGCCTCCTCCTGCGGACTTAAAAATTTCAGCTCATGCATGTGGTAACTAGTACATATGAAGGTAAGAAAGAACACTGCAGCAGGCCTACTGGCCCATGAGAGGCAGGTCCAAGTCTCCTACCGGCTTTAAACCAATGCCCCAACTTAGTCAGGTCAGGTCGCATTCACTTAAGGAAGGAACAAGGTAGCACAAGCTAGTCAGGTCCAACTCACACCCACCCACACCCATTCATGTATTTATCCAACGTATTTTTAAAACTACACAACGTTTTAGCTTCTATAACCTGGAGTTTACCTGGAGAGAGTTCCGGGGGTCAACGCCCCCGCGGCCCGGTCTGTGACCAGGCCTCCTGGTGGATCAGAGCCTGATCAACCAGGCTGTTGCTGCTGGCTGCACGCAAACCAACGTACGAGCCACAGCCCGGCTGATCAGGAACTGACTTTAGGTGCTTGTCCAGTGCCAGCTTGAAGACTGCCAGGGGTCTGTTGGTAATCCCCCTTATGTATGCTGGGAGGCAGTTGAACAGTCTCGGGCCCCTGACACTTATTGTATGGTCTCTTAACATGCTAGTGACACCCCTGCTTTTCATTGGGGGTGATGTTGCATCGTCTGCCAAGTCTTTTGCTTTCGTAGTGAGTGATTTTCGTGTGCAAGTTCGGTACTAGTCCCTCTAAGATTTTCCAGGTGTATATAATCATGTATCTCTCCCTCCTGCGTTCCAGGGAATACAGGTTTAGGAACCTCAAGCGCTCCAAGTAATTGAGGTGTTTTATCTATGACGGTACTCGGGAATTTGTTCCACTCATCCACAACTCTATTGCCAAACCAGTGCTTTCCTATATCCTTCCTTAGAACAGTTAATTATAGTGACCAGAATTGTTCATCTCGTTCCTAATATGGAAATAAATGGAATAAAATACCGACACAATGGAAATATAAACACATAAGCAGTATAATGTGATTCTTTATTGACAACGTTTGTGATATAATAAAGTCCACTGTGTGGGCGAAACGTTGTCAATAATGGTTCTCATTATACTGCTTATGTGGATAAATTAGACACATGTGCAACTCTTGGGTATCTTTATTGAGGAAACGTTTCGCCACACAGTGGCTTCATCAGTCCATACAAACGAGAATCTTGAAGAACAGGAGGAGAATGAGGTAATCAGTCCCTCGACCTTGAGTCGATGTGGTCAGTCCATCAATCTTGAATAGAATACGGCATATGAGTGAAGAAGTAGCTTATAAACCGTAGGCAGGAGAGGTGCAGCAGTCGTAGGTGGTGTCGGTTCTGTGAACCATTGATCTACAATCCTGTCAGACACTGCAGCTTCTTGGGATCTTAATACTTGGGAATTCTTCGCTTGCCTAACCCTCGGGCACGACCTACTTCCACACTGAACAAATGTGACACCACCTATGACTGCTGCACCTCTCCTGCCATACGGTTTATAAGCTGCTTCTCCGCTGATATGCCGTATTCTACTCAAGATTGATGGACTGACCACATCGACTCAAGGTTGAGGGACTGATTACCTCATTCTCCTCCTGTTCTTCAAGATTCTCCTTTGTATGGACTGATGAAGCCAATGTGTGGCGAAACGTTTCCTGAATAAAGATTCCCATATGCTGCATAAGTGTCTCAATCTTCAACTTGTCTGTTTTTCAAACTATTCACTACAAAATGAAGGTTAAACATTAACAAGTAATGTTAGTACACATTAATTATCCAATTATATTAACTAAATTTTGATACAGGAAGATTGATGAAAAAATGGAATCGTTGGAATCTGTTATAACTGCAGAATGCCTCTTCTGATCGGCTTCAAATTTTATCCACTTGTATAGTGTCATAAGTCAAAATTTCCAGTTTGTCTGAATAAACTGTGGTTGGGTGTGAGTTGGACCTGACCAGCTTGTGCTACTAGGTCAGTTGTCGTGCACCTTCCTTAGTGAATGGGACCTTAAGGAATTGACTTAAGCCGGTGGGTGAATTGGACCTGCCTCGCATGGGCCAGTAGGCCAGCTGCAGTGATACGTCTTTATTATGTTCATTTATATTCAACATTATTCTCACCAAAACTGAAAATCTGAAGTTGTACAGAAAATGTTTAAAAATTGGAAATTTTCGGAATCAAATCAATTACTGGAGAAAACTTCACCACTGAGCCATGTGTCACTACCACTGAGCCATGTGTCACTACCACTGAGCCATGTGTCACCACACTGAGCCATGTGTCACACCACTGAGCCATGTGTCACCACCACTGAGCCATGTGTCACTACCACTGAGCCATGTGTCAACACCACTGAGCCATGTGTCATCACCACTGAGCCATGTGTCACCACCACTGAGCCATGTGTCACTACCACTGAGCCATGTGTCACCACCACTGAGCCATGTGTCACCACCACTGAGCCATGTGTCACTACCACTGAGCCATGTGTCACTACCACTGAGCCATGTGTCACCACCACTGAGCCATGTGTCACTACCACTGAGCCATGTGTCACCACCACTGAGCCATGTGTCACTACCACTGAGCCATGTGTCACCACCACTGAGCCATGTGTCACCACGACTGAGCCATGTGTCACTACCACTGAGCCATGTGTCACTACCACTGAGCCATGTGTCACCACCACTGAGCCATGTGTCACTACCACTGAGCCATGTGTCACCACCACTGAGCCATGTGTCACTACCACTGAGCCATGTGTCACCACCACTGAGCCATGTGTCACTACCACTGAGCCATGTGTCACCACCACTGAGCCATGTGTCACCACGACTGAGCCATGTGTCACTACCACTGAGCCATGTGTCACTACCATTGAGCCATGTGTCACCACCACTGAGCCATGTGTCACCACCACTGAGCCATGTGTCACCACCACTGAGCCATGTGTCACCACCACTGAGCCATGAGTCACCACCGCTGAGCCATGTGTCACCACCACTGAGCCATGTGTCACCACCACTGAGCCATGTGTCACCACCACTGAGCCATGTGTCACCACCACTGAGCCATGTGTCACCACCACTGAGCCATGTGTCACCGCCACTGAGCCATGTGTCACCACCACTGAGCCATGTGTCACCACCACTGAGCCATGTGTCACCACCACTGAGCCATGTGTCACCACCACTGAGCCATGAGTCACCAACACTGAGCCATGTGTCACCACCACTGAGCCATGTGTCACCACCACTGAGCCATGTGTCACCACCACTGAGCCATGTGTCACCACCACTGAGCCATGTGTCACCACCACTGACCATGTGTCACCACCACTGAGCCATGTGTCACCAACCACTGAGCCATGTGTCACCACCACTGAGCCATGTCACCACCACTGAGCCATGTGTCACCACCACTGAGCCATGTGTCACCACCACTGAGCCATGTGTCACCACCACTGAGCCATGTGTCACCACCACTGAGCCATGTCACCACCACTGAGCCATGTGTCACCACCACTGAGCCATGTGTCACCACCACTGAGCCATGTGTCACCACCACTGAGCCATGTGTTACCACCACTGAGCCATGTGTCACCACCACTGAGCCATGAGTCACCACCACTGAGCCATGAGTCACCACCACTGAGCCATGTGTCACCACCTCTGAGCCATGAGTCACCACCACCTGAACCATGAGTCACCACCACTGAGCCATGAGTCACCACCACTGAGCCATGAGTCACCACCACTGAGCCATGAGTCACCACCACTGAGCCATGAGCCACCACCACTGAGCCATAAGTCACCACCACTGAGCCATGAGTCACCACCACTGAACCATGAGCCACCACCACTGAGCCATGAGTCACCACCACTGAGCCATGAGTCACCACCACTGAGCATGAGTCAACACCACTGAGCCATAAGTCACCACCACTGAGCCATGAGTCACCACCACTGAGCCATGAGCCACCACCACTGAACCATGAGTCACCACCACTCAGTCATGAGCCACCACAACTCAACCATGAGCCACCACCACTCAGTCATGAGCCACCACCACTCAGCCATGAGCCACCACCACTCAGCCATGAGCCACCACCACTCAGCCATCAGCCACCACCACTCAGTCATGAGCCACCACCACTCAGCCATCAGCCACCACCACTCAGCCATCAGCCACCACCACTCAGCCATCAGCCACCACCACTCAGCCATCAGCCACCACCACTCAGCCATCAGCCACCACCACTCAACCATGAGCCACCACCACTCAACCATGAGTCACCACCACTCAGTCATGAGCCACCACCACTCAGTCATGAGCCACCACCACTCAGTCATGAGTCACCACCACTCAGTCATGAGCCACCACCACTCGGTCATGAGCCACCACCACTCAGCCATGAGCCACCACCACTCAGCCATCAGCCACCACCACTCAGCCATGAGCCACCACCACTCAACCATGAGCCACCACCACTCAACCATGAGTCACCACCACTCAGTCATGAGCCACCACCACTCAGCCATGAGCCACCATCACTCAGCCATGAGCCACCACCACTCAGTCATGAGCCACCACCACTCAGTCATGTGCCACCACCACTCAGTCATGAGCCACCACCACTCAGCCATGAGCCACCACCACTCAGCCATGAGTCACCACCACTCAGTCATGAGCCACCACCACTCAGTCATGAGCCACCACCACTCAGTCATGAGCCACCACCACTCAGTCATGAGCCACCACCACTCAGTCATGAGCCACCACCACTCAGCCATGAGCCACCACCACTCAACCATGAACCACCACCACTCAGCCATGAGCCACCACCACCCAGTCACGAGCCACCACTACTCAGTCATGAGCCACCACCACTAAGCCATGAGCCACCACCACTCAGCCATGAGCCACCACCACTCAGTCATGAGCCACCACCACTCAGCCATGAGCCACCACCACTCAGCCATGAGCCACCACCACTCAGCCATCAGCCACCACCACTCAGCCATCAGCCACCACCACTCAGCCATCAGCCACCACCACTCAACCATGAGCCACCACCACTCAACCATGAGTCACCACCACTCAGTCATGAGCCACCACCACTCAGTCATGAGCCACCACCACTCAGTCATGAGTCATCACCACTCAGTCATGAGCCACCACCACTCAGTCATGAGCCACCACCACTCAGTCATGAGCCACCATCACTCAGCCATCAGCCACCACCACTCAACCATGAGCCACCACCACTCAACCATGAGTCACCACCACTCAGTCATGAGCCACCACCACTCAGCCATGAGCCACCATCACTCAGCCATGAGCCACCACCACTCAGTCATGAGCCACCACCACTCAGTCATGTGCCACCACCACTCAGTCATGAGCCACCACCACTCAGCCATGAGCCACCACTACTCAGCCATGAGTCACCACCACTCAGTCATGAGCCACCACCACTCAGTCATGAGCCACCACCACTCAGTCATGAGCCACCACCACTCAGTCATGAGCCACCACCACTCAGTCATGAGCCACCACCACTCAGTCATGAGCCACCACCACTCAGCCATGAGCACCACCACTCAACCATGAACCACCACCACTCAGCCATGAGCCACCACCACCCAGTCACGAGCCACCACTACTCAGTCATGAGCCACCACCACTAAGCCATGAGCCACCACCACTCAGCCATGAGCCACCACCACTCAGTCATGAGCCACCACCACTCAGCCATGAGCCCCACCACTCAGCCATGAGCCACCACCACTCAGCCATCAGCCACCACCACTCAGCCATCAGCCACCACCACTCAGCCATCAGCCACCACCACTCAACCATGAGCCACCACCACTCAACCATGAGTCACCACCACTCAGTCATGAGCCACCACCACTCAGTCATGAGCCACCACCACTCAGTCATGAGTCATCACCACTCAGTCATGAGCCACCACCACTCAGTCATGAGCCACCACCACTCAGTCATGAGCCACCATCACTCAGCCATCAGCCACCACCACTCAACCATGAGCCACCACCACTCAACCATGAGTCACCACCACTCAGTCATGAGCCACCACCACTCAGCCATGAGCCACCATCACTCAGCCATGAGCCACCACCACTCAGTCATGAGCCACCACCACTCAGTCATGTGCCACCACCACTCAGTCATGAGCCACCACCACTCAGCCATGAGCCACCACTACTCAGCCATGAGTCACCACCACTCAGTCATGAGCCACCACCACTCAGTCATGAGCCACCACCACTCAGTCATGAGCCACCACCACTCAGTCATGAGCCACCACCACTCAGTCATGAGCCACCACCACTCAGCCATGAGCCATCACCACTCAACCATGAACCACCACCACTCAGCCATGAGCCACCACCACCCAGTCACGAGCCACCACTACTCAGTCATGAGCCACCACCACTCAGCCATGAGCCACCACCACTCAGCCATGAGCCACCACCACTCAGCTATGAGTCACCACCACTCAGCCATGAGCCACCACCACTCAGCCATGAGCCACCACCACTCAGCCATGAGCCACCACCACTCAGCTATGAGCCACCACCACTCAGCCATGATCCACCACCACTCAGCCATGAGCCACCTCCATTCAGCCGTGAGCCACCACCACTCAACCATGAGCCACCACCACTCAACCATGAGTCACCACCTCTCAGTCATGAGTCACCACCTCTCAGTCATGAGCCACCACCACTCAGCCATGAGTCACCACCACTCAGTCATGAGCCACCACCACTCAGCCAAGAACCACCACCACTCAGGCATGAGCCACCACCACTCAGGCATGAGCCACCACCACTCAGTCATGAGCCACCACCACTCAGCCATGAGCCACCACCACTCAGCCATGAGCCACCACCACTCAGCCATGAGCCACCACCACTCAACCATGAGCCACCACCACTCAACCATGAGTCACCACCTCTCAGTCATGAGTCACCACCTCTCAGTCATGAGCCACCACCACTCAGCCATGAGTCACCACCACTCAGCCATGAGTCACTGCCACTCAGTCATGAGCCACCACCACTCAGCCATGAACCACCACCACTCAGCCATGAGCCACCACCACTCAACCATGAACCACCACCACTCAGTCATGAGCCACCACCACCCAGTCACGAGCCACCACCACTCAGTCATGAGCCACCACCACTCAGCCATGAGCCACCACCACTCAGCCATGAGCCACCACCACTCAGCCATGAGTCACCACCACTCAGCCATCAGCCACCACCACTCAACCATGAGTCACCACCTCTCAGTCATGAGTCACCACCTCTCAGTCATGAGCCACCACCACTCAGCCATGAGTCACCACCACTCAGCCATGAGTCACCACCACTCAGTCATGAGCCACCACCACTCAGCCATGAACCACCACCACTCAGGCATGAGCCACCACCACTCAGCCATGAGCCACCACCACTCAGCCATGAGCCACCACCACTCAGTCATGAGCCACCACCACTCAGCCATGAGCCACCACCACTCAGTCATGAGCCACCACCACTCAGCCATAAGTCACCACCACTCAGCTATGAGCCATCACCACTCAGCCATGAGCCACCACCACTGAGGCATGAGCCACCACCACTCAGCCATGAGCCACCACCACTCAGCCATGAGCCACCACCACTCAGTCATGAGCCACCACCACTCAGCCATGAGCCACCACCACTCAGCCATGAGCCACCACCACTCAGCCATGAGCCACCACCTTCAAAGCTGTACGACTATCACTCGTGGTGCAAGAATGAAATTGGAATTAAGTATGCGTTTTTTACCCGAATAAATCGTACTACATAAAGTTTACCATAACAAATCAGTGGATAACTAGATCAACCTACTCGTAGTAACGCTGTAGGCTGCTCCAAATACGTATCGTTTTAGGTATATGAAGATGCTATAACAAGACCATGGCTCTCATGTCCAAGTAATCTATCAACACATTCCCAGAGTGTAAATAGTTGCCTGTGTCTGGGTATGAGTGGTTAGGTGCGTATGTTTGCTAAGAGTTCTTATATTGTTTAAATAAACAGTCAATTCCAACACTTCTCTGATATAATATACGTCAAGCGAGATGGAGTGTCCCTGACCAGTAAGTATAGACACTCTTCTAAGAGCTAATAGATATTAGCTGTCTACATCATGAAATAAGGGAATATACAAGCTTGAAATTCTGTACTCCTGGATACTAAGTCTCCCGCATGCATAAAAATAAGAATTTTTATTCATAATAGGAGTAAATTAGGATTATTTTAATAAGTTAAAAGCTTCGAATGAATGTTTGGAGAAGATTATTTTTCCTGCTTTTCATTCTGATTAAAAAAAATTATTTAACACAATGTTTGATTTTCATTTCAAATTGTATTTTTATTTCTAATTATTAATCATTCCTCCTCAGGTTCTTTCAAAATAAGTAGACTTAACAGTAGTCACCGCCATGCCAAGCTGATAATCTCGAAATAGGAACACAGCATTCTGTGAGCAGATTGTAGCGACATACATAGGGTGACAATCACTCAGTATTAGCACGTCATATTGTAATGCACACTCTAGCCACGGCCATGCCAGTGACAGTCTTACAGTAGAAACACGGTTTTCTGTGAAGCAGTGTGTGACCACGGTAAACAACAGAGGTAATCTTGCAGCAGGAGTATTGTATTCTGTGAGTCAGTGTGGCCACGGTAAACAACAGAGGTAATCTTGTAGCAGGAACATTGTATTCTGTGAGGCAGAGTGTGGCCCCAGTAAATACCAGAGGTAATCTTGTAGCAGGAACATTGTATTCTGTGAGGCAGAGTGTGGCCACTGTAAACACCAGAGGTAATCTTGTAGCAGGAACATTGTATTCTGTGAGGCAGAGTGTGGCCACGGTAAACAACAGAGGTAATCTTGTAGCAGGAACATTGTATTCTGTGAGGCAGAGTGTGGCCACGGTAAACACCAGAGGTAATCTTGTAGCAGGAACATTGTATTCTGTGAGGCAGAGTGTGGCCACAGTAAACACCAGAGGTAATCTTGTAGCAGGAACATTGTATTCTGTGAGGCAGAGTGTGGCCACGGTAAACACCAGAGGTAATCTTGTAGCAGGAACATTGTATTCTGTGAGGCAGAGTGTGGCCACAGTAAACACCAGAGGTAATCTTGTAGCAGGAACATTGTATTCTGTGAGGCAGAGTGTGGCCACGGTAACGCCAATAACACACATCGACGCAATCTAACTCCAGAGTCCGAGAATATTTTGCATTTAAATTGTGTCATTCGTCCTTGTCTGCCGACATGGCAGTCCGCCTCCCGTCTGCTTCTGCTACTCATGAATACACAAGATTTTTATCTACAAATCCAAGATAAAACAAAACATGAAGAATAACACTTGTTGTGTCATGCAATAACAGTCTGTGATCTCTGTCATTTTCACATGACTGTAATTTCAATAATTTTCTGAAGAATTTAATTTTTTTTTTCCAAAAGCGACAATTTTTTCTTAATTAAGCAATACTAGATGATACTAAGAAAAAATTTAATGACTGGAAAAAAGAATATATGAAAAGGTGAAAATAGAAAAGGTCGTAAATTACTTTTCTTTGATTTTTTAACTGAAAAAAATGAGAATATGATAAGATCAATTACGAGAAAGTTCATATTCACTGCCTTAACAGCTAAATTTCACTCTTTTGTACCAAATAAGTTTAAACGAATTTTAATAAACAATTCTATAAGTAGAGTTTATCTGATTTACTCAAAGTATACCAGTTTCCATCAAGGTGTCTCGTAGCTCGATCCCAAGTGCACTCACCATACACTCCGGGGTTCGAATCTCCTCCGGTACGGCTGAAAAAATATTACGAACGTGTTTCTGTAAGATACTTGCTGTCCCTGTCCCTGTCCCTGTTCACCCATCACTAAAATGGGTACCTGGGTGTTAGTAGACTGGTGTGGGTCGCATCCTGGGACAAAATTGACCTAATTTGCCCGAAATACTCAACATAACAAACGGCTTTCTATATAGTAGTGTCATTGATATCAGCTATGGTTTATATACCTTGTACTTGAAAAAAATAAAGATATTATTATTAGAATTATAATTTATTAGATCATTGTTTGGTCAGAAAAATATTTTCCATGTAGTATTGTTGATACTTACGTTGGTAAGCAGTTTAACAACCTTTTAATGTCATCAAATAGATCTTGTAAATTACAGTAAAATAAGTAACCATTTATATTGTCCTACCATTTATTGGAGGTAATAGTTACAGTATTTAAAATACATTAAATTAATTAGTTATAGAATCTTATCAACGCTGTGTGACCCGTGTGGGTTTAACGCTTAGTTATGATTACAATAACAAAGCTGATAATAATAATAATAATAATAATAATAATAATAATAATAATAATAATAATAATAATAATAATAATAAAGTGGAACCTTGACTTACGAGTTTAATCAGTTCAATTTGCTCGTATATCAAATCAATTTTCCTCATTTAAATTAATTGAAATGCCATTAATCTGTTCCTGCTCTCTGGAGGCAAGACAAAATACTTTAATATGATGCTAATATCAACTATACGGCTTATTTATCTATCATAATTCATCTAATATGATATAATAAACAATATAACTAACACAGAAATATGATATATACTCTAGAATGAAGAAAATAGGCCATAATATGGCGAGTGATGGAGGCAGAGGCAGCGGCGAAAACGTCCGCCATTTCCTGTCCCACTGTGACTATAGTATCTTCCCAGTAGATGTTAGTTTTCTAAGGTTCCTGTCCCACTGTGACTATAGTATCTTCCCAGTAGATGTTAGTTTTCTAAGGTTCCTGTCCCACTGTGACTATAGTATCTTCCCAGTAGATGTTAGTTTTCTAAGGAAAACACTGAAAAATTGCATTTATAAATAAGAAATATCGTATATAAAAACATAATTAATCATAATACACTACAGGATGTAAAGAAATAATAAACTGTTTATATAAAGTGTATATGTACTTAACTGGTACAATTGTACTTAACTGTACTTAACTGGTACAATTGTACTTAACTGTACTTAACTGGTACAATTTGTTTTGTTTAATAACTGAGCATAACTGTTACAGCTTTAGTATTGTACATATCGTTGATGTACTAAGTTGTTAATGCCTAGTTAAGCGCACAACTCGTGCACCCTGTTTATGTTAGATCAAGAGCCCCTCACCAGTGTCAAGGAACCTTGATGCTAGTGAGGGGCTTTTGTTCTAAGTAATTGGATCTATGCCCTAGTTCCCTAAATTAATAATAATAATTATTATTATGATTATTAAAACAATAAGTAAGTAAGTAAGTAAATTTATTCAGGTATACACAATACAGTTACATAGAATTATCATACATAGCAGCATATGTGTAGAGAACCTGGGATAACCCAAAAAAGTCAGACACAGTGACTTATTTCCATTGGAGTCCTTTTACCTTATTATTATAATATAAAGGTTATAATATTTTCTTATTATTCTATAATGAAGATAACATCTTATTATCATACTAAAAAGACTATCTACTACACGAGGGTCATTAAGACTATCTACAATACGAGGGTCATTAAGACTATCTACTACCCGAGGGTCATTACGACTATCTACAATACGAGGGTCATTACTAGGGATAAGGTAAAATTTACACGTATTTTAGCTAAAAAATAGAAAATCATTCCCCTCCCTTTCTGTTGCTTCATTCATCAGACACTTTTTGGCAGTCTTCTAATAACAAACGCCGCCAACTCAGTGCAGTGTTTACCTCGCTGTGGGAGCAGTTCTCTTATGCTTTGCTTACGTTTTTGACATTCATTTGGTCAAATTTCACTTTTCTAAGCATGGGTCCTAAGAAAGTAAGTGTAAAGGACAGTACTGAGAAGAAAAAGAGGATGATTTCCATGGAATTAAAGCATGAAATCATAGATAAACAAGCGAGGTGTCCAGGTTTTGGGGAAGTGGGGGTGAGCTGGCTCGTAACTCAAAAAATCGACCGAGCAACGCCTCGTATCTCAAAAAACTCGTGCGACACTCGTAAGTCAAGGTTTCACTGTAATAATAATATAGAATTTTATCCACAATGTTTATCTCGCTGTATTTTATAAAGGTCCTTTAACTTCAAGAATTCGTTCCCTGTCTGCTTACAGTCATTTTTTGTATATCAGTATACGAGTACGTGATGTAAGTCTCAGTACGTGATGTAAGTCTCAGTACGTGATGTAAGTCTCAGTACGTGATATAAGTCTCAGTACGTGATGTAAGTCTCAGTACGAAATCTAAGTCTCAGTACGTGATGTAAGACTCAGTACGTGATGTAAGTCTCGTTACGTGATGTAAGTCTCAGTACGTGATGTAAGTCTCAGTACGTGATGTAAGACTCAGTACGTGATGTAAGTCTCGTTACGTGATGTAAGTCTCAGTACGTGATGTAAGTCTCAGTACGTGATGTAAGTCTCAGTACGTGATGCAAGTCTCGGTGCAAGATGTCATTAAGGCAGGATAGCTGCTAGGGAAGCCTTCACGTTCAACAATTGGGCAACATTCGCATGTACTCTTCAACTGGGCCAATGTTTGTTCGAGCATTTGTGTAGTTTGAGCTAAACATTGCTGCTTATCCTTTATTTCTCTATTTAAGAAGCGGCGCTGGCAATGACGCTACAAGCAAGACTGTTAGTGAGCACGATTATATAGTTTAAATTGAAGAGAATCATGAATGATGTGATGTCAACAAGTAGATAAGAATTCTAAGTCACACTTTTGTTTCTTCACTTTATAGTCGAGCTTTGGTGCCGACTTATAAAAGTGTAACATTGGATATCCATAGCCTCTTAACACGTCAGTAGACAGTTGAGAACATGGAAAGAGAAATCTCACTGTAAACAGTAGAAACGACGATAGGGCAAACTTACCAAAGTTTAAATTAGAAACTTTTAAATGCTTCAGAAAATATTATTTTTATTCTCGTGTTTATAAATATATTCCGGACAGCCAAAGAGGGAGTTCTAGCCTTTCAAGTTGCAATCAACACATCATCAGGAGCTTGAAATGTTGCAGAAATGAGTAATAAGATCAAGCAGAGTAGTTCAGGGGAATGTTCCAGTTCGAATAAGGTAGGATTAGTATTATTATTATAATCAAGGGGGAAGCGCTAAACCCGGAGGATTATACAGCGCCTGGGGGGGGATGTGGAAGGCATTCAGGCTTAATTCGGGGAACTGGAGCACAGATCCAATTCGCTAAATCAAGAGCCCCTCACCAACATCAAGGAACCTTCCTTGAGGGGTCGAATAAGGTAGGAGAAACCAGGCAAACCAGTTGTGCCAGGCTCACCAGTGTTAAGTGCCAGAAAGATGGAACAGAATATTAAAGCATTTGTATATAGCCAGCCTAATGGATGTCCATGGCGGGCTATGGAAAATCCATTATCTCCCCTATTAAGCACTCTGTATATGGAATTTTTTTAGACCAAGCTGTTGAAAGATATCCTGCCCCGTAGAGCTAAGTGGATCAGATATGTGGATGACATCTTGCGTCTTTTGCTGAATGATACGGATCTCAACACATTTTTACCGAGATTTGAAGCTCTTGTCCTCTCTATTAAATTCATAGTGAAGAAAGATGTTCTGACCCACTGGTTTGATAGAATGTTTAAGTTTACAGTATATAGAAAGACCACTAATGTTGTTCATATATTCACTACTACTCAAATAATGAAATAAGAGGAAAAAGGGAGCGTCTTTCTCACTATATTTCTGAAAGCTTACAGAGAGTGCAGCCCAGAGTTTCTTGAGGATGAAATTAGGAAAATCTTTGATATTGTTATGATGAAATAACTCTGAAAACAAGCCTAGTGCCCCGAGGAATGGGGAAACATAACTTTGCTTCGGCTAGGTGCCAATACTTATCTGGGACTGGCTCCGTGGTAAAGTACTGTGGACTCTGTTACAGAATTTGAAGGTTCGAGCCCTGCTGTGGACTGTGGAAAATTGCATTTATCTGTATGTATCATTATATACATAACAGTAAATGAACATAGATAATTATTATTTATCAGTTAGACAAGTAGGAATTTGGGACACCTAGGTCGCAAAAAAATGTCCCCCTTCGATACCTACCACTGTCATATCCACAAGTTGCTCTGGAC
>NC_069413.1:25941524-26033216 GCF_026875155.1 Cherax quadricarinatus
CGTACGTACACACGGGGGTCAGTTGATAGTTTTAACATAAATATGGCGGGTGGTCGTACCTACACACGGAGGGTCAGTTGATAGTTTTAACATAAATATGGCGGGTGGTCGTACCTACACACGGTGGGTCATTTGATAGTTTTAACATAAATATGGCGGGTGGTCGTACGTACACACGGGAGGGTCAGTTTGATAGTTTTAAACATAAATATGGCGGGTGGTCGTACCTACACACGGGAGGGTCAGTTGATAGTTTTAACATAAATATGGCGGGTGGTCGTACGTACACACGGGAGGGTCAGTTGATAGTTTAAACATAAAAATGGCGGGTGGTCGTACCTACACACGGAGAGTCAGTTGATAGTTTTAACATAAATATGGCGGGTGGTCGTACGTACACACGGGAGGGTCAGTTGATAGTTTTAACATAAATATGGCGGGTGGTCGTACCTACACACGGGAGGGTCAGTTGATAGTTTTAACATAAATATGGCGGGTGGTCGTACCTACACACGGGTGGGTCAGTTGATAGTTTTAACATAAATATGGCGGGTGGTCGTACGTACACACGGGAGGGTCAGTTGATAGTTTTAACATAAATATGGCGGGTGGTCGTACGTACACACGGGAGGGTCAGTTGATAGTTTTAACATAAAAATGGCGGGTGGTCGTACCTACACACGGGAGAGTCAGTTGATAGTTTTAACATAAATATGGCGGGTGGTCGTACGTACACACGGGAGGGTCAGTTGATAGTTTTAACATAAATATGGCGGGTGGTCGTACCTACACACGGGAGGGTCAGTTGATAGTTTTAACATAAATATGGCGGGTGGTCGTACGTACACACGGGAGGGTCAGTTGATAGTTTTAACATAAATATGGCGGGTGGTCGTACCTACACACGGGAGGGTCAGTTGATAGTTTTAACATAAATATGGCGGGTGGTCGTACGTACACACGGGAGGGTCAGTTGATAGTTTTAACATAAATATGGCGGGGTCGTACCTACACACGGGAGGGTCAGTTGATAGTTTTAACATAAATATGGCGGTGGTCGTACGTACACACGGGAGGGTCAGTTGATAGTTTTAACATAAATATGGCGGGTGGTCGTACGTACACACGGGAGGGTCAGTTGATAGTTTTAACATAAATATGGCGGGTGGTCGTACGTACACACGGGAGGGTCAGTTGATAGTTTTAACATAAATATGGCGGGTGGTCGTACGAAACACACGGGAGGGTCAGTTGATAGTTTTAACATAAATATGGCGGGTGGTCGTACGTACACACGGGAGGGTCAGTTGATTGTTTATTTTGAAAAACGCGTCAGTGTTGTATGCAGATTGATGTTTCAATATATTTTTGTGTTCTACAAGTCGTAAAATATTCAGGAAAGAATGTGGAAAAGCTGTTAGTTTGGAAAATAAAAGTAGGCGGCGTTTAATTGTAATAAAACTTGTGTTTGTGTTTGTGACGCCGGAACGAAACCTTGAAGAGGCTCCGTCAGGATTTTTTTTTTTTTTTCATTTTTTTTCCTTTGTTTTTCGTCCAATTTTCGTTTTTATTTTGAGAAAGCCTCCTCCTGCGGACTTAAAAATTTCAGCTCATGCATGTGGTAACTAAGTGTATAGAAGATAAGAAAGAACACTACAGCAGGCCTACTGGCCCATGAGAGGCAGGTCCAAGTCTCCAACCGGCTTTAAACCAATGCCCCAACTTAGTCAGGTCAGGTCACATTCACTTAAGGAAGGAACAAGGTAGCACAAGCTAGTCAGGTCCAACTCACACCCACCCACACCCACTCATGTATTTAAATATCCAACGTATTTTTAAAACTACACAACGTTTTAGCTTCTATTACCTGGAGTTTACCTGGAGAGAGTTCCGGGGGTCAACGCCCCCGCGGCCTGGTCTGTGACCAGGCCTCCTGGTGGATCAGAGCCTGATCAACCAGGCTGTTGCTGCTGGCTGCACGCAAACCAACGTACGACCCACAGCCCGGCTGATCAGGAACTGACTTTAGGTGCTTGTCCAGTGCCAGCTTGAAGACTGCCAGGGGTCTGTTGGTAATCCCCCTTATGTATGCTGGGAGGCAGTTGAACAGTCTCGGGCCCCTGACACTTATTGTATGGTCTCTTAACGTGCTAGTGACACCCCTGCTTTTCATTGGGGGGATGGTGCATCGTCTGCCAAGTCTTTTGCTTTCGTTGTGAGTGATTTTCGTGTGCAAGTTCGGTACTAGTCCCTCTAGGATTTTCCAGGTGTATATAATCATGTATCTCTCCCTCCTGCGTTCCAGGGAATACAGGTTCAGGAACCTCAAGCGCTCCCAGTAATTGAGGTGTTTTATCTATGATGGTACTTAGGAATTTGTTCCACTCATCCACAACTCTATTGCCAAACCAGTGCTTTCCTATATCCTTCCTTAAAACAGTTAATCATAGTGACCAGAATTGTTCATCTCGTTCCTAATATGGAAATAAATGGAATAAAATACCGACACAATGGAAATATAAACACATAAGCAGTATAATGTGATTCTTTATTGACAACGTTTGTGATATAATAAAGTCCACTGTGTGGGCGAAACGTTGTCAATAATGGTTCTCATTATACTGCTTATGTGGATAAATTAGGCACATGTGCAACTCTTGGGTATCTTTATTGAGGAAACGTTTCGCCACACATTGGCTTCATCAGTCCATACAAAGGAGAATCTTGAAGAACAGGAGGAGAATGAGGTAATCAGTCCCTCAACCTTGAGTCGATGTGGTCAGTCCATCAATCTTGAATAGAATACGGCATATGAGCGGAGAAGGAGCTTATAAACCGTATGGCAGGAGAGGTGCAGCAGTCGTAGGTGGTGTCGGTTCTGTGAACCATTGATCTACAATCCTGTCAGACACTGCAACTTCTTGGGATCTTAATACTTGGGAATTCTTCGCTTGCCTAACCCTTGGGCACGACCTTGGGCACGACCTACTTCCACATTGAACAAATGTGACACCACCTACGACTGCTGCACCTCTCCTGCCATACGGTTTATAAGCTCCTTCTCCGCTCATATGCCGTATTCTATTCAAGATTGATGGACTGACCACATCGACTCAAGGTTGAGGGACTGATTACCTCATTCTCCTCCTGTTCTTCAAGATTCTCCTTTGTATGGACTGATGAAGCCAATGTGTGGCGAAACGTTTCCTCAATAAAGATACCCAAGAGTTGCACATGTGTCTAATTTATCAACGTGTAGGTTCCCTGAACCATTCATCTACAATACTGCTTATGTGTTTATATTTTCAGCCTTCCAGTATAATGGAATTGTTACAGTAACTTCCAGCAGCCTCAGTGGCGTCGCTTATAATATTCATCAAAATGAAGGTTGAAGATTGAGACACTTATGCAGCATATGGCAATCTTTATTCAGGAAACGTTTCGCCACACAGTGGCTTCATCAGTCCAATACAAAGAGGAAGGCGTAAGGAGAGGAGGAGTAAGATAAGATAAGATAAGATTTCGTTCGGATTTTTAACCCCGGAGGGTTAGCCACCCAGGATAACCCAAGAAAGTCAGTGCGTCATCGAGGACTGTCTAACTTATTTCCATTGGGGTCCTTAATCTTGTCCCCCAGGATGCGACCCACACCAGTCGACTAACACCCAGGTACCTATTTGCTGCTAGGTGAACAGGACAACAGGTGTAAGGAAACGTGTCGAAATGTTTCCACCCGCCGGGAATCGAACCCGGGCCCTCCGTGTGTGAAGCGGGAGCTTTAGCCACCAGGCCACCGGGCCATCGAGGTAATCAGTCCCTCAGCCTGGAGTCGATGTGTTCAGTCCATCAATCTTGTAGAATGTACCTCTCCTTACGCCTTCCTCTTTGTATTGGACTGATGAAGCCACTGTGTGGCGAAATGTTTCCTGAATAAAGATTCCCATATGCTGCATAAGTGTCTCAATCTTCAACTTGTCGGTTTTTCAAACCATTCATCACAACTCTCAGACACTGCAGCATCATGGGATCTTGTTACAAAGAATTCTTCAACACTTGTTCAACCTTTGGACGAAGACCTACTTCGACTAGTGGATGGTACCACTATGACCCCGCCTCCGCCTGCTTCACCTCACCTCACTACTTCGACTAGTGATGGTACCACTATGACCCCGCCTCCGCCTGCTTCACCTCACCTCACTACTTCGACTAGTGGATGGTACCACTATGACCCCGCCTCCGCCTGCTTCACCTCACCTCACTACTTCGACTAGTGGATGGTACCACTATGACCCCGCCTCCGCCTGCTTCACCTCACCTCACTACTTCGACTAGTGGATGGTACCACTATGACCCCCGCCTCCGCCTGCTTCACCTCACCTCACTACTTCGACTAGTGAATGGTACCACTATGACCCCGCCTCCGCCTGCTTCACCTCACCTCACTACTTCGACTAGTGGATGGTACCACTATGACCCCGCCTCCGCCTGCTTCACCTCACCTCACTACTTCGACTAGTGGATGGTACCACTATGACCCCGCCTCCGCCTGCTTCACCTCACCTCACTACAGTATATAAGCCACGTCTACAGCCCTATGCTGTACATTCTACAAGATTGATGGACTGAACACATCGACTCCAGGCTGAGGGACTGATTACCTCATACTCCTCCTCTCCTTACGCCTTCCTCTTTGTATTGGACTGATGAAGCCACTGTGTGGCGAAACGTTTCCTGAATAAAGGTTCCCATATGCTGCATAAGTGTCTCAATCTTCAACTTGTCTGTTTTTCAAACTATTCATTACAAAATGAAGGTTAAACATTAACAAGTAATGTTAGTACACATTAATTATCCAATTATATTAAGTAAATTTTGATACAGGAAGATTGATGAAAAAATGGAATCGTTGGAATCTGTTATAACTGCAGAATGCCTCTTCTGATCGGCTTCAAATTTTATCCACTTGTATAGTGTCATAAGTCAAAATTTCCAGTTTGTCTGAATAAACTGTGGTTGGGTGTGAGTTGGACCTGACCAGCTTGTGCTACTAGGTCAGTTGTCGTGCACCTTCCTTAGTGAATGGGACCTTAAGGAATTGACTTAAGCCGGTGGGTGAATTGGACCTGCCTCGCATGGGCCAGTAGGCCTGCTGCAGTGATACGTCTTCCTTTTGTTCATTTATATTCAATAATTAAAATAAGCTTCTTCTGACTGGCTTCAAAATATTCATGATAAAATGTTCAGTGAAGAGAATAATTCCTCGTAAGTTTATTCTCACCAAAACTCAAAATCTGAAGTTGTACAGAAAATGTTTAAAAATTGGAAATTTTCGGAATCAAATCAATTACTGGAGAAAACTTCACCACTGAGCCATGTGTCACCACCACTGAGCCATGTGTCACCACCACTGAGCCATGTGTCACCACCACTGAGCCATGTGTCAACACCACTGAGCCATGTGTCACCACCACTGAGCCATGAGTCACCACCACTGAGCCATGTGTCACCACCACTGAGCCATGTGTCACCACCACTGAGCCATGAGTCACCACCACTGAGCCATGTGTCACCACCACTGAGCCATGAGTCACCACCACTGAGCCATGTGTCACCACCACTGAGCCATGTGTCACCACCACTGAGCCATGTGTCACCACCACTGAGCCATGAATCACCACCACTGAGCCATGTGTCGCCACCACTGAGCCATGTGTCACCACCACTGAGCCATGTGTCGCCACCACTGAGCCATGTGTCACCACCACTGAGCCATGTGTCACCACCACTGAGCCATGTGTCACCACCACTGAGCCATGTGTCAACACCACTGAGCCATGTGTCACCACCACTGAGCCATGAGTCACCACCACTGAGCCATGTGTCACCACCACTGAGCCATGAGTCACCACCACTGAGCTATGTGTCACCACCACTGAGCCATGAGTCACCACCACTGAGCCATGTGTCACCACCACTGAGCCATGAGTCACCACCACTGAGCCATGTGTCACCACCACTGAGCCATGTGTCACCACCACTGAGCCATGTGTCACCACCACTGAGCCATGTGTCACCACCACTTAGCCATGTGTCACCACCACTGAGCCATGTGTCACCACCACTGAGCCATGTGTCACCACCACTGAGCCATGTGTCACCACCACTGAGCCATGTGTCACCACCACTGAGCCATGAGTCACCACCACTGAGCCATGTGTCACCACCACTGAGCCATGTGTCACCACCACTGAGCGATGAGTCACCACCACTGAGCCATGAGTCACCACCACTGAGCCATGAGTCACCACCACTGAGCCATGAGTCACCACCACTCAGCCATAAACCACCACCACTGAGCCATGAGTCACCACCACTGAGCCATGAGCCACCACCACTGAACCATGAGTCACCACCACTGAGCCATGAGCCACCACCACTGAGCCATGAGTCACCACCACTGAGCCATGAGTTACCACCACTGAGCAATGAACCACAACCACTGAGCCATGAGTCACCACCACTGAGCCATGAGTCACCACCATTGAGCCATGAGTCACCACCACTGAGCCATGAGTCACCACCACTGAGCCATAAGTCACCACCACTGAGCCATGAGTCACCACCACTGAGCCATGAACCACCACCACTGAGCCATGAGTCACCACCACTGAGCCATGAGCCACCACCATTCAGTCATGAGCCACCACACTCAGTCATGAGCCACCACCACTCAGTCATGAGCCACCACAACTCAGTCATGAGCCACCACCACTCAGTCATGAGCCACCACCAGTCAGTCATGAGTCACCACCCCTCAGTCATGAGTCACCACCACTCAGCCATGAGCCACCACCACTCAGCCATGAGCCACCACCACTCAGCCATGAGCCACCACCACTCAGTCATGAGCCACTACCACTCAGTCATGAGCCACCACCACTCAGTCATGAGCCACCACAACTCAACCATGAGCCACCACCACACAGCCATGAGCCACCATCACTCAGTCATGAGCCACCACCACTCAGCCATGAGCCACCACCACTCAGCCATGAGCCACCACCACTCAGCCATCAGCCACCACCACTCAGCCATCAGCCACCACCACTCAGCCATCAGCCACCACCACTCAACCATGAGCCACCACCACTCAACCATGAGTCATCACCACTCAGTCATGAGCCACCACCACTCAGTCATGAGCCACCACCACTCAGTAATGAGCCACCACCACTCAGCCATGAGCCACCACCACTCAGTCATGAGCCAACACCACTCAGCCATCAGCCACCACCACTCAGCCATGAGCCACCACCACTCAGCCATGAGCCACCACCACTCAGCCATCAGCCACCACCACTCAACCATGAGCCACCACCACTCAACCATGAGTCAACACCACTCAGTCATGAGCCACCACCACTCAGCCATTAGCCACCACCACTCAGCCATGAGCCACCACCACTCAGTCATGAGCCACCACCACTCAGTCATGTGCCACCACCACTCAGTCATGAGCCACCACCACTCAGCCATGAGTCACCACCACTCAACCATGAGTCACCACCTCTCAGTCATGAGTCACCACCTCTCAGTCATGAGCCACCACCACTCAGCCATAAGCCACCACCACCCAGTCACGAGCCACCACCACTCAGTCATGAGCCACCTCCACTCAGCCATGAGCCACCACCACTCAGCCATGAGCCACCACCACTCAGCCATGAGCCACCACCACTCAACCATGAGTCACCACCTCTCAGTCATGAGTCACCACCTCTCAGTCATGAGCCACCACCACTCAGCCATGAGTCACCACCACTCAGTCATGAGCCACCACCACTCAGCCATGAACCACCACCACTCAGGCATGAGCCACCACCACTCAGCCATGAGCCACCACCACTCAGCCATGAGCCACTACCACTCAGCCATGAGCCACCACCACTCAGCCATGAGCCACCACCACTCAGTCATGAGCCACCACCACTCAGCCATAAGTCACCACCACTCAGCTATGAGCCATCACCACTCAGCCATGAGCCACCACCACTCAGCCATGAGCCACCGCCACTCAGCCATGAGCCACCACCTTCAAAGCTGTACGACTATCACTCGTGGTGCAAGAATGAAATTGGAATTAAGTATGCGTTTTTTACCCGAATAAATCGTACTACATAAAGTTTACCATAACAAATCAGTGGATAACTAGATCAACCTACTCGTAGTAACGCTGTAGGCTGCTCCAAATACGTATCGTTTTAGGTATATGAAGATGCTATAACAAGACCATGGCTCTCATGTCCAAGTTATCTATCAACACATTCCCAGAGTGTAAATAGTTGCCTGTGTCTGGGTATGAGTGGTTAGGTGCGTATGTTTGCTAAGAGTTCTTATATTGCTTAAATAAACAGTCAATTCCAACACTTCTTTGATATAATATACGTCAAACAAGATGGAGTGTCCCTGACCAGTAAGTATAGACACTCTTCTAAGAGCTAATAGATATTAGCTGTCTACATCATGAAATAAGGGAATATACAAGCTTGAAATTCTGTACTCCTGGATACTAAGTCTCCCGCAGCATGCATAAAAATAAGAATTTTTATTCATAATAGGAGTAAATTAGGATTATTTTAATAAGTTAAAAGCTTTGAATGAATGTTTGGAGAAGATTATTTTTCCTGCTTTTCATTCTGATTAAAAAAAAAATTATTTAACACAATGTTTGATTTTCATTTCAAATTGTATTTTTATTTCTAATTATTAATCATTCCTCCTCAGGTTCTTTCAAAATAAATAGATTTAACAGCAGTCACCGCCATGCCAAGCTGATAATCTCGAAATAGGAACACAGCATTCTGTGAGGCAGATTGTAGCGACATACCTAGGGTGACAATCACTCAATATTAGCACGTCATATTGTAATGCACACTCTAGCCACGGCCATGCCAGTGACAGTCTTACAGTAGAAACACGGTTTTCTGTGAAGCAGTGTGTGACCACGGTAAACAACAGAGGTAATCTTGCAGCAGGAGTATTGTATTCTGCGAGTCAGTGTGGCCACGGTAAACAACAGAGGTAATCTTGTAGCAGGAACATTGTATTCTGTGAGGCAGAGTGTGGCCACAGTAAATACCAGAGGTAATCTTGTAGCAGGAACATTGTATTCTGTGAGGCAGAGTGTGGCCACGGTAAACACCAGAGGTAATCTTGTAGCAGGAACATTGTATTCTGTGAGGCAGAGTGTGGCCACGGTAAACACCAGAGGTAATCTTGTAGCAGGAACATTGTATTCTGTGAGGCAGAGTGTGGCCACGGTAAACACCAGAGGTAATCTTGTAGCAGGAACATTGTATTCTGTGAGGCAGAGTGTGGCCACAGTAAACACCAGAGGTAATCTTGTAGCAGGAACATTGTATTCTGTGAGGCAGAGTGTGGCCACGGTAACGCCAATAACACACATCGACGCAATCTAACTCCAGAGTCCGAGAATATTTTGCATTTAAATTGTGTCATTCGTCCTTGTCTGCCGACATGGCAGTCCGCCTCCCGTCTGCTTCTGCTACTCATGAATACACAAGATTTTTATCTACAAATCCAAGATAAAACAAAACGTAAAGAATAACACTTTTGTTGTGTCATGCAATAACAGTCTGTGATCTCTGTCATTTTCACATGACTGTAATTTCAATAATTTTCTGAAGAATTTAATTTTTTTTTCCAAAAGCGACAATTTTTTCTTAAGCAATACTAGATGATACTAAGAAAAAATTTAATGACTGGAAAAAAGAATATATGAAAAGGTGAAAATAGAGAAGGTCGTAAATTACTTTTATTTGATTTTTTAACTGAAAAAAAATGAGAATGTGATAAGATCAATTACGAGAAAGTTCATATTCACTGCCTTAACAGCTAAATTTCACTCTTTTGTACCAAATAAGTTTAAACGAATTTTAATAAACAATTCTATAAGTAGAGTTTATCTGATATACTCAAAGTATACCAGTTTCCAACAAGGTGTCTCGTAGCTCGATCCCAAGTGCACTCACCATATACTCCGGGGTTCGAATCTCCTCCGGTACGGCTGTAAAAATATTACGAACGTGTTTCTGTAAGATACTTGCTGTCCCTGTCCCTGTCCCTGTTCACCCAACACTAAAATGGGTACCTGGGTGTTAGCCGACTGGTGTGGGTCGCATCCTGGGACAAAATTGACCTAATTTGCCCGAAATACTCAACATAACAAACGGCTTTCTATATAGTAGTATGTCATTGATATCAGCTATGGTTTATATACCTTGTACTTGAAAAAATAAAGATATTATTACAGTGGACCCCCGCATAACGATCACCTCCGAATGCGACCAATTATGTAAATGTATTTATGTAAGTGCGTTTGTACATGTAAGTTTGGGGGTCTGAAATGGACTAATCTACTTCACAATATTTCTTATGGGAACAAATTCGGTCAGTACTGGCACCTGAACATACTTCTGGAGTGAAAAAATATCGTTAACCGGGGGTCCACTGTATTAGAATTATAATTTATTAGATCATTGTTTGGTCAGAAAAATATTTTCCACGTAGTGTTGTTGATACTTACGTTGGTAAACAGTTCAACAACCTTTTAATGTCATCAAATAGATCTTGTAAATTACAGTAAAATAAGAAACCATTTATGTTGTCCTACCATTTATTGGAGGTAATAGTTACAGTATTTAAAATACATTAAATTAATTAGTTATAGAATCTTATCAACGCTGTGTGACCCGTGTGGGTTTAACGCTTAGTTATGATTACAATAACAAAGCTGATAATAATAATAATAATAATAATAATAATAATAATAATAATAATAATAAAGTGGAACCTTGACTTACGAGTTTAATCAGTTCAATTTGCTCGTATATCAAATCAATTTTCCTCATTTAAATTAATTGAAATGCCATTAATCTGTTCCTGCTCTCTGGAGGCAAGACAAAATACTTTAATATGATGCTAATATCAACTATACGGCTTATTTGTCTATCACAATTCATCTAATATGATATAATAAACAATATAACTAACACAGAAATATGATATATACTCTAGAATGAAGAAAATAGGCCATAATATGGCGAGTGATGGAGGCAGAGGCAGCGGCGAAAACGTCCGCCATTTCCTGTCCCACTGTGACTATAGTATCTTCCCAGTAAATGTTAGTTTTCTAAGGTTCCTGTCCCACTGTGACTATAGTATCTTCCCAGTAGATGTTAGTTTTCTAAGGTTCCTGTCCCACTGTGACTATAGTATCTTCCCAGTAGATGTTAGTTTTCTAAGGTTCCTGTCCCACTGTGACTATAGTATCTTCCCAGTAGATCATTAATTTTCTAAGGAAAACACTGAATAATTGTATTTATAAATAAGAAATATCGTATATAAAAACATAATTAATCATAATACACTACTGAATGTAAAGAAATAATAAACTGTTTATATAAAGTGTATATGTACTTAACTGGTACAATTGTACTTAACTGTACTTAACTGGTACAATTGTACTTAACTGTACTTAACTGGTACAATTGTACTTAACTGTACTTAACTGATACAATTTGTTTTGTTTAATAACTGAGCATAACTGTTACAGCTTTAGTATTGTACATATCGTTGATGTACTAAGTTGTTAATGCCTAGTTAAGTCCACAACTCGTGCACCCTGCTTATGTTAGATCAAGAGCCCCTCACCAGTGTCAAGGAACCTTGATGCTAGTGAGGGGCTTTTGTTCTAAGTAATTGGATCTATGCCCTAGTTCCCTAAATTAATAATAATAATAATTATTATTATGATTATTAAAACAATAATAATGCTCCTGGGGGATTTCAACTTAAGGCACCTAAAATGGAGGAATATAGCAAATAATATTGTTGCAGTAATAACACCAGGAGGCAGCTCTGATGAAAACTCACACTCACACGAGCTTTTAAATCTCTGCACAAAATTCAATTTAAACCAGCAAATAATAGAGCCTACTAGACTGGAGAATACACTAGACCTCATCTTCACTAACAATGATGATCTGATAAGAAATGTCACCATATCAAAAACAATATACTCAGATCACAACATAATTGAGGTTCAGACATGTATGCGTGGAGCCCCAGACAGACATAATGAGACTAGTCACGAGGGAGCATTCACCAAATTCAACTTCAATAACAAAAACATAAAGTGGGACCAAGTAAACCAAGTCCTAACCGATATAAGCTGGCAAGATACACTAAGCAACACAGACCCCAACTTATGCCTAGAACAGATTAACTCGGTGGCACTCGATGTATGCACAAGGCTTATTCCTCTAAGAAAAAGGAGGAGTAGATGTAAAACAGAAAGAGACAGGCGCTCCCTTTACAGGCGACGGAAAAGAACAACAGAGCGGCTAAAAGAGGTCAATATATCTGAAATGCGTAGGGAGACACTGGTCAGAGAAATAGCAAGCATCGAACTTAAGCTAAAAGAATCCTTTAGGAGTCAGGAATCGCGGGAAGAACTAAAAGCCATAAATGAAATCGAAAAAAAAACAAAGTATTTCTTCTCCTATGCCAAATCAAAATCGAGAACAACGTCCAGTATTGGGCCCCTACTTAAACAAGATGGGTCCTACACAGATGACAGCAAGGAAATGAGTGAGCTACTCAAGTCCCAATATGACTCAGTTTTTAGCAAGCCGCTAACCAGACTGAGAGTCGAAGATCAAAATGAATTTTTTATGAGAGAGCCACAAAATTTGATTAACACAAGCCTATCCGATGTTATCCTGACGCCAAATGACTTCGAACAGTCGATAAATGACATGCCCATGCACTCTGCCCCAGGGCCAGACTCATGGAACTCTGTGTTCATCAAGAACTGCAAGAAGCCCCTATCACGAGCCTTTTCCATCCTATGGAGAGGAGCATGGACACGGGGGTCGTCCCACAGTTACTAAAAACAACAGACATAGCCCCACTCCACAAAGGGGCAGTAAAGCAACAGCAAAGAACTACAGACCAATAGCACTAACATCCCATATCATAAAAATCTTTGAAAGGGTCCTAAGAAGCAAGATCACCACCCATCTAGAAACCCATCAGTTACACAACCCAGGGCAACATGGGTTTAGAACAGGTCGCTCCTGTCTGTCTCAACTATTGGATCACTACGACAAGGTCCTAAATGCACTAGAAGACAAAAAGAATGCAGATGTAATATATACAGACTTTGCAAAAGCCTTCGACAAGTGTGACCATGGCGTAATAGCGCACAAAATGCGTGCTAAAGGAATAACAGAAAAGTCGGTCGATGGATCTATAATTTCCTCACTAACAGAACACAGAGAGTAGTCGTCAACAGAGTAAAGTCCGAGGCAGCTACGGTGAAAAGCTCTGTTCCACAAGGCACAGTACTCGCTCCCATCTTGTTCCTCATCCTCATATCCGACATAGACAAGGATGTCAGCCACAGCACCGTGTCTTCCTTTGCAGATGACACCCGAATCTGCATGACAGTGTCTTCCATTGCAGACACTGCAAAGCTCCAGGCGGACATCAACCAAATCTTTCAGTGGGCTGCAGAAAACAATATGAAGTTCAACGATGAGAAATTTCAATTACTCAGATATGGTAAACATGAGGAAATTAAATCTTCATCAGAGTACAAAACAAATTCTGGCCACAAAATAGAGCGAAACACCAACGTCAAAGACCTGGGAGTGATCATGTCGGAGGATCTCACCTTCAAGGACCATAACATTGCATCAATCGCATCCGCTAGAAAAATGACAGGATGGATAATGAGAACCTTCAAAACTAGGGAGGCCAAGCCCATGATGACACTCTTCAGGTCACTTGTTCTATCTAGGCTGGAATATTGCTGCACACTAACAGCACCTTTAAAGGCAGGTGAAATTGCCGACCTAGAAAATGTACAGAGAACTTTCACACGGCAAAAACGGAGATAAAACACCTCAATTATTGGGACCGCTTTGGGGTTTCCCAAAAACCTGTATTCCCGGGAAAACGCGGGAGGGAGAGTTTAATGATTAAATACACCGGGAAAAATTCCTAGAGGGACTAGTCCAAACCTTTGCACACAAAAAATCACTAAAACCGAAAGAAAAAGGGGAACTTGGCGGGACATGCACCCCCCCCCCAAATAAAAAGGGCGGGGGTTCACTACACGTTAAGAGCCCAAATACAATAAGTGTCAGGGGCCCGAGACTGTTCAATTTTTCCCCCCAGCACACAAAAGGGGGGAATTCCCAAACAGACCCCTGGCAGTCTTAAAGCTGGCACGGGACAAGCACCTAAAGTGGGCCCGGATCACCGGGGCTGTGGCCTTTAGTTGGTTTTGCGTGCACCACACAACAGCCTGGTTGATCAGGCTTGACCCACCAGGGGGCCCGGGTCACAGACCGGGCCGGGCGGGGGGTTTTGGACCCCCGGAACTCCCCCCCCAGGTCTCCGGAAAAAAACGCCGCCAACTCATTTAAAACTGTTTCCTCGCTGGGGGAGCAGTTTTCTTATGCTTTGTTTAAAGGGCTTTTGAATTTCTTTTGGGGAAAAAATTTTCCCACTTTTCTAAGCATGGGCCCCAAAAGAAAGTAAGTGAAAAAGGACAGTACTGGAAGAAAAAGGGGTTTGATTTCCAGGGAAATTTTAAAGCATAAATCCTTAAAAAACAAGCGAGGTTTTCCAGGTTTGGGGAAGTGGGGGTGGCGGCTCTTTAACCAAAAAATCACCGAGCAAAACGCCTCGTTCTCAAAAAACTCGTGCAAACACCGTAAGTCCGGTTTTAAATGTAAAAATAAAATAAAATTTTTAACCCACAATGTTTATCTCGCTGTTTTTTTTAAAAAGGGTTTCCTTTAATTTCAAAAAAAGGGTTCCCTGTCTGTTACAGCCCTTTTTTTTGTATTTCAGTATACGGGGTTACGTGGTAAGCCTCAGTACGGGGATGTAAGTCTCAGTACAAAATCAAAGTTCAGAAAGGAGTAAAAACCAGTACTTGATGTAAGTTTCAGTAGTGATTTAATTCAGTCGTTAGAAAGTCTCAGTACAAAAATTTCTAAGTCTCAGTACGTGATGAAAAGTAACCAGTAGTGTTTGTAAGTCTCGTGCAAGATGTCTTTAAAGGCCAGGATAGCTGCTAGGGAAGCCTTAACGTTCAAAAATTTGGGCAACATTCGCATGTACTTTTCCAACGGGGGCCCAATGTTTGCGGGGCATTTGTGTAGTTTGAGCAAAACATTGCGGGCTTACCCTTTTTATTTCTCTATTTAAGAAGCGGGCTGGCAATGAGCTAAAGAAAGGGGGACTGTTATTAAAGCACGATTTTTATATTTTTAAATTGAAGAGAATCTGAATGATGTGATGTCAACAAGTAGATAAAAATTTCAAAGTCAAAACTTTCTGTTTTTTTCATTTTAATGGGTCGAGTTTTGGTTTGCCCCCATTTAAAAAAGTTAACATTGGATATAAAACCCATTTTTAAAAACGTCGTAAACGTTAAAAGGGGAAAAAGAAAAATTCCTGAAAACATAAAAAACGACGATGGGGAAAAAATTCCCAAAAATTTTTAAATTACAAATTTTTAAAAAGGGTTTTTCCAGAAAAAAAAAAATTTTTTTTTCCCCCGTTTTTTATAAAAAAATTTCCCGGACAGCCAAAGGGGGAGTTCTAGCCTTTAAAGTTGAAATCAACACATCATCAGGAGCGGGAAATTTTTGCAAAAATGAGTAATAAGATCAAGCAGGTAGTTCGGGGGAAATGTTCCGTTCAAAATAAGGTGGGATTTTTTAATTATTTTTAATCAAGGGGGAAGCGCTAAACCCGGGGGATTATCAGCCCCGGGGGGGGGGGGGATTGGAAGGCTTTCCCAGGCTAATTGGGGAAAAACCTGGAGCACAGACCCAAATTTTCCCCTAAATCAAGAGCCCCTCCCAACAAACATGGAACCTCCGAGGGTCGAATAAAGGGAGGGGAAACCAGGCAAACCGTTTTGCCAGGCTCACCAGTGTTAAATGGGCCAAAAAATGGAACAGAATATTTAAAACCCTTTTATATAAACCCGCCCCAATTTTGGGTGTCCATGGGGGGGCTATGGAAAATCCATTATCTCCCCCTAAAGCACTCTGTTATGGAATTTTTTTTTGGGCCAACTGTTTTTAAAGATTTTCCTGCCCCGTAAAAGCTAAATGGGTCAGATATATGGATTAAAATCTTGCGTCTTTTTCTGAATTATATGGAAACTAACCACATTTTTAAAAGAGATTTTTAAAACCTTGTCCCTCTATTAAATTCATAGTGAAAAAGATGTTTGACCCACTGGTTTGAAGAATTTTAAGTTTTCAGTATATAAAAGGGCCACTAATGTTGGGTTTATATATTCACTACAAAATCAAATCATGAAATAAGAGGGAAAAAGGGACGTCCCTTTCCCCCCTTAAATTTTTGAAAAGCTTTTCAGAAAGTGAAACCCCGAGTTTCTTGTTTAAGAAATTAGGAAAAACTTTGATATTTTTTATGGGTGAAAAAAAACCTGAAAAAAAAGCCCAGTGCCCCGAGGGGAAAGGGGGGGGAAAAATAACTTTGCTTCGGGGTAGGCGCCAAATATTATTTGGGGCTGGCTCTGTGGTAAAGTCTGTGGGCTCTGTTTTCAGAATTTGAAGGTTTGGGGCCCTGCTGTGGGAAATGTGGGAAAAATTTCATTTTTCGTAGGGACATTAATTTAATAACAGTTAAAAAACATAGAAAATTTTATTTTCGGTTTGCGTAGGTTTTGGGGCCCTAAAGGCGCAAAAAAAACCCCCCTTTGATACCTCCCCTGTCCCCTAAACCCCAAGTTGCTTGGGCCTATTAATTTTCCCTAAAGAAAAATGTATAACCGGAATACTGGTAAATAATTTAAAATTTTTTTTGGGCGTATAATTTAAAAAAAAAAAATGGTTAAATATAACACAAATTTCAAAACGGGGGAAAAAAATTTTTTTAATATCACTCACCAATTTGACTGGAGATTTAAAGGGGTATTTAACCCAGAAAAACCCCCACTCTAACCCAAAATTTTTGAAAATAAGCTGGGCCCGAATTTTCACAAAAAATCTAAGAGCTTATCTGAGGTTCCTGGAGCTGTCCCTTTTCCCTTTGCCCGATATCTCAAGGTTTTGTAGGAATGCATATCCCCCCAATTTCGCCTCCTTTTTTTAGAGGTGTCGGGCCCCAAAATTTTAAAAACCCCTAAGCACGAAAAATTTTTTCCCCCTTCACCCCCCGTTTTTAAAACAAATTTTAAAAAACCCCAAGGGGGCGAGTGTCCCTTTTTTTTTTCGATAACTACTTCCCTTTTTAAAAATACAATATAGGGGTTTATTTACTATAAATTACCCTTTTTTCCCGGAAAAAAATATACAGTATTTTCCACAAAGGACGTTGAGACAAATTTTTTTTAAACAATTTCGGGCCCCGTTTTAAAAAATTTTTATATATTTTATATAATAATATATATATAAATTTATATTTAAAATAGTTTTATAAAATATATATATTTATATTATATATATTTATATATACATATATATAAATATATTTTTATTTATATAATTTTATATATATTTTATATAAACACAAACAAACGCAGGGCGATGATTTTATAACAATTCAAGACAGTCCACATTTGGGGGAAAAACTTTGCCTCAATTTTTTCACGCGGGAAGGATGTGTGAGGGATACTCCCGGGTGGGTTAAAAAATGGGGGAGGAGGGGTACTCTGGGTGGTAAGAATGTACTCACCTATTGAGGTTGCGGGGGGGCGAGTCCAGCTCCCGGCCCCGCCTCTTCACTGATTTTGCTACTAGGTCACCCCCTCCCCGAGCCGTGAGCTTTAACAACCCCTGCTTAAAGCTATGTTTGGTTTCCCGCCCCCACTACTTTGTTTTTTCAAAACTATTCCACTTACGAATTCTCGTTTCTGAAGAAAAACTTCCTAACATCCCTGTGATTCATCTGTGTCTTCCCAAATTCCAAAAATGGGGTCCCCCCTTTTTACTGTGTTTCCCAAACTCTGGAACTCCTGTCTTTGTCCCCCCTTTTCAATTCCCTCAGTATTTTGTAAGTCTTTTAAAAAATCCCCCCCAAACTCTCCTTTTCCCCCCGGTCGTCAGGGTTTAAATTTCCCCCTTAAACCCCTCCTCAAAGGAAAATACCCCTTAGCTCTGGGGGCTAGTCTTTTGCAAACCTTTTTTGAGGGATATCAGGGTGGGTAAGAAAGTGTGAGGGATACCTGGGGGGGGTAAGAAAGTGTGAATTGCCTCTTTAGACCAGGGATAGTTTTAAGGGCAACCTTCACAAAACCCCCAAAACTCACATTTAAAAATTTTTAGTGTACACTCCCTTGCCCGGGGTCCCCCATGTGAGTTCCCTTCCAAAAACCCCTGGTACGTAAAACAAAAAAAGTAATTAAAATAACCGTTGCTTTATTTTGTAAATACTGCTATGAAAAAATTTTTACATTATCTAGGGGGGGAAATGGGGTCAGTTTTTTTATACGCAAAAAATTTCTTTTTTCAAATTTTTTACTAAACCCCAGCAGTGATATAATTGATTAAAAAAATTAAAAATTTTTAAAATATAAAAGAAATTTCCATTTCTTCCCCTCTCCGTTTTTTTTAATAAAATTAAGCTAAATTTAAGGAGGGCTCAAAAGAAATTTTTTTGCCAAAGTAACTGTCGAGGTACGCACTTTGATAGTTTTAATTTTGTTTTTCAGTTTTCATTCAGTTTAAATTTCTTCGTTTTTCCCCCCTCCTCCTCTTTTTTAACCGTGATTAAAAAATAATCTTGTAGTCTCAGGCCAGGGAAAAAAAGTTGGTAAGTCCCCAAATTTCTCCCTTTAACTTCTTCAGGTTACCCCTAGCTTTCCCCCATCTCTACCTCCCCTAGCTTTTTCCCCCATCTCTAAACCCCCCGTAGCTTCCCCCATCTCTACCTCCCGTGCTTCCTCCATCTCTAACCTTTCCCGTGCTTCCCCATTTTCTACCTCCCGTAGTTCCTCCATCTCACCCCCCCCGTAGCTTCCTCCTCTTAAAACTTCCCTATTCCTCCATCTCTACCTCCCGTGTTTCCCCTTTCCATCTTTTCCTCCCGTAGTTTCCCCTCCATCTTTTCTCCCGTAGTTTCCCCTTCTCTCCCTCCCGTAGTTCCTCCATCTCTACCTCCCGAGTTCCTCCATCTCTACCTCCCGTAGTTTCCCCTCCATCTCTCCCCTCCCGTAGCTTCCCCATCTCTCCCTCCCTGCTTCCCCCCATCTCTCCTCCCGTAGCTTCCCCCGATTCCCCTTCCCCCCATCTCTCCTCCTCTACTTACCCCTCCTGCTTCTGTAGTTTTTTTTTTTTCTCCTGCTTTTTGCTTTCTCCTCCTCCTTTTTCCCCTTTTATTTTCCCTTTTCCCCTCCTAACCTTGTTTGTTTTTGTCCGCCATTTCCCAGTTTTTTTTTGGTGTTTTTTTTTTTTTTTTTGGGTTTTTGTTTTTTTTCTCACTAAACATTTATTGGGCCAGGGCGCAAACTCCCCCCGAAATTTTGATGAGGTGTGTATGTGTGTGTGTGTGTGTGTGTGTGTGTGTGTGTGTGTGTGTGTTGGTGTGTGTATCCCCCAAATTCAAATTTGTGGTTGGGGTCAATTTCCCCTTTTTTTTTTTTCTTTTTTTTTTTTTCTTATTCTCTTTTTTTTCTTTTTTTCCCCCCCTCTTTGTGTCGTTCTAGGCCTCCTCTAGGGGTTTCAAGACCTTATGTCCCTTTCTTAAAAGCTATGTACGGTCCTGCTTCTTCCACTTCACTACCCGTTTTGTTCCATTTCCCTGACAACTCAAAGGGGTTTTTAAGAAATACTTTTAAACCCCTAGATTCATCTGAGTTTTTTCAACTCAAGTTCTGCCCCCGTATTAATTTTTTAACATCTCTGAAACATTTTTCCCTATTCACCTTTGAAGTCCCCTCAGTTTTTCTTTTCGTCGCTATCATATCCTCCCCCGTTTTTTCCCGTTCCCCAGTGTCTAGGTTTAATTTCCTTAACTCTTCTCATGGGTATTTCCCTTGTTTGATGACTGTCTTGTTGCAAACCCTAAACCCCTTTTTGCAATTTCTTCTAAGTTGCCAAATTGGGTTTCCCAAAACCCCCTGCGCATTACTCCAATATCGGCCCGAGCACACGGGATACAGTTAGAAATGATTCCTCTTCAAAGTCGAAAAAGCGTTTCTTGATTTACCCATCAGCATTTTTTCTGCAGCAGTTATTTGGTTGATGGGCCCCAGGGGATATGCTTGGTTGATAATCACCCCAAAGGTCCCTTCTCTTGGTGGTTTTTGCCCCCGAGCTGTATTCATTTGCGGTCTTTCTTGTCCTTCCCCGAGGCTTATAACTTTTTAGTTGGTGGGGTTAAAAACTCCCCCAGAAAATTTGACAGACCAGGTTGTATCCCGTCCGATCCATTTGTGGGTTTTCCGGTTCTCGTCCGTTATATTCTTTTTTTTTAACGTGTCTGCAAACAGGGAAAAACCCTTTTAGGTTTTCCCCTTCCTTCATGTATTACATATACAAAACCGGCCCTATTTTTGAACCGTCTCTTGTGCGGTCTGTGTTAAAAAAACTTCTTACAAATTTGGCACCCGCGCTTCCTCTGTTCAAAAAAACCCGGGGCCCCTGTTCACTGTGCTCCCTGTTTCAAAAATAACCAGTGCCCCCCGTTCAAATGCCCGCTGGCCCCCGTTCAACTAAAACCCAGGGCCCTGTTCAAAAATCCTGCTGCCCCCGTTCAAACTAACCTGTGCCCCCCCGTTCACTAGCCCTCTGCCCCTGTTCAAAACCCCAACCCATGCCCCCCCGTTCAGCGGGACTCTACCCCTGTTTAAAATAAAACCCGTGCCCCCGTTTTAAATAGCCCGCTGCCCCCGTTACCCCGTCGCTGTCCCCTTTTTGTGGCCCCACTGGGGGGTTTGGGGGAAGGGGGGGGAAGGGGGTTAGGGAGGGGGGGGGAGGGGTTATTTTTTAATGAACGTCTTGTGGGGATAGGTATTGTCGGTTTGTTTCGAAAATATCCGAGGGCGCAATTGTTATTGTGTCACCATTTTCCCTGATTCCTGTTTTTAAAAACCCTGACACCGTACACGCTTTTTAAAACCCAAAAAACAACCCAAACCCCAATTTTAGTATACCCCAGAGTTGACTGAAATTCAAAGGCTTGAAAAGTGACCCGAAATTTTTTGATTCTTTATCCCCTGACGAGTTAAAAAATTCTGTCCTTTTGGGCTCCACCGATAAATGATTTACCCCGGAAAGGTTTAACTCCGATCAATGTTTCTAATAAATTTATCTTCCGCGGGTTAAATTTCAACTATTTCCCTTTCCTTTTTTTCTTTCTCCTCCTTTTTCCCCCCCTTTCTCCCCCTTTTTTTTTTTTTTTTCTCCCTTCCCTCTCCCCCCCCCCCCTTCCCTTTCCTTACTACTGCCAAATAAAAGTCCCCTCCCCCTTCCCTTTTCCCTTTTCACCTTTCCCCTTTTTTTTCCTGTGTTTGGGTTTTGATGTTTGTGTGGGTGCACTATGTTTGTCCCGCCCCCCGGTTTTTTACTCGGTTTTTCTCTCCAGGTTTGGTCACCTCAGTTTGTCGCCTGGTTTTTTTCCTTGTTTGTTGATCTAAGGGTTTTTGTGCATCATGTTTGTGTTCTAGTGTAGGTTGTATGTTTGTTCTAATTGTCGGGTTGTATTTTGTGTTCTAGTTGTAGGCTGTATTTTGTGTTCTAGTGTAGGTTGTATGTTGTGTTCTAGTGTAGTTGATGTTTGTGTTCTAGTGTAGGCTGTATGTTTGTGTTCTAGTGTATTTGTATTTTGTGTTTCTAGTGTAGGTTGTATGTTTGTGTTCTAGTGTAGGTTGTATGGTTTGTGTTCTAGTTTGTAAGGCTGTATGTTTGTGTTCTAGTGTAGGCTGTATTTGTGTGAGTTCTAGTGTAGGTGTATGTTTTGTGTTCTGTGTAGGTTGTATGTTTGTGTTCTAGGTAGGTTGTTTTTTTGTTCTAGTGTAGGCTGTAATGTTTGTGTTCTAGGTAGTTGTATGTTTGTGTTTCTAGTGTAGGTTGTATGTTTGTGTTCTAGTGTAGGTTTGTTATGTTGTGTTCAGTGTAGTTGTATGTTTTGTGGTTAGTGTAGGCTGTATGTTTGTGTTCTAGTGTAGGCTGTATGTTTGTGTTCTAGTTGTAGTTTGTATGTTTTGTGTTCTAGTGTAGGTGTATGTTTGTGTTCTAGTGTAGGTTTATGTTGTGTTTTCTAGATGTAGGTTGTTATGTTAGGGTTCTAGTGTAGGCTGTATGTTTGTTATCTAGTGTAGGTTTGTATAGTTTGTGTTCTGTGTAGACTGGATGTTTGTGTTCTAGTGTAGGTGTATATTGTGTCTAGTGTAGGCTTATGTTTGTTTTCTAGTGTAGGTTGTATGTTTGTGTTGTGTTTGTTCTAGTGTAGGTTGTCTGTTTTGTGTTGTGTTTGTTCTAGTGTAGGATTGTATGTTTGTGTTGTGTTTGTTTCTAGTGTGGGCTGTATGTTTGTGCTGTGTTTTGTTCTAGTGTAGGTTGTATGTTTGTGTTCTAGTGTAGGATTGTATGTTTGTGTTTGTGTTTGTTCTAGTGTAGGTTGTCTGTTTGTGTTGTGTTTGTTCTAGTGTTTGCTGTAAGTTTGTGCTGTGTTTGTTTCTAGTTGGGCTGGCTGTATGTTTTCTGTGTTTGTTCTAGTGTGGGCTGTATGTTGTTGCTGTGTTTGTTCTAGTGTGGGTTGTATGTTTGTGCTGTTTTTGTTCTAGTGTTGGCTGTATTTGTGCTGATGTTTGTTCTAGTGTGGGCTTATGTTTTGTGCCAGTGTTTGTTTCTAGTGTTGGCTGTATGTTTTGCTGTGTTTGTTCTAGTGTGGGCTGTATATTTGTGACATTTTTGTGCTGTGTGTTTGTTCTAGTGAGGCTGTATGTTTGTGCTGTGTTTGTTTCTAGTGTGGGCCTGTATGTTTGTGCTGTGTTTGTCTAGTGTGGGCTGTATGTTTTTGCTGTGTTTGTTCTAGTGTGGGTTGTCTGTTTGGTGCTGTGTTTTGTTCTAGTGTGGGCTGTATGTTTGTGCTGTGTTGTTTCTAGTGTGGGCCTGTATGTTTGTGCTGTGTTTGTTCTAGTGAGGGCTGTATGTTTGTGCTGTGTTTGTTCAGTGGGTGGCAACAAATTCGTGTTCTGAGTTGCTCTAGTAATAAGATGTATTTTTGTACTCTGTGTGTGCTAGTGTGAGAGATATGCTTGTACTCTGTGTGTGCTTTAGTGTTTAAAAGATATGCTTCGTACTCTGTTGTGATGCTCTAAAGTGTGAAGATATGCTTGTACCTCTGTGTGTGCTTTAGTGTGAGAGATATGCTTGTACTCTGTGTGTGCTCTAGTGTGAGAGATATGCTTGTACTCTGTGTGTGCTCTAGTGTGAGAGATATGCTTGTACTCTGTGTGTGCTCTAGTGTGAGAGAGATCTTTGTACCTTGTGTGTGCTCTATGTGATAGCTATGCTGTACTCTGTGTGTGCTTTAGTTGAGAGATAATGCTTTGTACTCTGTGGTGTGATTTAGTGTGAGAGATATGCTTGTACTCTGTGTGTGCTTTAGTGTGAGAGATATGCTTGTACTCTGTGTGTGTCTCTATGTGAGAGATATGCTGGGGGGGGGGGGGGGGTGACTCTGTGTGTGCATTAGTGGGAGATATGCTTGTACTCTGTGTGTGGCTTTAGTGTGATAGAAATGCTGTACTCCTGTGTGTGCTTAGTGTGGAGAGATAGCTTGTACTTCTGTGTAGTGCTCTAGTGTGAGAGATTATGCTTGTCCACTGTTTTTTTTTTTGCTCTAGTGTGAGAGATATGTCTTGTACTCTGTGTGTGCTCTAGTGTGAGAGATATGCTTGTACTCTGTGTGTGCTCTAGTGTGAGAGATATGCCATGTACTCTGTGTGTCTCTAGTGTGTAAGATTATGCTTGGTACTTCTATGTGTGCTCAATGAGAGAGAACTGCTTGTACTCTGTGTGTCTCTAGTGTGAAGATATACTATGTACGTTCTGAGTGTGCTCTAGTCTGGGTAATAGTTTTGTGTTTTATATGTGCTTGTAGGTGAGAGATTTGTAACTCCGTAATTACGAACTTTATGTATGAACAATGTCAATGAATTAACTCAACAGAATACCACGTCTGGGTTTCCGCATCAAATATTATTTCAACTCAGGTTATGTCGTAATTAACGACTCTTCAATTAATGAACATTCATTAGCAAGAACTCTTCCATACGTCCTCCCTCCAATATGGATCTCCCGATTTTTCTTTACCTAACTCGTTTGACACCCTCATCACCTTACTCTTATCTATGTTCACTATCAATTTTTATCTTTGCACACACTCCCAAACTCGTCCACTAACCTTTGCAACTTCTCTTAAGAATCTCCCAAAAGCACTGTATCATAAGCAAAAAGTAACTGTGTCAACTCCCATTTTATACTGGATTCCCCATAATTTAATCCCACTCCTCTCCCAACACCCTCGTATTTGCTTCTTTCACAACTACATCTATAAATATGTTTAACAGTGGGAGGTAACACCTCTGGAACTGGACTGAGGAACATCATCCTCAGAGACAAGAATTAACTTCAGGGAAAACTCGAGATTCTCCTCACAGCGTTTGAATATTTTCTTCTGTTTTCCCCTATGTTCTGTATTCTATGTGGACTTTATTTAACGACAGAGTACATTAACAAAAATGCATCAACAGAAATACAAATGAAAGTAGAACAATATAACATCTCAGAGCTACATCTCAAATACTTCATCCAACTCCTTGGCGGTGGGCGGCGTCTCTAAAAGAGGAAAGTGGCCTCTTTCTGATCCTTGGTTTCTGTGATAAGTTTTTTACCCAGCTCTTTGAGGAACTTTAGAGCACACTTGCCCCATGCTCCAAGGGCAAGCCCACATCTCTTTTCGCCATATTAAAGGCATTTCTAAAGTCAAGTTTGACTATGGTCCTGTCTTCTGGTAAGTCCCTGATATACTCCCTTGCTGCATGAACTGCCGCTTCATTGCCTTGAGATACCTCATAGTCCAGTCGGTGTGCTGGAGTAAACTGGCAGCTACTACGTGAATGTTTCTTTTGGCAACAAGACGGCGAAGAGTGCTACTGACAGCAATGGACCTGATTTCCCCAGCCTTCTTCTTCAAAGCGTATATATGAGCTCCGTAAAAGAACGGTTTTAATTTCTTTCTGGAATCCGCCCAACCAGATCAGTCGTTGACGAAGTTGTTAACTCAGAGAAAGAATTGATGCAGCTGTGCGAGTACTTGGATTTAACCATCTCTCTGATGTGTTGTGGTTGAATTCCAATTGAACCTCCTGCAATATCCTGCTGGGAAATGACATATCGCTTATAGACTTCTGTTTATGTCAAAATTTGCTGTCGCAGTTATGTGATCTTCCTCAGGTCGTATGTGTTAACGACCGCTAATGATCCTGTTTTGGTGGTGCTTGCTTCTTAGTGCTTTGACTGTTGGCCACATCTGTTTTGAGAGCAAGGTGTCATCACCTGTGATTATTCTTATTGCCCCCATTTGTTACCTTCTTTGATTTTTTGGTAACCTGAGAGCAGATTTTCTCGTTTTCAGTGGAATTTTTCTTGGGTCTGCCTCTGTGATTCCTGCGATGATGGGGCAGCAGGGTCACGAATTTCTGTCTCTGCGTAGTTGCAACTGTCTTTAATAACTGATGTGGTTAGCAATTTGCCGCCTCTTGCAGAAACTGCAAGACAGAATTGCCGAACAGGAGCAATTTGCACCAAGCCTTAATGGTGCCTCGAGCTTCTAAGTTGGTGGAACCTCCATTCACCTACTTAAGAATGTCTGGGAAAATTCCTTGCCGCATCTGGGACGAGCCGCTTTAGGATGTGAAGAGAGGGCATCCGCAAGCAATTGGCCATAATAAAAAAAAATCTGAATTCCCATTCAGAAGATCGCAGTTGATGAGGTTTCCATTGAAATTTTCAACTGCCTGTGAGGCTGTGGGGCTGCTTTCCTGAAGTAACAGATGTTGATCCAGCACACCCTTTGTGCGCACGGAAAGGCCATTCCAGTTATATATATATATATTAAATATATATATATATAATATATATATATATATGTCGAGCCGAATATGTAAAACTGGTCATTTAGCAAGAAAAACTCATATAAAATTAAAGTCCCTTTCTGAAATTTTCCTCTTATCGTTTTAAAGATATAATATTTTTCATAATGTTAAAGAAATTTTTTTAAATTTGCACCAAAAGAAACTTAGAAAACTACCTAAACCATATTATAACAAGAGCATTATTTTTATACCCTAACCCAACTAAATATAATTTATATTTGTTATAAAATAAATTACTACTAATCAAACCCCGATAATAATTTTTTTTCGATTAGGTCCAGAATGATTTTGGCGGAATAATGCATCCCCACACAAATTTTCACTTTGTCCTATATAAGAAATGAGCGTCGCTATTTAAGCCAAGATCGCAATTCTGCCTATTTCGGCACGAACATATATATATATATATATATAAAATATATATATATATATAATATATAAATATATATATATTATATATATATATATGGTCGTGCCGAATATGTAAAAACTGGTCAATTTAAAACAAAGAACCCCATTTAAAATTAAGTCTTTTTTTAAATTTTCTCTTATAACAATTAAAGATATATTTTTTTCATTAAATGTTAATGTGAAAAAAATTTCAATTTGGCACCAAAGGAACTTAGAAAACTTACCTACCCTATTATAACAAGAACAATTTATTTTAGCCTAAACCCAACTAAATATATGTTAGTATTGTTTACAATAATTTTGAATACTAAACAAACACAGCGGAAACATATTTTATTTTCGTTAGGTTCAGAATGAAAATTGGCGAAATTTATGTGCATACACAAATTTTCACAATTTGTCATATGGCAAGATGAGCGTTGCTATTAAAGACAACAAAGGCAAGTTCTTCTTATTCGGCACGACATATATATATATATAATTTATATAATATATATAAATATCTATATTATATATATAGTAATATATATAAATCAATATTATATAATATATATATAAGCACACACCACACATCACACTCACACGTTGGGACTTCAGAAAAGCCGAGTAGATATTTGCGAATGTGAGCCAAAATGTGCCTCTTCTCTCCCACTTTGGAATTTTTCCCATAGCTTCCAAGCCAAGACAATGAGATCAGCCGATAAACACGTTATAGTTCCTCTGGTTAAAGAACCATTGCAGGAGGTCACATAGCCCGCATTTCAAAAAAGGCTTCGAATGTAATTTTAAAACATGCAAATCGCTTGCCATATTTCTGACTTGGAGAGGTTTTATTTCATTTGAAGAAGGATCATAAGAAATGATCAAAGGATTTTGTGGTCCATTTTGGGTATCGGAAACTCTACTAAAGTTCATTTAATGCAACGTTTTTAAAAAAACAATTGAAATAAAGGTTTGAGAAGGCTTTATTTTTATTAACACATAGGTTCGTCTCCCCCACCCAGGCAGGGTGGCCCGAAAAAGAAAAACACCTTTCATCATTCACACCATCACTGTCTTGCCAAGGCAATGGCTGACTACTACAGTTATAAAACTGAAACATTAACAAACCTTCACCTCCCCACCTTTAGAGAGGCCGGCAACTGTACTTCCCATTTCTAGACTCATGTCCGGACTGCCCAGTTTCCCTGAACCCCCCCTACATAACTGTTACTTTTGCTCACACATCCAAACAGACACGTCAAGGATATAAAAAAAAAACCATTTGTCTCCATTCACGCACTCCTATCAAATACACTCAACGCTGCACTGCTTGGAAGTCAAAGCCCATCGCACACAAAACCTCCTTTAATTACACCCCTTCCCTCCCACCTTCTTCCTTAGGCCAGACCCCTAACCCCCGCTCTCCCTCCACTAACTATACCGATTTATACACTCCTGAAGTCATTCTGTTTCGTTCCATTCTCTCTACATGTCTGTAACCACCTCAACAGACCCTTTTTCCTCAGCCCCTGGACAACAGTTTTGGTATTCCCGCACCTCGCTCCTAATTTCCAAACTACGAATTCTCTGCATGTATGTTCACACCACACATTGCTCCTCAACCATGACATCTCCACTGCCTCCAGCCTTCTGTCCTCGCATGCAACATTCAACACCCATGCTTCACACCCATAAAAGGCGTTGGTAAAACTATACCTCATACATCCCCTCTTTTGCTTCCCACAACAAAAATTGCTTTTATCTCCAAAGAATCCTAAGTGCACCGTTCACCCCCTTTTTTTCCCTCATCAAATCTGGATTCACCTCAGTTCCTTTCCAAAACACGATCTGCTGACACTCCACACCTAAATTATCTGATACATTCACATAATCATAAGTACTAATAAGCATTAACTTTCTTGATTATTAACGAAAGTACGCACCTTTTTTTTTCAACATAACTGGTGTGAGAGCAGTCACTCAGGAATTCCTGACACAAAGCAGCAACTTCCACATAAAATTGGGCTTCGGCCCACCGAGCTCTCAAGCAAGGAAAAACTTAAAATAATGTTATTTTTAAACTAGGAACGCTTTGTGGAAATTCGGCAAGCGAAGGTGGCATGTCTTGGCGCTACTGGAATAACGTAGTCAATATTCACGTCCGGAGACTAACCACTACTCTTTGCATATATTAAACGTTTTTATATTCGAAATACTTGACCACGATACAATACATATCCTACATGTAGCCAGGTATTCCGCTTCTAATCTAGAACGTTATTTTCGCAAATTAAGAGTGGGAAGGACATAATACACGTATTCAAGTTGGTGATGTACCTGAGTTGAGGTGTACATTAGCCAAGAGTTAATTGCTTGGTTACCAATTATTATCTGTGAGACCATGATATCCCATTTCATCACATCAAGCGTCGTTGTGTATGATATTTTTTACGAACAAAATGGAATTCCCTGTTATATACAGCGGAGAGTTGAGCCCCGACGTAATTTCAAACACCGGTGCTTTCCTGGTCCCTAAAAAATATACACATTCCGGATATAATTATACTAAATCATAACTCGACATATCCAAACAAATATTGTCGTCCCCTTAAAACTCTCATCCTTTATAAAAAGTAATTATCTCGTTGTGTAAGAATGTTATATAATACCGACAAGATGAATAGACACATTTGCAACATCAGTGTATCTATAATAAAGACTTTTCGCCAACCAGATGGCTTTAATCAATACAAAATTCAGACAACTGTGAAACAGTATAACTATGTTTCGAGAAGATGAGTAATCAACCCTCACAATCCGTTCCTCACCTGTAAACTCTAATGTTCAGTATATATGTAGAGGAATTACTGGTTCTGTAACTCGTCAACCTCTATAAGTAATATTTATTTTTTTCCAACACACTTGCCGGTACCCCACAAGAGAGAGGTCCTGGATGCCTTTTAACAAGTAGTGACCATGATGTAATAGCGGCACAAATGCCGTGATAAAGAAAAACAGGAAAAGTTGTACGATGGATCTATAACTTCCTGATAAATATGAAACAAAAAATAATAGTAAACAAGTAAAGTCTGAGCAGCTACGGTAAAAAGCTTTGTTCCACAAGGCACAAGTACACGCTCCCATTCAATACCTCATCCTCATTCTGACATAGACAGAGATGTAACCATATCTCCTGTTTTCTTCCTTTGTGATGACACCCGGATCACCAGACAGTGGACCACCATCGAAGACACTGCGAGACTCCAAGTGGACATCAATCAAATCTATCAAATGGGCCACACAAACAATAATGAAGTTCAATGAAGAGAAATTTCAAATTACTTAGATATGGAAAAACTTAGGAACATTAAAAATTATCAGGAGATTACAACAAATTCTAGCCATACAATAGAGCGAAAACGTAATGTGGAGGACCTGGGAGTGATAATGACAGAGTATCACACCTCAAGACTTCAACAATATCATCTACCGCATCTGCCTAAGGAAAATAATACGAATGGACAATGAGAACCTTCAAAACTAGGGTCGCCAAGGCCGTGATGATTTCTCTTGAAATCGCTTGTTCTCTCTAGGCTGGAATACTGCTGTACACAAACATTATCATGATAATGTGAGTAGTCCACGAAAGCGCTTAGAATTCACAATTTCTATCACAGTGGGTTGTTTTGCATATTAACACATCGGCCTCCCCCACCAAGGCAGGAGTGTGCCCGAAAAAGAAAAAACATTCATCATCAATTCACTCCATCACTGTCTTGGCCAGAGCACGCTGACACTACAGTTATCAAACTGAAGCACTAACACCTGTCCTTCGAGCGCCCGGCGCGTACATCCCGATCTCTAGTATCAAGTCCGGCTACTGTTTTTCCCTGAATCCCTTCATAAATGTTACCTTACACGCCAACAGCACTAAGTCCAAAAAACCATAATTTAGGCATACTTGTTTGAAGTCAAAGCCCCTTCACACACAAAATCCTCCTTTTAACTAACCCCTCCCTCCCAACCTTTCGCAAGGCCCGACCCCTACCCTGTCTTCCCTCCACTACAGATTTATACATTCTCGAAGTCATTCTATTTTGTTTCCCTTCTCTCTACATATCTGAACCAACCTCAACAATCCCTCAGCCCTCTGGATAATAGTTTATGGTAATCCTGCACCTCCTCCTATTTCCAGAACTACGAATTCTCCTGGCCTTATATTTACACACATTTGCCCTCATGCATGAACATCTCACTGCCTCCAGCCTTCTCCTCGCTTGCCAACATCACCACCCAAGTTCACACACATATAAAAGCGTTGTATAGCTATACTCTCTATTCATTACCTCTTTGCTTCCATGGCAAAGCTTTTTTGTTTCCACAGACACATCATCTTTTTCCGTCCATCAATTCCTATGATTCACCTCATCTTTCATAGAACCCTTGCTGAACATTCCATTCCAATCACATATCCCAGTCTTCATCACCTCATTTTTTTGTTATCATCATCACCTTACTCTCTCTATATTCACTTATATCGTTATTTCTTACATGCCCCTACCAAACTCATCCACCAACCTCTGCAACTTCTCTTCAGATCTCCAAAAACACAGAGTCATCAGCAAAAAGCAACTGTTTTTTTTTTTCAAACCAATACCCACTTTGTGGTAGATCTGTACATTTATCCCACCCTCTTGCCTTTCACTTCTCTTACGACAACATCTATAAATATATTGAACAACCATGGTGACATCACACCATCCCTGTCTAAGGCTTTAACCTTTTCCTGGGAAATAATCTACCTCTCCCTACATCCTCTAGCCTGACTTCACTATCCTCGTAAAGACTTTTCACTGATATTTATAGGTTGGTAATACAGGCAACCACCCGGGAAGGTACTACCGTCCTACCAAATATGTGTGAAACACAAGCCTTAATTTGATTACATGATGGTAAGGATGCTGGGTGTCTTTTTCTGTCTCATAAACAGCAAGGTTTCAGGACGTCTTGCTACTTCTACTTACACTTAGTCACACTACACATACAGTACAAGCACATATAACACACCCTCTGGGTTTTCTTCTATTTTCTTCCTAGTTACTTTTTCTCGTTTATTTTCTGCTTATCTCCATGGGGAGTGGAACAGATTCTTCCTCCGTATCATGCGTGTCGTAGGTGACCTAAATCCCCGGAGCAATAGGCTAGTAACCCCCCCCCTTCTCCTGTATAAACTACTAAGACAAAGAAAACGAAATTGAGTGCAATGAGAGAAACAGTAATATACAGAAGGATTAATAGATGTTAGGGTGTGCCATTTTTCCCCTTCTTATTTTGGTTACTTATAATAATATATAATAATAAATAATAATCATAATAAGATAATAAATAATAATAATAATAATATTAATATCTTTATTTCTGCAATTACGTGTAGAAGGTATACAGGCCTAGCTGACAACAGTGACAACTACTATATAGAAAGCGCTTGTTATGTGGGGCAATTCGGGCAAATAGTTCACTTTTTTTTCCAGGAATGCAACTCGCACTGTCAACTAACACCCAGGTAGGAACCCATTTTACTGATGGGTGAAAAGGGACAACAGCTGTAAGGAAACACGCCCAATGTTTCACCATTTCCGGAAACGAACCAATGAACCCTCAGCGTGTGAAGCGAGAGGCTTTGCCTACCAGGGCCACGGGGCCACCTGTCTCACTCGTTTAAACGTGAATGAAAGTTAAGCGTAGAAAAGTTTAATTATTTTAGATAATTGAGAGTGATCCATTCGTGGGTGTGAATCTTCAGTATTGATCAGTCTGCCACAACCGGTCAAACCTCCTCTGTAACATACTAAAAAACAACATGAACGGCCTGTGTTCAGTTTCACGAATTCTGCTTCATTTCACACGTGCTGTAGAAAAAAAGTTAAGAATTTTCGAAACTACGTAGAGAGTCAATATAAAGACTAAATTGTATGAAAGGGCAGAAATCCCCATTGTTATCTAAGCGAAATGGTTGCGATAATATGTTTGAAGCAACGTGGCGAAAACGAACAAAGAGAGTATCCCTCACCAAGAATGGCGCGAGTGTAGCGCTCAGTAGAAAAGTTGAAACTGGTGAATACAGAGTTAGTGGAAACTTTTCCAGAACTGACCCACCAATGGCTGAAGCTTGGATAAAGACTCCTTGAAGAGTAAAGAAGTTTTTAATCAATGTTGACTAATGGTGATGCGATATTGATTCTAAGAAAAAGAGTTATTTGGAAATAATTCCTGGATGACGATCCTCTAGAGGAGGCTGAGACCTCCAAAAGAGAAGAATCCCGTAAAGATGCAAAAAAGAATTTAGATCCTTCCTCCGAATGAATTGTCGACGTCGGACTATGAGAATACCGAGGAATTTGAGCTTAAAGCCGAATCCAAAAGCCTAGTAATCAATAAATTCCAAAAAAGTTTGAGGTGACTGAATCAGAAGCGTTCGTATCAACACGATATCCTTAAACCAGGTAAAGCAATCTCACTTGCTAACAGGGATGGGGAATCACAGAGGCTTAACAGGCTGAGCTCACTATCGCCTTCATCAGACTATCGGAACTGATGCCAGTAAAAAGTGTCCTCCTCGTCTGTCACGACTGGAAACAAGTCAGTGCAAGAGTGGTGGCCAATGTGCTAAAATCCTTGCGGAGTTAATTGAAAAACCCAAAACTGTTCTCAATGCATTGGTACCAAAAAAAATCGTCAATTAAAACTACTAATAAAATTAAAGAAATGCATGCAGTCCTGACGACATTAACGAGATAAAGAAGAGCTGTTATTCCATCTTACCAATCAGGTAAAGACGCGAGGAGGACCAGAGAAATCAACGTATATGAAGAACTTATAGAAGAGTTGGTTCAGTGCACTAAAGTGTTTTGGCAACCGCCTTTAACAATATAAGTTGAGACCAACACGGAAGAAGAATCAAAAAGATAATTGTTTCTGAGTGTGATATCTTTGTGTTCTTTGTAGTTGTGTCATTCTCGGATTTATAGACTTAAGATGTGTGTGTAGCAAGAAGTTGTAAGATATTGAACAACTAAGTTTTGGATTTCAATCAGGACTTCGTATGTTGCCTAAAATTCGAGTTAGAGATGGCCCTTGATAGCTATGCTTTATTGTTTGATGATTTTTCTAGTGACAAAAGGTGGATGATGTCCGCTAAACCTTTCTTACCTATTTTCTTCCTGTCTTACACACATTATTTACTGTTCTATCTGACTATATCCTTTACCTCCCTTTTCTTTTAATCCATATTTTGGCCTAATTCAAACAGTTTTTTCATATACACATTCTTTGAGGTTAAAGATATTGAATAAATCTACGAGTGAGAAGGAGAGTTGTGAAAAACCTCCCATATGCGCTGTAGGCCTACTGAAGTCTCCTCTATACTTGTGTTCTTTGTAGATGAATGGTTCAGAGAACCGACATGTTGAAAAATTAGTACACATGTAGCAACTCTTGGGAATCTTTAATTGAGAAACTGTTATTCGCCACACAGTGGCTTTCATCAGTCATACGTAGGAGAAACTTGAAGAACAGGAGGAGAATCAGTCCTCAGCCTTGAGTCGATGTGTTCATCCATTCAAGATTGATGGACTGAACACATCGACTCTAGGTTGAGGACTGATTACCTCAATCTCCTCCTGGTTCTCAAGTTTCTCCTACGTTGGACTGGATGAAGCCACTGTGTGGCGAAACGTTTCCTCAAAAAAGATTCCAAGATTGCACATGGTTTAATTTATCAACTGTGTTCCTTATGTTACATACAGGACACACATAGCAGTTACTTTCTCATGGCTCCCTTTAAAACTTATACTCTTCTTAACACCAGTCTGAATCTTCCTCTTTTACACTCTGTATTTCTCTCCGCATTTAAAGGTAAACATCACATTGCATACATAAATTAATATATAAATTCCTTTTCCAACACTTCTTCAGTTTAAACTGCTTATTTTTCACCTCGTTCCTAGTTTATACAGATATACAAGGAGAGGAATATTATTCAGCGAGATAGACCAAGCATAAACCGATAGTGATTGACCGAGAGATCGTGTAGAGATGATCAAACATCCCTACCACTGACTCTTACCATTATTCTGCAGCATGTCGCTACAAGAAGAAGGTGTTTATAATTGCGATGCTCCCTACTGAGGGTTCAGTTACTCACGACCTACAGTTCTGCTCTCATGCGCAAAGCTAAACGTTTATGCTGGACAGTAATTTTATGATTCCCAAATATTATGATCAACAGGTGGACTCGCCACCTGCACTGTACATGTGACTGTGCATGGGTGTTTGTAACAACAGTAGGCTGACACCGGGCAGCACTGTAGTTTTACATAGATCTAGTTACTGTGAGGTGGGCTCAACAGGTGAGCTGACGCCTGCAACACTGTAGTTTAAATTGACAAGTTACTTGTGTGGCGGGCTTCAACAGTTGAGCTGACACCTGCAACACGGTAGTTTAAATTTGATCAAGTTACTGTGTGGTGGGCTCACGGGTTGAGCTGACCCCTGTAAACACTGTAGTTTAGAGGGCACACAATACTACGTTTATATTGGGTTCAACGGGTAACTAGCAACATAAAACACTATAGGTTATAAGGATAAAGTCTTAGTATTGGGCTCACAGGTTGTACGCGACACCTAGAACACATTAATTAACAAGATTCAATTGATTGAACTAAGTGTTGACATAACGGGTGAGTGTCAGACTGCAAGTTGCCTTGGAGTGTTGAATCACACAGCCATAACATCACTCACTTCCCGGGAGAGGATCCTCATAAGAGAGAAGGAAAGGGGGGAGGCAGCCATAACTTCACTCACTCCCTGGAGATGATCCTGACAGTCATAACTACACCACTCCTGGAGGAGTCCTCACTGACATATTTGATGAAGAATGTCAATATTATTCAAGTGTACAAGTGTTTCAAATGAAGAAATATTTTTTTTATTTTAGACAATTGTTTGAGTTTAAGGAACAACTTGACGGATAAAGGAGCCAGCCTTATCTAGAGTTGTACACACCTGATAATACCAACACGGTCTTCACTAACTGCTTGTGTTGTAGTCGCGGAGACTACAACAAACCAAAGCTAACAAAAGTATTTAGTAACGTGGCACTAATACTTCGTGTTTTGGAAAATAAATAACCCAAACATGAATTTTAAGTCTTTGGGAATAATACCAAGGTTCCAACAAATTCCCAGCAAGAGTATCACATCGCGCGCTCACTCACAAAAGATAATCACTTCGCGCGTTCACTCACAAAAAAGTATCACTTCGCGCGCTCACTCACAAAAAGCGGTGACTCGCCTGGCTGTGTGGACCAACAACGGTCCACCAGCGACTGCCGCCTCCAACTGAATTTCCAGCTCAACCTTCCCATTCCAGCCCACAATGTTCCCATTCCAGCCAACTTCACGCAGACATCAGCGCCGACAGTCTTTTCTCGCATCGTGAGTGCCAGATAACGCAACTACCAACTCGGAAAGTACGGTGAACGCAGATTGCACTTCCAAACTTTGCAGAAAAAGTTCCAATAGTCTGGATGTTTTTACGAAATAAAAATTTCTTCAATACTTTTCGTGTTTTGTTTATTTATATTTGAAGAGTAAATGCAATAATATTAGCTGTAAGAATTTATTGTTTATATTACGCTAATATGAATGATCAGCTACACAAGACCAGGATCCCGTTCCCTCATCTGCTCACGAGAAGAAAAGGCAAGACTGATGACCATGTGGTGGTGATGTGAGACAGACTGGAATTCCCTATTTAAGTAGAAATGTGGGTAGAGAGTTCCAGTCATGGTAGTGATCTGTGAAACAGAATTCCCTGTCATGGTTGAGAGGGAAGGAAAATACCACCCTTGCTATGGTAGTCATCATGTGAGGGAGGGACCACACTATTTTCTGTGCTTGTGGTCATGTGAGAGAGAGACCACTACTGTGCTTGAGGTCATGTGAGAGAGAACCACTACAGTGCTTGTGTCAATGTGAGAGAGAGACCACTACTGTGCTTGTGGTCCATGTGAAGGAGAGGATGATACCACACTACTGTGGCTTGTGTCATGGAGGGAGACCACACTACTGTTCTGGTGGTCATAGGAGAGACCCCACTACTAATGCTTGTGGTCATGAGAGAGACCAACTACTGCGCTTGAGGAACATGATGGAGAGACCATGCTGGTGTATAGTGAGCTTCGATTGTGATGTAAATAAAATGACCCCCCCCCCCCCCCTTTTTTTTTATGTTGAGGATATGTAAAGGAGAAAAGGCATGTTGGTATAGAAGTGAAGAAATGGCCATGGTGGTCGTAGTATGAGTGGAGGCCATGATGTGTGACCGTGAAGAAGAACCATATGGATGTCGGCTGTATGTTGGTACCTCTAGAGAAGGCTGTATGTTTGAACTCTAGTGTAGGCTGTATGTTTGAACTCTAGTGTAGGCTGTATGTTTGTACTCTAGTGTAAACTGTATGTTTGTACTCTAGTTTAGGCTGTATGTTTGCACTCTAGTGTAGGCTGTATGTTTGTACTCTGGTGTAGGCTGTATGTTTGTACTGTCTAATATTCTGTATGTTTGTACTCTATTGCGGCTGTAAGTGTGTACTCTAGTGTAGGCTGTATGTTTGAACTCTAGTGTAGGATGCATGTTTGAACTCTAGTGTAGGCTGTATGTTTGTACTCTAGTGTAGGCTGTATGTTTGTACTCTAGTGTAAGGCTAGTATGTTTGTACTCTAGTTTAGGCTGATGTTTGGTACTCTAGTGTTAGGCTGTATGTTTGTACCGTAAGTGTATTCTGTATGTTGTACTCTAGTGTAGGCTGATTGTTGAACTGCTAGAGAGCTGAATGTTTAACTCTAGTGTAGGCTGTATGTTTGTACTCTAGTGTAGGCTGTATGTTTGCACTCTAGTGTAGGTTGTATGTTTGTACTCTAGTGTAGGCTGTATGTTTGTACTCTAGTGTAGGCTGTATGTTTGTACTCTAGTGTAGGCTGTATGTTTGTACTCTAGTGTAGGCTGTATGTTTGTACTCTAGTGTAGGCTGTATGTTTGTACTCTAGTGTAGGATGTATGTTTGTATTCTAGTGTAGGCTGTATGTTAGTACTCTAGTGTAGGTTGTGTGTTTGTACTCTAGTACAGGATGTATGTTTGTACTCTAGTGTAAGCTGTATGTTAGTACTTTAGTGTAGGCTGTATGTTTGTACTCTAGTGTAAACTGTGTGTTTGTACTCTAGTGTAAACTGTGTGTTTGTACTCTAGTGTAGGCTGTATGTTTGTGTTCTAGTGTAGGCTGTATTTTTGTGTCTAGTGTAGGTTGTATGTTTTGTGTTCTATGTAGGCTGTTATGTTTGTGTTCTAGTGTAGGTTGTATGTTTGTGTTCTAGTGTAGGCTGTATGTTTGTGTTCTAGTGTAGGTTGTATGTTTGTGTTCTAGTGTAGGTTGTATGTTTGTTCTAATTGTCGGGTTGTATTTTGTGTTCTAGTTGTAGGCTGTATTTTGTGTTCTAGTGTAGGTTGTATGTTTGTGTTCTAGTGTAGGTTGTATGTTTGTGTTCTAGTGTAGGCTGTATGTTTGTGTTCTAGTGTAGGTTGTATGTTTGTGTTCTAGTGTAGGTTGTATGTTTGTGTTCTAGTGTAGGTTGTATGGTTTGTGTTCTAGTTTGTAAGGCTGTATGTTTGTGTTCTAGTGTAGGCTGTATTTGTGTGAGTTCTAGTGTAGGTGTATGTTTTGTGTTCTGTGTAGGTTGTATGTTTGTGTTCTAGGTAGGTTGTTTTTTTGTTCTAGTGTAGGCTGTAATGTTTGTGTTCTAGGTAGTTGTATGTTTGTGTTTCTAGTGTAGGTTGTATGTTTGTGTTCTAGTGTAGGTTTGTTATGTTGTGTTCAGTGTAGTTGTATGTTTTGTGGTTAGTGTAGGCTGTATGTTTGTGTTCTAGTGTAGGCTGTATGTTTGTGTTCTAGTTGTAGTTTGTATGTTTTGTGTTCTAGTGTAGGTGTATGTTTGTGTTCTAGTGTAGGTTTATGTTGTGTTTTCTAGATGTAGGTTGTTATGTTAGGGTTCTAGTGTAGGCTGTATGTTTGTTATCTAGTGTAGGTTTGTATAGTTTGTGTTCTGTGTAGACTGGATGTTTGTGTTCTAGTGTAGGTGTATATTGTGTCTAGTGTAGGCTTATGTTTGTTTTCTAGTGTAGGTTGTATGTTTGTGTTGTGTTTGTTCTAGTGTAGGTTGTCTGTTTTGTGTTGTGTTTGTTCTAGTGTAGGATTGTATGTTTGTGTTGTGTTTGTTTCTAGTGTGGGCTGTATGTTTGTGCTGTGTTTTGTTCTAGTGTAGGTTGTATGTTTGTGTTCTAGTGTAGGATTGTATGTTTGTGTTTGTGTTTGTTCTAGTGTAGGTTGTCTGTTTGTGTTGTGTTTGTTCTAGTGTTTGCTGTAAGTTTGTGCTGTGTTTGTTTCTAGTTGGGCTGGCTGTATGTTTTCTGTGTTTGTTCTAGTGTGGGCTGTATGTTGTTGCTGTGTTTGTTCTAGTGTGGGTTGTATGTTTGTGCTGTTTTTGTTCTAGTGTTGGCTGTATTTGTGCTGATGTTTGTTCTAGTGTGGGCTTATGTTTTGTGCCAGTGTTTGTTTCTAGTGTTGGCTGTATGTTTTGCTGTGTTTGTTCTAGTGTGGGCTGTATATTTGTGACATTTTTGTGCTGTGTGTTTGTTCTAGTGAGGCTGTATGTTTGTGCTGTGTTTGTTTCTAGTGTGGGCCTGTATGTTTGTGCTGTGTTTGTCTAGTGTGGGCTGTATGTTTTTGCTGTGTTTGTTCTAGTGTGGGTTGTCTGTTTGGTGCTGTGTTTTGTTCTAGTGTGGGCTGTATGTTTGTGCTGTGTTGTTTCTAGTGTGGGCCTGTATGTTTGTGCTGTGTTTGTTCTAGTGAGGGCTGTATGTTTGTGCTGTGTTTGTTCAGTGGGTGGCAACAAATTCGTGTTCTGAGTTGCTCTAGTAATAAGATGTATTTTTGTACTCTGTGTGTGCTAGTGTGAGAGATATGCTTGTACTCTGTGTGTGCTTTAGTGTTTAAAAGATATGCTTCGTACTCTGTTGTGATGCTCTAAAGTGTGAAGATATGCTTGTACCTCTGTGTGTGCTTTAGTGTGAGAGATATGCTTGTACTCTGTGTGTGCTCTAGTGTGAGAGATATGCTTGTACTCTGTGTGTGCTCTAGTGTGAGAGATATGCTTGTACTCTGTGTGTGCTCTAGTGTGAGAGAGATCTTTGTACCTTGTGTGTGCTCTATGTGATAGCTATGCTGTACTCTGTGTGTGCTTTAGTTGAGAGATAATGCTTTGTACTCTGTGGTGTGATTTAGTGTGAGAGATATGCTTGTACTCTGTGTGTGCTTTAGTGTGAGAGATATGCTTGTACTCTGTGTGTGTCTCTATGTGAGAGATATGCTGGGGGGGGGGGGGGGGTGACTCTGTGTGTGCATTAGTGGGAGATATGCTTGTACTCTGTGTGTGGCTTTAGTGTGATAGAAATGCTGTACTCCTGTGTGTGCTTAGTGTGGAGAGATAGCTTGTACTTCTGTGTAGTGCTCTAGTGTGAGAGATTATGCTTGTCCACTGTTTTTTTTTTTGCTCTAGTGTGAGAGATATGCTTGTACTCTGTGTGTGCTCTAGTGTGAGAGATATGCTTGTACTCTGTGTGTGCTCTAGTGTGAGAGATATGCTTGTACTCTGTGTGTGCTCTAGTGTGTAAGATTATGCTTGGTACTTCTATGTGTGCTCAATGAGAGAGAACTGCTTGTACTCTGTGTGTCTCTAGTGTGAAGATATACTATGTACGTTCTGAGTGTGCTCTAGTCTAGGGTATAGTTTTGTGTTTGTTATATGTGCTTGTAGGTGAGAGATTTGTACTCCGTTAATTACGAACTTTATGTATGAACAATGTCAATGAATTAACTCAACAGAATACCACGTCTGGGTTTCCGCATCAAATATTATTTCAACTCAGGTTATGTCGTAATTAACGACTCTTCAATTAATGAACATTCATTAGCAAGAACTCTTCCATACGTCCTCCCTCCAATATGATATCCGATTTTTCTTTACCTAACTCGTTTGACACCCTCATCACCTTACTCTTATCTATGTTCACTATCAATTTTTATCTTTGCACACACTCCCAAACTCGTCCACTAACCTTTGCAACTTCTCTTAAGAATCTCCCAAAAGCACTGTATCATAAGCAAAAAGTAACTGTGTCAACTCCCATTTTATACTGGATTCCCCATAATTTAATCCCACTCCTCTCCCAACACCCTCGTATTTGCTTCTTTCACAACTACATCTATAAATATGTTTAACAGTGGGAGGTAACACCTCTGGAACTGGACTGAGGAACATCATCCCCAGAGACAAGAATTAACTTCAGGGAAAACTCTGAGATTCTCCACACAGCTGTTTGGAATATTTTTTCTGTTTTCCCTATGTTCTTTATTCTATGTGGACTTTATTTAACGACAGGTACATTAACAAAATTGCATCAACAAAAACAAATGACAGTATGAACAAATAACATCCTCAGAGCTACATCTCCAAATACTTCATCCACTCCTTGGCTGGTGCGGGCGTCTCTAAAAGAGGAAAGTGGCCTCTTTCCTGATCCTTGGTTTTTCTGTGATAAGTTTTTTTAACCCAGCTCTTTGAGGAACTTAGAAGCACACTTGCCCCATGCCTCCCAAGGGCAAGCCCACATCTCTTTTCGCCTAATAAAGGCATTTTCTAAAGTCAAGTTTGACTATGGTCCCTGTCTTCTGGTAAGTCCCTGATATACCCCTTCTGCAGAACTCCGCTTCATTGCCTTGAGATACCTCATAGTCCAGTCGGTGTGGCTGGAGTAAACTGGCAGCTACTACGTGAATGTTTCTTTTGGCAACAAGACGGCGAAGAGTGCTACTGACAGCAATGGACCTGATTTCCCCAGCCTGTCTCTTCAAAGCGTATATATGAGCTCCGTAAAAGAACGGTTTAATTTCTTCTGGAATCCGCCCAACCAGACAGTCGTTGACGAAGGTTGTTAACTCAGAGAGAAGAATTGATGCAGCTGTGCCGAGTACTGGATTTACCATCTCTCTGATGTGTTGTGGTTGAATTCCAATGTAACCTCCTGCAGATCCTGCTGGAAATGACATTATCGCTCTATAGACTTCTGTTTATGTCAAAATTTGCTGTCGCAGTTATGTGATCTTCCTCAGGTCGTATGTGTTAACGACCGCTAATGATCCTGTTTTGGTGGTGCTTGCTTCTTAGTGCTTTGACTGTTGGCCACATCTGTTTTGAGAGCAAGGTGTCATCACCTGTGAATTATTCTTATTGCCCCCATTTGTTACCTTCTTTGATTTTTTGGTAAACCTGAGAGCAGATTTTCTCGTTTTCATTGGAATTTTTCTTTGGTCTGCCTCGTGATTCCTCGATGATGGGGCAGCAGGGTCACGAATTTCTGTCTCTGCGTAGTTGCAACTGTCTTTAATAACTGATGTGGTTTATTGCAATTTGCCGCCTCTTGCAGAAACTGCATGACAGAATTGCCGAACAGGAGCAATTTGCACCAAGCCTTAATGGTGACTCGAGCTTCAATTGGTTGGAACCACCAATCCACCTACTTAAGAATGTCTGGGAAAATTCCTTGCCGCATCTGGGACGAGCCGCTTTAGGATGTGAAGAGAGGGCATCCGCAAGCAATTGGCCATAATAAAAAAAAATCTGAATTCCCATTCAGAAGATCGCAGTTGATGAGGTTTCCATTGAAATTTTCAACTGCCTGTGAGGCTGTGGGGCTGCTTTCCTGAAGTAACAGATGTTGATCCAGCACACCCTTTGTGCGCACGGAAAGGCCATTCCAGTTATATATATATATATTAAATATATATATATATAATATATATATATATATGTCGAGCCGAATATGTAAAACTGGTCATTTAGCAAGAAAAACTCATATAAAATTAAAGTCCCTTTCTGAAATTTTCCTCTTATCGTTTTAAAGATATAATATTTTTCATAATGTTAAAGAAATTTTTTTAAATTTGCACCAAAAGAAACTTAGAAAACTACCTAAACCATATTATAACAAGAGCATTATTTTTATACCCTAACCCAACTAAATATAATTTATATTTGTTATAAAATAAATTACTACTAATCAAACCCCGATAATAATTTTTTTTCGATTAGGTCCAGAATGATTTTGGCGGAATAATGCATCCCCACACAAATTTTCACTTTGTCCTATATAAGAAATGAGCGTCGCTATTTAAGCCAAGATCGCAATTCTGCCTATTTCGGCACGAACATATATATATATATATATATAAAATATATATATATATATAATATATAAATATATATATATTATATATATATATATGGTCGTGCCGAATATGTAAAAACTGGTCAATTTAAAACAAAGAACCCCATTTAAAATTAAGTCTTTTTTTAAATTTTCTCTTATAACAATTAAAGATATATTTTTTTCATTAAATGTTAATGTGAAAAAAATTTCAATTTGGCACCAAAGGAACTTAGAAAACTTACCTACCCTATTATAACAAGAACAATTTATTTTAGCCTAAACCCAACTAAATATATGTTAGTATTGTTTACAATAATTTTGAATACTAAACAAACACAGCGGAAACATATTTTATTTTCGTTAGGTTCAGAATGAAAATTGGCGAAATTTATGTGCATACACAAATTTTCACAATTTGTCATATGGCAAGATGAGCGTTGCTATTAAAGACAACAAAGGCAAGTTCTTCTTATTCGGCACGACATATATATATATATAATTTATATAATATATATAAATATCTATATTATATATATAGTAATATATATAAATCAATATTATATAATATATATATAAGCACACACCACACATCACACTCACACGTTGGGACTTCAGAAAAGCCGAGTAGATATTTGCGAATGTGAGCCAAAATGTGCCTCTTCTCTCCCACTTTGGAATTTTTCCCATAGCTTCCAAGCCAAGACAATGAGATCAGCCGATAAACACGTTATAGTTCCTCTGGTTAAAGAACCATTGCAGGAGGTCACATAGCCCGCATTTCAAAAAAGGCTTCGAATGTAATTTTAAAACATGCAAATCGCTTGCCATATTTCTGACTTGGAGAGGTTTTATTTCATTTGAAGAAGGATCATAAGAAATGATCAAAGGATTTTGTGGTCCATTTTGGGTATCGGAAACTCTACTAAAGTTCATTTAATGCAACGTTTTTAAAAAAACAATTGAAATAAAGGTTTGAGAAGGCTTTATTTTTATTAACACATAGGTTCGTCTCCCCCACCCAGGCAGGGTGGCCCGAAAAAGAAAAACACCTTTCATCATTCACACCATCACTGTCTTGCCAAGGCAATGGCTGACTACTACAGTTATAAAACTGAAACATTAACAAACCTTCACCTCCCCACCTTTAGAGAGGCCGGCAACTGTACTTCCCATTTCTAGACTCATGTCCGGACTGCCCAGTTTCCCTGAACCCCCCCTACATAACTGTTACTTTTGCTCACACATCCAAACAGACACGTCAAGGATATAAAAAAAAAACCATTTGTCTCCATTCACGCACTCCTATCAAATACACTCAACGCTGCACTGCTTGGAAGTCAAAGCCCATCGCACACAAAACCTCCTTTAATTACACCCCTTCCCTCCCACCTTCTTCCTTAGGCCAGACCCCTAACCCCCGCTCTCCCTCCACTAACTATACCGATTTATACACTCCTGAAGTCATTCTGTTTCGTTCCATTCTCTCTACATGTCTGTAACCACCTCAACAGACCCTTTTTCCTCAGCCCCTGGACAACAGTTTTGGTATTCCCGCACCTCGCTCCTAATTTCCAAACTACGAATTCTCTGCATGTATGTTCACACCACACATTGCTCCTCAACCATGACATCTCCACTGCCTCCAGCCTTCTGTCCTCGCATGCAACATTCAACACCCATGCTTCACACCCATAAAAGGCGTTGGTAAAACTATACCTCATACATCCCCTCTTTTGCTTCCCACAACAAAAATTGCTTTTATCTCCAAAGAATCCTAAGTGCACCGTTCACCCCCTTTTTTTCCCTCATCAAATCTGGATTCACCTCAGTTCCTTTCCAAAACACGATCTGCTGACACTCCACACCTAAATTATCTGATACATTCACATAATCATAAGTACTAATAAGCATTAACTTTCTTGATTATTAACGAAAGTACGCACCTTTTTTTTTCAACATAACTGGTGTGAGAGCAGTCACTCAGGAATTCCTGACACAAAGCAGCAACTTCCACATAAAATTGGGCTTCGGCCCACCGAGCTCTCAAGCAAGGAAAAACTTAAAATAATGTTATTTTTAAACTAGGAACGCTTTGTGGAAATTCGGCAAGCGAAGGTGGCATGTCTTGGCGCTACTGGAATAACGTAGTCAATATTCACGTCCGGAGACTAACCACTACTCTTTGCATATATTAAACGTTTTTATATTCGAAATACTTGACCACGATACAATACATATCCTACATGTAGCCAGGTATTCCGCTTCTAATCTAGAACGTTATTTTCGCAAATTAAGAGTGGGAAGGACATAATACACGTATTCAAGTTGGTGATGTACCTGAGTTGAGGTGTACATTAGCCAAGAGTTAATTGCTTGGTTACCAATTATTATCTGTGAGACCATGATATCCCATTTCATCACATCAAGCGTCGTTGTGTATGATATTTTTTACGAACAAAATGGAATTCCCTGTTATATACAGCGGAGAGTTGAGCCCCGACGTAATTTCAAACACCGGTGCTTTCCTGGTCCCTAAAAAATATACACATTCCGGATATAATTATACTAAATCATAACTCGACATATCCAAACAAATATTGTCGTCCCCTTAAAACTCTCATCCTTTATAAAAAGTAATTATCTCGTTGTGTAAGAATGTTATATAATACCGACAAGATGAATAGACACATTTGCAACATCAGTGTATCTATAATAAAGACTTTTCGCCAACCAGATGGCTTTAATCAATACAAAATTCAGACAACTGTGAAACAGTATAACTATGTTTCGAGAAGATGAGTAATCAACCCTCACAATCCGTTCCTCACCTGTAAACTCTAATGTTCAGTATATATGTAGAGGAATTACTGGTTCTGTAACTCGTCAACCTCTATAAGTAATATTTATTTTTTTCCAACACACTTGCCGGTACCCCACAAGAGAGAGGTCCTGGATGCCTTTTAACAAGTAGTGACCATGATGTAATAGCGGCACAAATGCCGTGATAAAGAAAAACAGGAAAAGTTGTACGATGGATCTATAACTTCCTGATAAATATGAAACAAAAAATAATAGTAAACAAGTAAAGTCTGAGCAGCTACGGTAAAAAGCTTTGTTCCACAAGGCACAAGTACACGCTCCCATTCAATACCTCATCCTCATTCTGACATAGACAGAGATGTAACCATATCTCCTGTTTTCTTCCTTTGTGATGACACCCGGATCACCAGACAGTGGACCACCATCGAAGACACTGCGAGACTCCAAGTGGACATCAATCAAATCTATCAAATGGGCCACACAAACAATAATGAAGTTCAATGAAGAGAAATTTCAAATTACTTAGATATGGAAAAACTTAGGAACATTAAAAATTATCAGGAGATTACAACAAATTCTAGCCATACAATAGAGCGAAAACGTAATGTGGAGGACCTGGGAGTGATAATGACAGAGTATCACACCTCAAGACTTCAACAATATCATCTACCGCATCTGCCTAAGGAAAATAATACGAATGGACAATGAGAACCTTCAAAACTAGGGTCGCCAAGGCCGTGATGATTTCTCTTGAAATCGCTTGTTCTCTCTAGGCTGGAATACTGCTGTACACAAACATTATCATGATAATGTGAGTAGTCCACGAAAGCGCTTAGAATTCACAATTTCTATCACAGTGGGTTGTTTTGCATATTAACACATCGGCCTCCCCCACCAAGGCAGGAGTGTGCCCGAAAAAGAAAAAACATTCATCATCAATTCACTCCATCACTGTCTTGGCCAGAGCACGCTGACACTACAGTTATCAAACTGAAGCACTAACACCTGTCCTTCGAGCGCCCGGCGCGTACATCCCGATCTCTAGTATCAAGTCCGGCTACTGTTTTTCCCTGAATCCCTTCATAAATGTTACCTTACACGCCAACAGCACTAAGTCCAAAAAACCATAATTTAGGCATACTTGTTTGAAGTCAAAGCCCCTTCACACACAAAATCCTCCTTTTAACTAACCCCTCCCTCCCAACCTTTCGCAAGGCCCGACCCCTACCCTGTCTTCCCTCCACTACAGATTTATACATTCTCGAAGTCATTCTATTTTGTTTCCCTTCTCTCTACATATCTGAACCAACCTCAACAATCCCTCAGCCCTCTGGATAATAGTTTATGGTAATCCTGCACCTCCTCCTATTTCCAGAACTACGAATTCTCCTGGCCTTATATTTACACACATTTGCCCTCATGCATGAACATCTCACTGCCTCCAGCCTTCTCCTCGCTTGCCAACATCACCACCCAAGTTCACACACATATAAAAGCGTTGTATAGCTATACTCTCTATTCATTACCTCTTTGCTTCCATGGCAAAGCTTTTTTGTTTCCACAGACACATCATCTTTTTCCGTCCATCAATTCCTATGATTCACCTCATCTTTCATAGAACCCTTGCTGAACATTCCATTCCAATCACATATCCCAGTCTTCATCACCTCATTTTTTTGTTATCATCATCACCTTACTCTCTCTATATTCACTTATATCGTTATTTCTTACATGCCCCTACCAAACTCATCCACCAACCTCTGCAACTTCTCTTCAGATCTCCAAAAACACAGAGTCATCAGCAAAAAGCAACTGTTTTTTTTTTTCAAACCAATACCCACTTTGTGGTAGATCTGTACATTTATCCCACCCTCTTGCCTTTCACTTCTCTTACGACAACATCTATAAATATATTGAACAACCATGGTGACATCACACCATCCCTGTCTAAGGCTTTAACCTTTTCCTGGGAAATAATCTACCTCTCCCTACATCCTCTAGCCTGACTTCACTATCCTCGTAAAGACTTTTCACTGATATTTATAGGTTGGTAATACAGGCAACCACCCGGGAAGGTACTACCGTCCTACCAAATATGTGTGAAACACAAGCCTTAATTTGATTACATGATGGTAAGGATGCTGGGTGTCTTTTTCTGTCTCATAAACAGCAAGGTTTCAGGACGTCTTGCTACTTCTACTTACACTTAGTCACACTACACATACAGTACAAGCACATATAACACACCCTCTGGGTTTTCTTCTATTTTCTTCCTAGTTACTTTTTCTCGTTTATTTTCTGCTTATCTCCATGGGGAGTGGAACAGATTCTTCCTCCGTATCATGCGTGTCGTAGGTGACCTAAATCCCCGGAGCAATAGGCTAGTAACCCCCCCCCTTCTCCTGTATAAACTACTAAGACAAAGAAAACGAAATTGAGTGCAATGAGAGAAACAGTAATATACAGAAGGATTAATAGATGTTAGGGTGTGCCATTTTTCCCCTTCTTATTTTGGTTACTTATAATAATATATAATAATAAATAATAATCATAATAAGATAATAAATAATAATAATAATAATATTAATATCTTTATTTCTGCAATTACGTGTAGAAGGTATACAGGCCTAGCTGACAACAGTGACAACTACTATATAGAAAGCGCTTGTTATGTGGGGCAATTCGGGCAAATAGTTCACTTTTTTTTCCAGGAATGCAACTCGCACTGTCAACTAACACCCAGGTAGGAACCCATTTTACTGATGGGTGAAAAGGGACAACAGCTGTAAGGAAACACGCCCAATGTTTCACCATTTCCGGAAACGAACCAATGAACCCTCAGCGTGTGAAGCGAGAGGCTTTGCCTACCAGGGCCACGGGGCCACCTGTCTCACTCGTTTAAACGTGAATGAAAGTTAAGCGTAGAAAAGTTTAATTATTTTAGATAATTGAGAGTGATCCATTCGTGGGTGTGAATCTTCAGTATTGATCAGTCTGCCACAACCGGTCAAACCTCCTCTGTAACATACTAAAAAACAACATGAACGGCCTGTGTTCAGTTTCACGAATTCTGCTTCATTTCACACGTGCTGTAGAAAAAAAGTTAAGAATTTTCGAAACTACGTAGAGAGTCAATATAAAGACTAAATTGTATGAAAGGGCAGAAATCCCCATTGTTATCTAAGCGAAATGGTTGCGATAATATGTTTGAAGCAACGTGGCGAAAACGAACAAAGAGAGTATCCCTCACCAAGAATGGCGCGAGTGTAGCGCTCAGTAGAAAAGTTGAAACTGGTGAATACAGAGTTAGTGGAAACTTTTCCAGAACTGACCCACCAATGGCTGAAGCTTGGATAAAGACTCCTTGAAGAGTAAAGAAGTTTTTAATCAATGTTGACTAATGGTGATGCGATATTGATTCTAAGAAAAAGAGTTATTTGGAAATAATTCCTGGATGACGATCCTCTAGAGGAGGCTGAGACCTCCAAAAGAGAAGAATCCCGTAAAGATGCAAAAAAGAATTTAGATCCTTCCTCCGAATGAATTGTCGACGTCGGACTATGAGAATACCGAGGAATTTGAGCTTAAAGCCGAATCCAAAAGCCTAGTAATCAATAAATTCCAAAAAAGTTTGAGGTGACTGAATCAGAAGCGTTCGTATCAACACGATATCCTTAAACCAGGTAAAGCAATCTCACTTGCTAACAGGGATGGGGAATCACAGAGGCTTAACAGGCTGAGCTCACTATCGCCTTCATCAGACTATCGGAACTGATGCCAGTAAAAAGTGTCCTCCTCGTCTGTCACGACTGGAAACAAGTCAGTGCAAGAGTGGTGGCCAATGTGCTAAAATCCTTGCGGAGTTAATTGAAAAACCCAAAACTGTTCTCAATGCATTGGTACCAAAAAAAATCGTCAATTAAAACTACTAATAAAATTAAAGAAATGCATGCAGTCCTGACGACATTAACGAGATAAAGAAGAGCTGTTATTCCATCTTACCAATCAGGTAAAGACGCGAGGAGGACCAGAGAAATCAACGTATATGAAGAACTTATAGAAGAGTTGGTTCAGTGCACTAAAGTGTTTTGGCAACCGCCTTTAACAATATAAGTTGAGACCAACACGGAAGAAGAATCAAAAAGATAATTGTTTCTGAGTGTGATATCTTTGTGTTCTTTGTAGTTGTGTCATTCTCGGATTTATAGACTTAAGATGTGTGTGTAGCAAGAAGTTGTAAGATATTGAACAACTAAGTTTTGGATTTCAATCAGGACTTCGTATGTTGCCTAAAATTCGAGTTAGAGATGGCCCTTGATAGCTATGCTTTATTGTTTGATGATTTTTCTAGTGACAAAAGGTGGATGATGTCCGCTAAACCTTTCTTACCTATTTTCTTCCTGTCTTACACACATTATTTACTGTTCTATCTGACTATATCCTTTACCTCCCTTTCTTTTAATCCATATTTGCCTAATTTCAACAGTTTTTTCATATACACATTCTTTGAGGTTAAAGATATTGAATAAATCTACGAGTGAGAAGGAGAGTTGTGAAAAACCTCCCATATGCGCTGTAGGCCTACTGAAGTCTCCTCTATACTTGTGTTCTTTGTAGATTGAATGGTTCAGAGAACCGACATGTTGAAAAATTAGTACACATGTAGCAACTCTTGGGAATCTTTAATTGAGAAACTGTTATTCGCCACACAGTGGCTTTCATCAGTCATACGTAGGAGAAACTTGAAGAACAGGAGGAGAATCAGTCCTCAGCCTTGAGTCGATGTGTTCATCCATTCAAGATTGATGGACTGAACACATCGACTCTAGGTTGAGGACTGATTACCTCAATCTCCTCCTGGTTCTCAAGTTTCTCCTACGTTGGACTGGATGAAGCCACTGTGTGGCGAAACGTTTCCTCAAAAAAGATTCCAAGATTGCACATGGTTTAATTTATCAACTGTGTTCCTTATGTTACATACAGGACACACATAGCAGTTACTTTCTCATGGCTCCCTTTAAAACTTATACTCTTCTTAACACCAGTCTGAATCTTCCTCTTTTACACTCTGTATTTCTCTCCGCATTTAAAGGTAAACATCACATTGCATACATAAATTAATATATAAATTCCTTTTCCAACACTTCTTCAGTTTAAACTGCTTATTTTTCACCTCGTTCCTAGTTTATACAGATATACAAGGAGAGGAATATTATTCAGCGAGATAGACCAAGCATAAACCGATAGTGATTGACCGAGAGATCGTGTAGAGATGATCAAACATCCCTACCACTGACTCTTACCATTATTCTGCAGCATGTCGCTACAAGAAGAAGGTGTTTATAATTGCGATGCTCCCTACTGAGGGTTCAGTTACTCACGACCTACAGTTCTGCTCTCATGCGCAAAGCTAAACGTTTATGCTGGACAGTAATTTTATGATTCCCAAATATTATGATCAACAGGTGGACTCGCCACCTGCACTGTACATGTGACTGTGCATGGGTGTTTGTAACAACAGTAGGCTGACACCGGGCAGCACTGTAGTTTTACATAGATCTAGTTACTGTGAGGTGGGCTCAACAGGTGAGCTGACGCCTGCAACACTGTAGTTTAAATTGACAAGTTACTTGTGTGGCGGGCTTCAACAGTTGAGCTGACACCTGCAACACGGTAGTTTAAATTTGATCAAGTTACTGTGTGGTGGGCTCACGGGTTGAGCTGACCCCTGTAAACACTGTAGTTTAGAGGGCACACAATACTACGTTTATATTGGGTTCAACGGGTAACTAGCAACATAAAACACTATAGGTTATAAGGATAAAGTCTTAGTATTGGGCTCACAGGTTGTACGCGACACCTAGAACACATTAATTAACAAGATTCAATTGATTGAACTAAGTGTTGACATAACGGGTGAGTGTCAGACTGCAAGTTGCCTTGGAGTGTTGAATCACACAGCCATAACATCACTCACTTCCCGGGAGAGGATCCTCATAAGAGAGAAGGAAAGGGGGGAGGCAGCCATAACTTCACTCACTCCCTGGAGATGATCCTGACAGTCATAACTACACCACTCCTGGAGGAGTCCTCACTGACATATTTGATGAAGAATGTCAATATTATTCAAGTGTACAAGTGTTTCAAATGAAGAAATATTTTTTTTATTTTAGACAATTGTTTGAGTTTAAGGAACAACTTGACGGATAAAGGAGCCAGCCTTATCTAGAGTTGTACACACCTGATAATACCAACACGGTCTTCACTAACTGCTTGTGTTGTAGTCGCGGAGACTACAACAAACCAAAGCTAACAAAAGTATTTAGTAACGTGGCACTAATACTTCGTGTTTTGGAAAATAAATAACCCAAACATGAATTTTAAGTCTTTGGGAATAATACCAAGGTTCCAACAAATTCCCAGCAAGAGTATCACATCGCGCGCTCACTCACAAAAGATAATCACTTCGCGCGTTCACTCACAAAAAAGTATCACTTCGCGCGCTCACTCACAAAAAGCGGTGACTCGCCTGGCTGTGTGGACCAACAACGGTCCACCAGCGACTGCCGCCTCCAACTGAATTTCCAGCTCAACCTTCCCATTCCAGCCCACAATGTTCCCATTCCAGCCAACTTCACGCAGACATCAGCGCCGACAGTCTTTTCTCGCATCGTGAGTGCCAGATAACGCAACTACCAACTCGGAAAGTACGGTGAACGCAGATTGCACTTCCAAACTTTGCAGAAAAAGTTCCAATAGTCTGGATGTTTTTACGAAATAAAAATTTCTTCAATACTTTTCGTGTTTTGTTTATTTATATTTGAAGAGTAAATGCAATAATATTAGCTGTAAGAATTTATTGTTTATATTACGCTAATATGAATGATCAGCTACACAAGACCAGGATCCCGTTCCCTCATCTGCTCACGAGAAGAAAAGGCAAGACTGATGACCATGTGGTGGTGATGTGAGACAGACTGGAATTCCCTATTTAAGTAGAAATGTGGGTAGAGAGTTCCAGTCATGGTAGTGATCTGTGAAACAGAATTCCCTGTCATGGTTGAGAGGGAAGGAAAATACCACCCTTGCTATGGTAGTCATCATGTGAGGGAGGGACCACACTATTTTCTGTGCTTGTGGTCATGTGAGAGAGAGACCACTACTGTGCTTGAGGTCATGTGAGAGAGAACCACTACAGTGCTTGTGTCAATGTGAGAGAGAGACCACTACTGTGCTTGTGGTCCATGTGAAGGAGAGGATGATACCACACTACTGTGGCTTGTGTCATGGAGGGAGACCACACTACTGTTCTGGTGGTCATAGGAGAGACCCCACTACTAATGCTTGTGGTCATGAGAGAGACCAACTACTGCGCTTGAGGAACATGATGGAGAGACCATGCTGGTGTATAGTGAGCTTCGATTGTGATGTAAATAAAATGACCCCCCCCCCCCCCCTTTTTTTTTATGTTGAGGATATGTAAAGGAGAAAAGGCATGTTGGTATAGAAGTGAAGAAATGGCCATGGTGGTCGTAGTATGAGTGGAGGCCATGATGTGTGACCGTGAAGAAGAACCATATGGATACTTTAAAGATATATTTTTTTCATTAATGTTAATGTAAAAAAATTTAATTTTGCACCAAAAGGAACTAAGAAAACTTACCTAACCTTATTATAACAAGAACAATTTATTTTAGCCTAACCCAACTAAATATATGTTAGATTTGTTTACAATAATTTAATACTAAACAAACACAGCGAAACATATTTTTTTCGTTAGGTTCAGAATGATTTTGGCGAAATTATTGCATACACAAATTTTCACTTGTCCTATATGGCAAGATGAGCGTTGCTATTTAAGCCAACATGGCAAGTTCTGCTTATTCGGCACGACATATATATATATATATATATATATATATATATATATATATATATATATATATATATATATATATATATATATATATATATAAGCACACACACACACATTCACACTCACACTTTTGACTTCAGAAAAGCCGAGTAGATAGTTGCAATGTGAGCCAAAATGTGCCGCCTCTTCTCTCCCACTTTGAAGGTTTCCATAGCTTCAAAGCGCAGACTTTGAGATCAGCCGAGATAACACTATAGTTCCTCTGGTTGAAAGAACCATTGCAGAGGTCTCATGCCTCGCATTTCAAAAGGCTTCGAAGTGTAATTTTAAAACATGCAAATCGTATTGCCATATGTTGATCTTGGAGGTTTTTATTTCATTTGAAGAAGGATCATAAGAAATGATCAAAGGATTTGTGGTCATTTTGTGTATTCGGAAACTCTAAAGTTCATTTAATTGCAACGTTTTAAAAAACAAATGATATAAACGTTTGAGAAGGCTTTATTTTTATTAACACATAGGTCGTCTTCCACCAAGGCAGGGTGGCCCGAAAAAGAAAAACTTTCATCATTCACTCCATCACTGTCTTGCCAGAGGCATGCTGACACTACAGTTATAAAACTGAAACATTAACACCCCTCCTTTAGAGTGCCGGCACTGTACTTCCCATTTCTAGGACTCATGTCCGGACTGCCAGTTTCCCTGAACCCCTTCATAAATGTTACTTTGCTCACACTCCAACAGCACGTCAAGTATTAAAAACCATTTGTCTCCATTCACTCCTATCAAATACACTCACGCATGCTTGCTGGAAGTCAAAGCCCATCGCACACAAAACCTCCTTTACCCCTTCCCTCCAACCTTTCTTAGGCCGACCCCTACCCCGCTCTCCCTCCACTACAGATTTATACACTCCTGAAGTCATTCTGTTTCGTTCCATTCTCTCTACATGTCTGAACCACCTCAACAACCCCTCCTCATTCCTTTGGATAATAGTTCTGGTAATCTTGCACCTCCTCCTAATTTCCAAACTACGAATTCTCTGCATTATATTCACACCACACATTGCCCTCAGACATGACATCTCCACTGCCTCCAGCCTTCTCCTCGCTGCAACATTCATCACCCATGCTTCACACCCATATAAGGGCGTTGGTAAAACTATACTCTCATACATTCCCCTCTTTGCTTCCACAGACAAAATTCTTTATCTCCAAAGAATCCTAAGTGCACCGTTCACCCTTTTCCCCTCATCAATTCTGTGATTCACCTCATCCTTCAAAAACCCATCTGCTGACACGTCCACTCCTAAATATCTGAATACATTCACATAATCATAAGTACTATAAGCAATTAAACTTTCTTGATTTAACGAAAGTACGCACCTTTTTTTTCACAACTGGTGTGAGAGCAGTCACTCAGGAATTCCGGACACACAGCTACTTTCCACATAAAATGGGCTTCGCCCACCGATGCTCTCAAGCAAGGAAGAAACTTAAGAATAATGTTATTTTCAAGACTAGGACGCTTGTGGAAATTCGGCTAGCGATGGTGCATGTCTTGGCGCTACTGGATACGTAGCAATTCACTCCGGAGACTAACCTCTCCTTTGCATATATTAAACGTTATATTCGAAATACTTGAGCCACATAACAATACATATCCTACATGTATGCAGTATTTCCCTTCTATCTAGAACGTTATTTCGCAAATAAGATGAAGGACATAATACACGTTTCAATGGTATGACCTGAGTGAGTGTACATTAGCCTAATGAATTGCTTGGTACCAATTATACTTGACCATGATATCCATTCTCACATCTGAGTCGTTTGTTGATATTCTGTGCGAACAAAATGGGAATAAAGTATTTTCAAGAGGTGAGACCAACGGTTTCAAACACAGGTGCTTCTGGTCCCTAAAAAATATACACATTCCGGAATATTTACTAAATATTTATAACATTCCAAAAAATATTGTAGTCCCTTAAAACTCTCCTTCCTTTATATAATGTATATCTCGTTGTGTAAGAATGGTATATAATACCGACAAGATGAAATTAAGACACATGTGCAACATCTGGGTATCTTTATTGTAGACGTTTCGCCATCCAGTGGCTTTATCAATACAAATTCCAGGACAACTTGAAGACAGTAGAACTATGTACAGAAGATGAGGTAATCAGTCCCTCACAATCAGTTCCTCACAATGTATATCTCTATATGTTCAGTATAATGTGAGAGGAATTACTGTTCTGTAACTTGTCAACCTCTATATGTATATTTTTTTTTCCAACACACTTGCCGTACCCCACAGAGAGAGAGGTCCTGGATGCCTTTTAACAAGAGTGACCATGATGTAATAGCGCACAAAATGCGTGATAAAAGAATAACAGGAAAAGTTGGTAGATGGATCTATAACTTCCTGATAAGTAGAACACAAAGAATAATAGTAGAGTAAAGTCTGAGGTAGCTACAGTCAAAAGCTCTGTTCCACAAGGCACAGTACTCGCTCCCATTCTATTCCTCATCCTCATTTCTGACATAGACAGAGATGTAAGCCATATCTCCGTGTCTTCCTTTGTGGATGACACCCGGATCACCATGACAGTGACCTCCATCGAAGACACTGCCAGACTCCAAGTGGACATCAATCAAATCTTCAAATGGGCCACTCAAAACAATATGAAGTTCAATGAAGAGAAATTTCAATTACATAGATATGGAAAACTTGAGGAAATTAAAACTGTATCAGGAGATACAACAAATTCTAGCCATACAATAGAGCGAAAACGTAATGTGGAGGACCTGGGAGTGATAATGTCAGAGGATCTCACCTTCAAAGACTTCAACAATATATCTACCGCATCTGCTAGGAAAATAATAGGATGGACAATGAGAACCTTCAAAACTAGGGACGCCAAGGCCGTGATGATTCTCTTGAAATCGCTTGTTCTCTCTAGGCTGGAATACTGCTGTACACTAACATTATCAATGATAATGTGAGTAGTCACGAAAGCGCTTGGAATTTCACTATTCTATCACAGTGGTTGTTTTGCATATTAACACATCGGCCTTCTCCCACCAAGGCAGGGTGGCCCGAAAAAGAAAAACTTTCATCATCATTCACTCCATCACTGTCTTGCCAGAGGCGCGCTGACACTACAGTTATAAAACTGAAACACTAACACCCGTCCTTCAGAGCGCCGGCGCTGTACATCCCATCTCTAGGAATTAAGTCCGGCCTACTGGTTTCCCTGAATCCCTTCATAAATGTTACCTTACACTCCAACAGCACAAGTCCTAAAAACCATTATTAGGCATACTTGTTTGAAGTCAAAGCCCCTCACACACAAAATCTCCTTTACCCCTCCCTCCAACCTTTCCAAGGCCGACATATCTGAACATATCTGAACCACCTCAACAATCCCTCAGCCCTCTGGATAATAGTTTTGGTAATCCTGCACCTCCTCCTAATTTCCAGACTACGAATTCTCTGCATTATATTTACACACATTTGCCCTCATGCATGACATCTCCACTGCCTCCAGCCTTCTCCTCGCTGCAACATTCACCACCCATGTTTCACACACATATAAAAGCGTTGGTATAGCTATACTCTCATGCATTACCCTCTTTGCTTCCATGGACAAAGCTTTTTGTTTCCACAGACAACATTCATCTTTTTCCCGTCATCAATTCTATGATTCACCTCATCTTTCATAGACCCATCTGCTGACATGTCCCTCCAATCTCATATCCAGTCTTTCATCACCTCATTTTTTTGTTATCATCATCACCTTACTCTTCTCTATATTCACTTTTAATCTTTTTCTTTTACATGCCCTACCAAACTCATCCACCAACCTCTGCAACTTCTCTTCAGAATCTCCCAAAAACACAGAGTCATCAGCAAAAAGCAACTGTAACCACTCCCACTTTGTGTTAGATTCTTTATCTTTTAAACCCACGCCTCTTGCCATTCACTTCTCTTACGACAACATCTATAAATATATTGAACAACCATGGTGACATCACACATCCCTGTCTAAGGCCTACTTTTACTGGGAAATAATCTACCTCTCGCCTACATACTCTAGCCTGAGCTTCACTATCCTCGTAAAGACTTTTCACTGATATTTAGTAGGTTGGTAGACAGCAACCACCCAGGGAGGTACTACCGTCCTACCAAATAAGTGTGAAACACAAGCCTGAAATTGTTTTACATGATGGTAGGATTGCTGGTGTCTTTTTCTGTCTCATAAACATGCAAGGTTTCAGGTACGTCTTGCTACTTCTACTTACACTTAGGTCACACTACACATACATGTACAAGCACATATATACACACCCCTCTGGGTTTTCTTCTATTTTTCTTCCTAGTTCTTGTTCTCGTTTATTTCTGCTTATCTCCATGGGGAAGTGGAATAGAATTCTTCCTCCGTAAGCCATGCGTGTCGTAGGGTGACTAAATCCCGGGAGCAATAGGCTAGTAACCCCTTCTCCTGTATAAACTACTAAAGACAAAGAAAACGAAAAATGTGAGTGCAATGAGAGAAACAATTTATACAGAAGGATTAGTAGATGTTAGGGTGTGCCATTTTTCCCTCTTATTTTGCGTTACTTATAATAAAAATAATAATAATAATAATAATAATAATAATAATAATAATAATAATAATAATAATAATATCTTTATTTCTGCAATTACATATAGAAGGTATACAGGCCTAGCTGACATCAGTGACATACTACTATATAGAAAGCCGCTTGTTATGTGGAGCATTTCGGGCAAATTAGGTCACTTTTGTTCCAGGATGCAACTCACACCTGTCAACTAACACCCAGGTAGGAACCCATTTTACTGATGGGTGAACAGGGACAACAGCTGTAAGGAAACACGCCCAATGTTTCCACCATTTCCGGAAACGAACCATGAACCCTCAGCGTGTGAAGCGAGAGCTTTGCCTACCAGGCCACGGGGCCACCTGTCTCTACTCGTTAAACTGTGAATGAAAGTTAAACGTAGAAATGTTTAACTTATTTAGATAATGTTGAGAGTGTCCATCGTGGGTGTGAAATCTTCAGTATTGATCAGTCTGCCACAACTGGTCAAACCTCCTCTGTAACATACTAAAAACAACATGGAACGGCCTGTGTTCAGTTTCACGAATTTCTCTTTCAATTTCACACTTGCTGTAAAAAAAAGTTAAGAATTTTCGAAACTACGTAGAGAGTCAATATAAAGACGATATTGTATGAAAGGCAAATATCCCATTGTTATCTAAGCGAAATGGTTGCGAGAATATGTTTAAGCATCGGGGCGATAACGAGACAAAGAGAAGGATCCCTCACCAAGATGGCGCGAGTGTAGCGCTCAGTAGAAAAGTTGAAACTGGTGAATACAGAGTTAGTGGAAACTTTCCAGAACTGACCCACCAATGCTGAAGCTGTGATAAAGACTCTTGAAGATAAAGAAGTTTTTAAATCAATGTTGACTAATGGTGATGCGATATTTGATTGCTAAGAAAAAGAGTTATTTGAAATAATTCATTGGATGACGACTCTAGAGGAGGCTGAGACCTCCAAAAGAGAAGAATCCAGTAAAGATACAAAAAAGAATTTTAGATCTTCCTCCAATGAAATTGTAGACAGTTCGGACTATGAGAATAAAGAGGAATTTTGAGCTTAAACTGAATCCAAAAGCTAGTAATCAAAAAAGTCAAAAAAGTTTGAGGTGCACTGGAACAGAAGCGTTCGTATCACACGATATCCTTAAACCAGGTAAAGCAATCTCACTTGCTACAGGATTGGGAATCACAGAGGCTTAACAGGCTGAGCTCACTATAGCCTTCATCGACTAGTCAGGAACTGATGCCAGTAAAAGTGTCCGCCTCGTCTGTCACACTGGATACAAGTCGTACAAGAGTGGGTGGCAATGTGCGAAATCCTTGCGGGAGTTAATTAATACCCCAAAACTGTTCTCAATGCATTGGAACTCAAAAAAAATCGTCAATTAAAACTACTAATAAAATTAAAGAAATGCTTGCAGTCCTGATCGACATTAACGAGAGAATGAAGAGCCTGGGTATTCCATCTTACCAATCAGGTAAAGACCGCAGGAGGACCAGAGAAATCATCGTATAGGAAGAACTTTTAGAAGAGTTGGTTCAGTGACACTAAAGTGTTGCAACCCTTAACATATAAGTTGAGACCAACACGAAGAGAATCAAAAGATATTTGTTCTGAGTGTGATATCTTTGTGTTCTCTTGTAGTCTTGTGTCATTCTCGGATTTATAGACTTGAAGATGTGTGGTGAGCAGAAGTTGTAAGATATTGAAGCATACTAAGTTTTGGGATTTCAATCAGGACTTCGTATGTTGCCTAAAATTCGAGTTAGAGATGGCCCTGATAGCTTGCTTTTATTGTTTGATGATTTTCTTGAGGTGGACAAAAGTGATGAGGCCGCTAAACCTTTCTTACCTTTTTCTTCCTGTCTACCACAACATTATTTACTGTTCTATCTGACTATATCCTTTACCTCCCTTTTCTTTTAATCCATATTATGGCCTAATTCAAACAGTTTTTTCATATACACAGTCTTTGAGGTTAAAATCTTGAATAAATCTACGAGTGAGAATAGGAGGAGGTTGTGAAAAACCTCCCCAGTATGCGCTGGTAGGCCTACTGAAGTACTCCTCTATACTTGTGTTCTTATGTTTACCATACAGGTCTCTCATAGCAGTTACTTTCTCACTCCCTTTAAAACTTATTACTCTTTCTAACACCAGTCAGAATCTTCCTCTTTTACACTCTTATTCCTCGCATTTAAAGGTAAACATCACATTTCATACATTAAATTAACATATAATTCTTTTCCCAACACTTCTTCAGTTAAACTGCTTATTTTTCAACCTCGTTCCCTTAGTTATACAGATATACAAGGAGAGGTATATTATTCAGCGAGATAGACCAACATAAACCGATAGATTGACCAGAGAGGATCGTGTAGAGATGAGCAAACATCCCTACCACTGACACTTACCATTTATCTGCAGCAGTGTCGCTACAAGAAGAAGGTGTTTATAGTTGCGATGCTCCATACTGAGGTGTTCAGTTACTCACTGACTACAGTTCTGCTCTCAGCGCAAACTAAACGTTTTGCGGACAGTAATTTTAATGATTCACAAATATTATGATCAACAGGTGGACTCTCCACCTGGCACTGTACAGTGATTGTGATGGGTGTTGTAACTAACAGGTGAGCTGACACCTGCAGCACTGTAGTTTACATAGATCAAGTTACTGTGTGGTGGGCTCAACAGGTGAGCTGACGCCTGCAACACTGTAGTTTAAATTGATCAAGTTACTGTGTGTTGGGCTCAACAGGTGAGCTGACACCTGCAACACTGTAGTTTAAATTGATCAAGTTACTGTGTGGTGGGCTCAACGGGTGAGCTGACACCTGCAACACTGTAGTTTAAATTGATCAAGTTACTGTGTGGTGGGCTCAACGGGTGAGCTGACACCTGCAACACTGTAGTTTAAATTGATCAAGTTACTGTGTGGTGGGCTCAACGGGTGAGCTGACACCTGCAACACTGTAGTTTAGAGGGCTCAAATTACTACTTTATATTGGGCTCAACGGGTAGACTAGCACATAAAACACTATAGGTTATAAGAATAAAGTTCTTTGTATTGGGCTCAACAGGTGGACTCGACACCTAGAACACATTAATTAACAAGAATCAAGTGATTGAACTAAGTGTTGAACATAACTGGTGAGTGTCAGACTGCAAGTTGCCTTGGAGTGTTTGATCTCACAGCCATAACTTCACTCACTCCCTGGAGAGGATCCTCACAGTCATAACTTCACTCACTCCCTGGAGAGGATCCTCACAGTCATAACTTCACTCACTCCCTGGAGAGGATCCTCACTGACATATTTGATGAAGAATGTCAATATTATTCAAGTGTACAAGTGTTTCAAATGAAGAAATATTTTTTATTTTAGACAAGTGTTTGAGGTTAAGGTACAACTTGACGTGATAAAGGAGCCTCCTTATCTAGAGTTGTACACACCTGATAATTACCAACACGGTCTTCACTAACTGCTTGTGTGTAAGTCGCGAGACTACAACAAACAAAGCTAAACAAAAGTATTTAGTAACGTGCACTAATACTTCGTGTTTTGGAAAAATTAATAACCGCAAAACATGAATTTTAAGTCTTGATAATTATCCAAGGTTCGCAACAAATTCCCAGCAAGAGTATCACTTCGCGCGTTCACTCACAAAAAGAGTATCACTTCGCGCGTTCACTCACAAAAAGCGGAGACTCGCCTGGCTGTGTGGACCCAACAACGGTCCACCAGCGACTGCCGCCTCCAACTGAATTCCAGGCTCAACCTTCCCATTCCAGCCTCAATGTTCCCATTCCAGCCAACTTCACGCAGACATCAGCGCCGTCAGTCTCTCGCATCGTGAGTGCCAGATAACGCAACTACCAACTCGGAAAGTACGGGAAGCAGATTGCTCTTCCAAACTTTGCAGAAAAGTTTCAATAGTCTAGAACGTTTTTTACGAAATAAAATATTTCTTCAATACTTTTCGGTGTTTTGTTTATTTTATATTTGAAGAGTAAATGCAATAATATTAGCTGTAAGAAGTTATTGTGTATATTACGCTAATATGAATGATCAACTACACAAGACCAGGATCCCGTTCACATCAGTCTGCTCACGAGGAAGAAAAGGCAAGACTGCATGACCATGTTGGTGGTGATGTGAGACAGACTGGATCCCTATGTTAGTAGAAATGTGGGGTAGAGAGTTTCCAGTCATGGTAGTGATGTGAGGAACAGATTTCCCTGTCATGGTGGAGAGGGAAGGGAAATACCACCCTGCTATGGTTGTCATCATGTGAGGGAGGGACCACACTACTGTGCTTGTGGTCATGTGAGAGACCACTACTGTGCTTGTGGTCATGTGAGAGAGAGACCACTACTGTGCTTGTGGTCATGTGAGGGTGAGACCATGATGGTGTTGTGAGCTAGATTGTGATGTAAAAAAATGACTTTTTGTTGAGGATATGTGAAGGAGAAAAGGCATGTTGGTAGAGATGTGAAGAAATGGCCATGGTGGTCGTAGTATGAGGGAGAGGCCATGATGTGGTGATGTGAAGAAGAGACCATAATGGTGACAAAAGGCCATGATGGTGATGAAGTGAGGACCATGATAATAGTGATGTGAAGACGTTATGATGGTGGCATTTAGAGGGAGATTCCATGATGGTGATGATTTGAGGGAGAGGCATAAGGGTGATGATGTGCGGGAGAGACCATGATGGTAGTGATACAAGGAGGAGGCCGTGATGATGGTGATGTGAAGAGAGGCTATGATTATGATGATTTGAGGGGAGAGGCCATGATGAAGGTGATGTGAGAGGCCATGATGCTGGTGATGTGCAGGAGACCTGGAGTTTACCTGGAGAGAGTTTCGGGGGTCAACGCCCCCGCGGCCCGGTCTGTGACCAGGCCTCCTGGTGGATCAGCGCCTGATCAACCAGGCTGTTGCTGCTGGCTGCACGCAAACCAACGTACGAGCCACAGCCCGGCTGATCAGGAACTGACTTTAGGTGCTTGTCCAGTGCCAGCTTGAAGACTGCCAGGGGTCTGTTGGTAATCCCCCTTATGTGTGCTGGGAGGCAGTTGAACAGTCTCGGGCCCCTGACACTTATTGTATGGTCTCTTAACGTGCTAGTGACACCCCTGCTTTTCATTGGGGGGATGGTGCATCGTCTGCCAAGTCTTTTGCTTTCGTAGTGAGTGATTTTCGTGTGCAAGTTCGGTACTAGTCCCTCTAGGATTTTCCAGGTGTATATAATCATGTATCTCTCCCTCCTGCGTTCCAGGGTATACAGGTTTAGAAACCTCAAGCACTCCCAGTAATTGAGGTGTTTTATCTCCGTTATGCACGCCGTGAAAGTTCTCTGTACATTTTCTAGGTCGGCAATTTCACCTGCCTTGAAAGGTGCTGTTAGAGTGCAGCAATATTCCAACCTAGATAGAACAAGTGACCTGAAGAGTGTCATCATGGGCTTGGTCTCCCTAGTTTTGAAGGTTCTCATTATCCATCCTGTCATTTTTCTAGCAGATGCGATTGATACAATGTTATGGTCCTTGAAGGTGAGATCCTCCGACATATCACTCCCAGGTCTTTGACGTTGGTGTTTCGCTCTATTTTGTGGCCAGAATTTGTTTTGTACTCTGATGAAGATTTAATTTCCTCATGTTTACCATATCTGAGTAATTGAAATTTCTCATCGTTGAACTTCATATTGTTTTCTGCAGCCCACTGAAAGATTTGGTTGATGTCCGCCTGGAGCCTTGCAGTGTCTGCAAGTGGAAGACACTGTCATGCAGATTCGGGTGTCATCTGCAAAGGAAGACACGGTGCTGTGGCTGACATCCTTGTCTATGTCGGATATGAGGATGAGGAACAAGATGGGAGCTAGTACTGTGCCTTGTGGAACAGAGCTTTTCACCGTAGCTGCCTCGGACTTTATCTGTTGACGACTACTCTCTGTGTTCTGTTAGTGAGGAAATTATAGATCCATCGACCGACTTTTCCTGTTATTCCTTTAGCGCGCATTTTGTGCGCATTTTGTGCGCATTTTGTGCGAGAGGCAAATGATTGGTGAAATGTGAGTTAAAGGCTATGATGGTGGTGATGTGATAAAGAGGCCATGATGATAGTTATACGAAGAAGCCATGATGTGTGTGATTAACCCTTTATGGTAGGGATGTGAATGTGATACTGTGGAGTTTTAATGATTGTGAGATGACTCCAGTGTTTAGGCCACTCCATAAAATATTTAAAGCTCATAATAAGGGTTTCTTGCAATTCTTGAAGAATATCTAGTTCCACGAGTCTGGTCCTGAGGTGGAGAGTATGGCATCCAGTCGATGATTGCTTCTTCGAAGTAAAGTGGAGTTAGAGTTATGTTAGAGATGAGGTAGATGTCTGCAGTATTATGTGTATCATTCATGAAGAACTAATTTGAGTCGTCACTCTTAAGGCCGACTAGTGACTCACTGAACACTGAGTCTCACTGGGAATCAAGTATTTCACTTATTTCTTTGTTGCCATCGGTATATGTCCGATCTAATCAAAGGCCCGATACTAGATGTTGTTTTCGTCCTGGGTTTCGTATTTGAGAAGTATTCTGGATTTCTCTCAGTTTCACTTATGCTTTTAGCTCCCTCTGGCAGGAATATTGGTAGGCACAATAAAAAGCACAATACCGTGACTGGAGCAATACACAAATAACCCACACATATAGAGCCCTGGTGGCTAAAGCTCTCACTTCACACGGCGAGGGTCAGGGTTCGATTCCCAACCAGGGTAGAAACATTGAGCGTGTTTTTTTTTCACACCTGTTGTCTATGTTCACTCATCAGTAAATGGGTACCTGGGTGTTAGTCGACTGGTGTGGGTCGCATCCTGGGACAAAACTGACCAAGTTTGCGGGAAATGCTCATCATAACAAGCGGCTTTCTATATAGTAGTATGTCACTGATGTCAGCTATGGTCTGTATACCTTGTACATGTACTGGTAGTAAATAAGGATATTATTATTATTATTATTATTATTATTATTATTATTATTATTATTATTATTATTATTATTATTTATTGTTATTATTATTATCATAGGAGAATGAACTTATGACGACGTTTCGGTCTGACATGGGCCATTACGTTTCATTCTCCTATGCGCGGGTTATATGAGTATAGTGGGAAGTTACTTAATCAGCGTAAGTGAGGTGTTGGTCGGGGTGAGTTTCGTGGTTATCAAAGTTAGCTGATCGAAGTGATAGACGAGGGTGTCTGGCTCCCACCTCTATGTTGGCCTCCAGAAGAAAGAGGGTGACTAAGGGTGGAGTGATAGGGGGCCCGGTGCAAGCGATGTGGAGTGGTGGGGATGTGGAGGGATGGATGAGTGGGCAGTGGAGGGGGTGGCCGAGTGTGTGTAGGAGGGGCAACGTTGTTGGTGGTTAGGGGTCAGGGTATTGGTGGTGGTGGTGAAGGAAATGGGGATGTGTGGAACAGGAAGTGGGGCTGTGTAGTGGGGTTCGAGGGGTGAGACCTGTCTTGTCTGTGCCAGATGCCTGCTCTAGCGCTTCTCGTATTGTTGAGGGTGAGGATGTTAGTGACGGTAGGTTGTAGCAGTTGTGGTGGTTCTTATGGTTAAGTACTTTTGTGGTGGCAATGCTGGTTGAGAATTATTGTGCCAGGTAATGGCTGTAGGGTACGTGATGGTTGAGGCAGGCTGGTAATCACAGTGTCAGTATGAAGGTAGTGGTTGTGATGGTTGAGGCAGGTTGTTAGTGTCTGTATGAAGGTAGTTGTTGTGGTGGTTGAGGCAGGTTGTTAGTCAGTGTCTGTATGAAGGTAGTGGCTGTGATGGTTGAGGCAGGTTGTTAGTCAATGTCTGTATGAAGGTAGTGGCTGTGATGGTTGAGGCAGGTAATCTGTTAGCCTTATTGCACACACATAAACACTGTTGTCTTGGCTTAAGATTTCTGCTTACCATGACTCCCAAGTCCCTTTCACACTCTGTGTGGTCAAGCTCTACATAACCTAGTTTATAACTTCGAGGGTTATTTTCACTCTCAAGGATTAGGATTTTACACTTTTCTATTATTATTTTTATTAACACATCGGCCGTTTCCCACCAAGGCAGGATGGCCCGAAAAATAAAAACTTTCACCATCATTCACTCCATCACTGTCTTGCCAGAGACGCCCTTACAGTAGGCACCGTACTTCCCATCTCCAGGAATTAAGTCTGGCCTGCTGGTTTCCCTGAATCAAGACCCCTCACACACAAAACCTCCTTTACCCCTCCCTCCAACCTTTCATAAGCCTAACCCCTACCCTGTCTTCCCTCCACTACAGATTTATACACTCTCGAAGCCATTCTATTTCGCTCTCTCCTCTCTACATGTCCGAACCACCTCAACAATCCCTCCACAGCCCTCTGGATAATAGTTTTGGTAATCCCACACCTGGAGTTTACCTGGAGAGGGTTTCGGGGGTCAACGCCCCCGCATCTCAGTCTGAGACCAGGCCTCATGGTGGATCAGGGTCTGATCAACCAGGCTGTTACTGCCGGCCACACACAAACTGACTTACAAACCACAGCCCAGTTGGTCAGGTACTGACTTTAAGTGCCTGTCCAGTGCCTTCTTGAAGACAGCCAGGGGTCTATTGGTAATCCCCCTTATGTATGCTGGGAGGCAATTGAACAGTCTTGGGCCCCGGACACTTATTATGTTGTCTCTCAGTGTACACGTGGTGTCCCTGCTTTTCATCGGGGAAATGTTGCATCTCCTGCCGAGTCTGTTGCTCTCATAGGGATTGATTTTCGTGAGCAAGTTTGGTACTAATCCCTCTAGGATTTTCCAAGTGTATATTGTCATGCATCTCTCTCGCCTGCACTCCAGGGAATACAGATCAAAGGCCTTCAACCGTTCCCAGTAATTTAGGTGCATTTTTGTACTTACGTGTGCCGTGAGAGTTCTTTGTACATTCTCCAGGCCAGCAATTTCCCCTGCTTTGAAGGAGGCAGTTAGCATACAGCAATATTTCAGCCTAGAGAGAACAAGTGATTTGAAGAGAATCATCATGGGCTTGGGATCACTAGTTTTGAAGGTTCTCATTTCCATCCTATCATTTTCCTAGGAGATGCAGTAGATACATTGCCATGGTCTTTGAAGGTGAGATCCTCTGACATTATCACTCCCATGTCCTTCACATTACTTTTTCACTCTCTTGTATGGTTAGAATTTGTCGTATACCCTGATAGTTTTAATTTCCTCAAGTTTTCCATACATCTAAGTAGTTGAAATTTCTCTTCATTGAACTTCACATTATTTTGAGTGGCCCATTTGAAGATTTGGTTTATGTCCACTTGCAGACTTCCGGTGTCTTCGATGGAGGTCACTGTCATGGCAATCCGGGTGTCATCCGCAAAGGAAGACGCCCTTACATAGACAGGCTTACATCTCTGTCCATGTCAGATATGAGGATGAGGAATGGAATGCAAGAGAGTACTGTGCCTTGTGGAACAGAGCTTTACACCATAGCTGTCTCAGACTTTGCTCTGTTTACTATTACTCTCTGTGTTCTGTTTGTCAGGAAGTTATAGATCCATCTACCAACTTTTGCTGTTATTCCTTTATCACACATTTTGTGAGCTATCCAGGACCTTGTCATAGTGATCTCGTAGCTGGAACAGGCAGGAGCGACCTGCTCTAAACCCGTGTTGCCTTGGGTTGTGTAACTGATGGGCATCTAGGTGGTTGGCGATCTTGCTTCTTAGAACCCTTTCAAAGACTTTTATGATATGGGATATTATTGCTATCTGTCTGTAGTTCTTCGCAATTGCTTTACTGCCACCTTTGTAGAGTGGGGCTTTTGTCTATTGTTTTTAGTGAGTGTGGGATGACCCCTGTGGCCATGCTCCCTTTCCATAGAATGCTGAAGGCACACTAGAGGTGATTCTTGCAGTTCTTGATGAACACGGAGTTCCATTAGTTTGGGCCTGGGACAGAGTGCATAGGCATGTCATTTATTACCTTTTTTAAGTCTTGTAGTGTCAGGATAATATCCGAGATTTTTGAGATAACCAAATTTTGGGTCTCATTAATAAAGAATTCTTTAGGATTGTCGACCCTTAGTCTGGGCAGCGGCTCGCTGAACACTGAGTCATATTGGGACTTTAGTATCTCACTCATTTCTTGGCTGTCATCTGTCTATGTCCCATCTCGCCTGAGCAGGGACCCAATACTGGATGTTGTTTTTCGCATAGATTTGGCATAAGAGAAAAAGTATTTTGATTTTTTTTTTCAATTTCCTTTATGGCTTTTTGTTCTTCCTGCAATTCTTGTCTCCTGTAAGATTCCTTCAGCTTAAGTTCGATATTTGCAATTTCATTAACCAGTGCCTCCCTTCATATTTTAGATATATTGGCCCCTCTCAGCAGCTCTGTGACTCTTCACCTTCGTTTGTATAGGGAGTGTCTTTCTCTTTCTAGTTTACAATTTCTCTTTCTTTTTCTTAATGGAATGTGCCTTGAGCAGTTTAGGATATCTTCCCAGCTTGTTTCATTTAGGACATGGTTGACTTGTTCATATTGTATGTTATTGTTATTGAAATTGAATTTTGTGAAGGCACATTCATGACTGATCACATTTTGCTGGTCAGGAGCCCTGTGCATGCATGTCTGTACCTCTATTATGTTGTGATCTAAGTGTGTCTTTGATACGGATATATTATATATCAGATCGTCGTTGTTAGTGAAGATTAGGTTCAGTGTATTTTCTAGTCTAGTAGGCTCTAATATTTGCTGGTTTAAGGTGAATTTGGTGTAGAGATTTAATAGCTTGTGTGAATTTTCATCCGAGCTGCCTCCTGGGGTGATCTTTACGAAAATATTACTTGCTACACTCTTCCATTTAGGTGTCTCAAGTTGAAATCTCCTAGCAGCAAGATGTCTGGGGCAGGAGCTGACAGATTTTCCAGACCAAAACTTCAACTACATCATTTGAGGTGTTTAGTAGTTCTGAGCAAATGAGCGACTGTGATATACAGGCCAACCCTCTCTCCCCTCCTTGTTGCCTGTTTAGTCTGTCGCATCTGAATAGGTTATAATCTGGGATCCATATTTCGCTGTCAAAATCATCCTTTGTGTGGGTCTCTGTGAATGCTGCAAACATTCCATTTGACTTTGTGAGTAGTCCCTTGATGTAAGGAATTTTGTTGTTTGTTGATGGCTTTAGACCCTGTATGTTTACAAGGACAAATTGTTATTTTGGTGGAATTCAGGGTGGTTTTTTTGCTCCCCCTAAAATTGTTGTTTGGAGTGGGGCCGATGACTGTCCCTTGCCCAGATTGCTGTCATTTCTGCCAGTTTTTTTCCCCCCGCCCCTAAAAAAAAAAAAAAAAAAAAAATTTCTTGGAGGGGTTAGGGCTCCCCTTCCCTTTGTTTCCATAGTTTGGTGGTCTGTTTTTTTGTCCCCTCTGATGAGGCCGGGCGCATGCTTGTAGCATTTTCTTTCATGGAGTGATGAGGAGGGGATTTGGGGTGAAAAAGTTAAGGAATTAAAGTTGCATGCTTGTTGTCCGTGGGTGCAGCTTTTTTTTGGGATGGTCAAAGGGATTCCCACCTGTTTTACCAGATATACCATGCCTGAATAAGATAAATAAGAAAAGATTTCGTTCGGATTTTTAAACACCGGGGGTTAGCCCCCCGGAAAACCCAAGAAAAGTCAGTGCGTCATCGAGGACTGTCTAACTTATTTCCATTGGGGGGCCTTAATTTGTCCCCCAGGGTGCGACCCACACCCGTGACTAACACCCAGGGACCCATTTGTGCTAGGTGAACAGGACAACAGGTGTAAGGAAACGGTGAAAATGTTTCCACCGCCGGGGAATCGAACCCCGGGCCCCCCGGGGTGAAGCGGGGGCTTTAGCCACCAGGCCCCCGGGGGCCCCACAAGTCCCAAGGCAAAGAAATTGCATAGATTTGGGGTTCTGTTTTTTGGATTTATTGCCCGCTTGCTGGTGGGCATTTTTTTTTTTTTCCCCCCTTTCCTATGCCCTGAATGGACATCAATGCTTCCACCCGGGTTTTTCTGGGATGTGTTACACTATTCCTGAGGATCATTTCCCCCTTTTTTCCATCTCCAGCATATTTTTTGCACCTCTGAAGTTCAATAGTGTTTCTTTACTTGTTTCATCACCAGGGCCAATATCTCCTTTTGGTTCACTGTCCTCCAGTACAACACTAGCACCCTCAAGAGCACTGTCTTCCAAGACAGCTCCGTCCAACCCACCCATTTTATTTTCCCAGCTGTAACACTATGCTGACATGTCTTCCAAGAAGGATCATTTATTGTTGTTCCTGTCTTTTAATATAGATGTAATTTTCTCATACAGGTGTATCTTGTTTGGGCAGACCCAAAAATACTTCTCTTTTATATTAGATGTGGTCATTGGTTTAAAATCTCTGCCCACCCCATGGGACCATTTACCACAGAGATTGCAAGCAATCCAGGCATTCTTTTGTCCATGACCCTTTCTGCAGATTACACAGATTTTCATAGTGGTGGTCATCTTACCAGTTTTTCCAGTTTGGCTGACTAGGGTAAGCTTATTACATAAAAGATTTTATACAATATATACACATACATATACATATATAAATATATATACTACATATACACTGGTATATATGTATTATATATACTGTGGGGACATGAGACAATCTTACAGCTGCAAGCAGTAACTGTTTGGGTGTTTGGTTTGATATGGGCACCTAAAAACTCCATCAGGTCGTGAAGCCAGTCAGGGATACAGTGGAACCTCAGCTTACGATTTTAATCCATTCCGTGACCTTGCTAATATCCCGATCGACTTATATGATGAGTCAGTTTTCCTCATTTAAATTAAATGAAATGCCATTAAACCATTCCAGCGGAATTACTTCTCTCAGGAGGCAGGAATATGATGCTAATATCATACTCTATGGCTTATTTATCTATCACAATTCATTTAATATGACATAATAAACAATATAAATAACAGAGAAATCTGATATATACTCTAGAATGAATAATATATATCATTATGTGACAAGTGGTGGCAGCCATTCCCTACCTCACGCAGCCGCCTTGTTGCGGGTCAGTGGGGGAGACCCCTTGCCATCCCCTGACACCACCATCACAGCTTACGTGTTTAGTTCCACTTCTCTCCTATAAGTTAGCAGTGTTTGTAAATTGTGTTTTGATCTTTTAATTAGCATATCTTGTATCTGCCAAGCAATCATGACACCCAGTAGGCTTACCAGTGTTGCTGAATGACTTACTAACTTGACTGAATCACTGACTTGACTGACTTACTGACTTGACTGAACTGACTTACTGATTTGACTGACTTGACTGATGGACTTACTGGCTTGACTGACTTACTGACTTGACTGACTTAATGACTTGACTGACTGACTTACTTAACTGTACTTACTGATTTGACTGAATGACTTGACTGACTGACTGACTGACTGACTGACTTGACTTACTGAATGACTTAAAATTAGACTTTTTAAATGAAGAGGACCCTGAAATGATGTCTAGAGCAGCTGATGCCTTACCATCAGTTGTATAATGTACTGCAAGGTAAAATAAAACAGAAATTCTTTCAGTAATTTATGCACACTCCAGTACAACCATCAACTTCAGTAGCAGAACCTCTACCATCCACCTCAGCCCAGTAGGACCACAACATAACTCACCACTCTCTTCACAATCATCCACAAACACCAGCACCCACAATTTAAGGTAAGAAATACTATACCTTCGCAGTTTACCTGCAGAGGAATTTTTCCTTTCGGGTCATATCTCCCGCTGCCTCGATCTAGTTTACCAGCCTAACATGGATGGACTAAAAGAGCAGATTAACAGTTGTTGTTGTGGTATCAATTCAATCAACAATTAACAAGACCAAGCCGCTGATTCCGAAATTGGACGTTTAGGTAGTAATTGTGCAGTGCCAGCTTGATGGCTGCATGGGATTTTGTTTTAATTCCCCCTTAATGAAAATTACATTTGAGGCAGTTTGAATTATGGCTAGGCCTGACTACTTATTGTATGGTTTAGCAATTGAACTGCTTTGTTTGACACCGCTGCTTTCATATTGGGGTATGGATGTCATTTTTTGCCAGTTCTTTTGCTTTCGTAGTGAGTGATTGTCGTGTGCAAGGTTCGTGTACTTAGTGACTGTCTAGGATTTTTCAGGGGGTATATAATCATGAATTGCTCTCTCTAGGTTCCAGGGAGATTCAGGTTTAGGACCTCAAGCGCTCCCAATAATTGAGGTGTTTATCTCGTTATGCGCGCCGTGAAAGTTCTCTGTACATTTTCTAGTCGGCAATTTCACCTGCTGAAAGGTGCTGTTAGTGTGCAGCAATTTCCAGCCTAGATAGAACAAGTGACTGAAGAGTGTCATCATGGCTTGGCCTCCCTATTTTGAAGGTTCTCATTATCCATCCGTCATTTTTCTAGCAGATGCGATTGATACAATGTTATGGTCCTGAAGGTGAGATCCTCGACATGATCACTCCAGGTCTTTGACGTTGTGTTCGCTCTTTTTTGTGGCCAGAATTTGTTTTGTACTCTGATGAAGATTTAATTTCTCATGTTTACCATATCTGAGTAATTGAAATTTCCATCGTTGAACTTCATATTGTTTTCTGCAGCCACTGAAAGATTTGGTTGATGTCCGCCTGGAGCTTTGCAGTCTCTGCAATGGAAGACACTGTCATGCAGACTCGGGTGTCATCTGCAAAGGAAGACACGGAGCTGTGGCTGACATCCTTGTCTATGTCGGATATGAGGATGAGGAACAAGATGGGAGCGAGTACTGTGCCTTGTGGAACAGAGCTTTTCACCGTAGCTGCCTCAACTTTACTCTGTGACGACTACTCTCTGGGTTCCGTTAGTGAGGAAATTATAGATCCATCGACCGACTTTTCCTGTTATTCCTTTAGCACGCATTTTGTGCGCTATTACGCCATGGTCACACTTGTCGAAGGGCTTTTGCAAAGTCTGTATATATTACATCTGCATTCTTTTTGTTTCTAGTGCATTTAGGACCTTGTCGTAGTGATCCAATAGTTGAGACAGACCGGAGCGACCTGTTCTAAAACCCATGTTGCCCTGGGTTGTGTAACTGAGGGGTTTTTCTAGATGGGTGGTGATCTTGCTTCTTAGGACCCTTTCAAAGATTTTTATGATATGGGATGTTAGTGCTACTGGTCTGTAGTTCTTTGCTGTTGCTTTACTGCCCCCTTTGTGGAGTGGGGCTATATCTGTTGTTTTTAGTAACTGTGGGACGACCCCCGTGTCCATGCTCCCTCTCCATAGGATGGAAAAGGCTCGTGATAGGGGCTTCTTGCAGTTCTTGATGAACACAGAGTTCCATGAGTCTGGCCCTGGGCAGAGTGCATGGGCATGTCATTTATCGCCTGTTCGAAGTCATTTGGCGTCAGGATAACATCGGATAGGCTTGTGTTAATCAAATTTTGTGGCTCTCTCATAAAAATTCATTTTGATCTTCGACTCTCAGTCTGGTTAGCGGCTTGCTAAAAACTGAGTCATAGTGGGACTTGAGTAGCTCACTCATTTCCTTGCTGTCATCTGTGTAGGACCCATCTTGTTTAAGTAGGGGCCCAATACTGGACGTGTGTTCAAATTGTGATTTGAGTATAGGATGAGAATTATTGGGTGTTCTGTCCAATTATGAAAGCTTTTAGGTTCTTCCCGCGATTCCTAGACCCTAAAGGATTCTTTTAGCTTAAGTTTTGAATGCTTGCTATTTTCTGAGCAGTGTGCCTACGCATTTCGATATATGGACCTTTTAGCCGCTCTGTTATTCTTTTCGTTCGCCTGTAAAGGTAGCGGTTGCTCTGTTCTTTTGTAACATTACGTCCTCCTTTTGAGTGTAGTAGTGGAAAGCATTGCATACATCGAGTGCCACCGAGTAACTGTTCTAGGCATAGTTTTTGGGCTGTGTTGCTTAGTATATCTTTCAGGCTTATATCTAAGGATTCTTGTTTCTGTATTGGTCCCACTTATTTATTTTTTGTTATTGAAGTTGAATTCAGGTGAATGCTCCCTCGTGATAATTCATTATGTCGGTCGGGCTCCGCGCATACATGACTGAACCTCAATTGTGTAGTGACTGAGTATATTGTTTTTGATTGGTGACATTTCTTACGATCACATGTTAGTGAAGATAGGTCTAGTGATTTCAGTCTAGTAGGCTCTATTATTTGGCTGGTTTTAAATTTGGGGTAATTGTGCAGAGATTTAAAAGCTCACGTGGTGTGAGCTTTCATCAGAGCTGCACCTGGTGTCATTACTGCAATGAATTATTTGCTATATTCCTCCATTTTAGGGCCTTAAGTTGAAATCCAGGAGCAAGATGTTGGGTGCGGAGCTGGACAGGTTTCAGAGCAGTGGTCAATTTTTAACAGCTGTTCCTGGAATTGCTGGGATGTTGCACTCGGGCTGTAGACTACCCATGACCAGGTTTTGGTTCTCGACCTTTACTGCTAACACTTCCACTACATCATTTGGAGGCATTTAAGCAGTTCTGTGCAAAAGTGACTCTCGATGTACAGCACCCCCCCCCCCTTGTGCTTTCACTTATAATCATGTATAGGTTTAACCTGAGTTCCAATATTCGTTTGTCCAAGTGATCCTTATGGGGTCCAGTGAAAGCCGCGAACACTGCAAATTATTGTCCTATTTTTCTTCTGCAGTAATAGTCCTAAGCAGTTAGGTAAAATCATGGCTTTTTCTCGTATCTTGTTTGGGTTCTCATTACATACAACTTCATTATTCTGATTCGATTGATACATGTTATGTCTGAATAGATCCGATTAAGGACATAACATTGGTAATGTTTAAGGCCACTGAAAGTACGCAGCCGAAAGTTGGGAAGCTTTGTTGTTGTTGTGGTTTATAGGGCCACTGACAGAGTACGCAGCCAGACAAGTGGGAGCTGTTGTTGTTGTTGTGGTTTATAGGGCCACTGACAGAGTACGCAGCCAGACAAGTGGGAGCTGTTGTTGTTGTTGTGGTTTATAGGACCACTGACAGTGTATGCAGCCAGACAAGTAGGAGCTGTTGTTGTTGTGGTTTATAGGGCCACTGACAGCATATGCCGTATCGAGCTCTGCCTTCCAGCGCTGGGAAAAGAAACCTCGACCAACTGAAAGGATATTTGACCCTTAACTGCGTATATTTCCCTATTGCGGCCTGAAGCTAGCAAGAATGTGCAGGTATAGGCCAAGCTCTCCTGAAGGTCTGGACGGTCATCTCCCTCCCCATAGTGAGAACTGTCAGGAGGACATGTTAGTTGTTGAAGGTTTGAAGGTCAACAAAACTAACGCCTTATACAGCCTTTCCTGCCAGTACTCGCGTAGTTGTACAAACTTAGTTGTGATTGCATGGGTCGATTCACAGCTCCTTGCCCCGCCTCTTTACTGGCCACTACTCGGTCACTCTTCCCGCTCCATGAGCTTTATCATACCTCTTCTTAAAGGTTTGTATGGATCCTGCCTCCACTACATTACTTCCCAGACTATTCCACGTCCTGACAACTCTGTGACTGAAGAAATACTTTTTAACATCCCTGTGATTAATCTGAGTCTTCAACTTCCAACTGTTTCTGTGTCCCATCTCTGGAAAATCCTGTCTCTGTCCACCTTGTCGATTCCTCTCCTCTTCCAGTGCTGGGAAACTATATAAGTATATAGGTAAGTTTATTTAAGTACAGGCATACATAAGTAAAGTCACACAGAATTAGGCGACTACCATTATCATACATAATAACATATATGTAAATTACCTAGAATAACCCCCAAAAATCAAAGTAACTTATTTGTATTATAGTCCTTGACCTATATCCTTAGTGCATAAAACTGTGTGAGAATTGCGGAGGAAGCAGCAGTTGAGGGTCGAGAATGAAGCAGAAAAAAAAAAAATTCTAAGTTATTCAAGAAGATATGACGCCTTAACACTGGAAAGCATCAGCGCCTTCACCGTAGCAAGTCGGGCAATAGGCTTCCCCAGGCCTTAGAATCCACAGAGTTTGGTTAGTTTATATGTTTATGTACCCCATACCATCCTGTGGGCAGTAGTCAAAAGATTACAGAGGTAATAATGCATCCAGGACTGGGCTCCGAAGTTTTGATAGCTGAGCAAGCTACAAAGGTAATGGACCTAGTCATTGTGGTTGTATACAAGCCACCAGATGCAACCTCACAACAGTTCAAGGAACAGCTACTGAAAATCGATTACTGTTTGGAAAACCTTCCAGCTCCATCCCCAAACATCTTACTGCTGGTGATTTCAACCTAAGGCATACAAAATGGAAGAATGTAGCAAATAATGTTATAGCTGAAACAATCCCCGGAGGTAGCGCAGATGAAAGGTCACACACACATGAGCTACTAAGTCTCTGCGAAAAAACACACCTTAAGCCAGCAGATAGTGGAGCCAACAAGACTAGAAAACACACTTGACCTTATCTTCACAAATAATGAGGACCTGATAAGAGACATAAGAATATCAAAAACAACTAATTCCGATCACAATCTAATCGAAGTCCAGACGTACATGCATAGGGTCCTGAACAGCAGAATGCATGTACCTGTGAAGGTGTCTTCACAAAATACAATTTCAAACAACAAGAACATCAACTGGGACCAGGTAAATCATGTCCTAACGAAACATGTTGGGAAGATGTCTTAAATGACATGGATCCAAACCAGTGCCTTGAAAGGATCAACTTCCTGGTAGCCGAAGCATGTTCTAGGCATATTCCCCTAAGAAAGAAGAAGAGCAGGAGTAAACTGGAGTGAAAAAGACGCTCCCTCTACAGAAGACGACGAAGAGTCACTGAGCTCCTCAGGAGTGCTAGAATATCTGATACACGAAAGGAGGCGCTGACCAGGGAAGTGGAAAACTATCGAACTTAAGCTAAATGACTCTTACAGGAACCAGGAGAGTCAGGAGGAGCTTAAAGCTATTAGTGAAATTGAAAGAAATTCAAAATATTTCTTTTCATATGCCAAAAACAAGGCAAATACCACATTTAGTATCGGGCCCTTACTCAGACAGGATGGGACTTACACAGATGACAACAAGGAAATGAGTGAAATATTGAAATCCCAGTACGACTCTGTGTTTAGTGAACCACTAATCGGTCTGAGGATCGACGACCCAAATGATTTCTTCATGAATGAGCCTCAAAACTCCATAAATGTATGCTAGATATCCGACATTACCCTAACTTCGATAGATTTCGAAAAAGCCATTGACAACATGCCTATGCACTCAGCCCCGGGCCCAGACTCGTGGAACTCTGTTTTCATTAAGAACTGCAAGAAACCCCTCTCGTGTGCCCTAAGTACACTATGGAGGAGGAGCTTGGACATGGGTGAAATTCCACAGTCACTTAAAACAACGGATATAGCCCCACTCCATAAAGGTGGCAGCAAAGCATTAGCTAAGAACTGTAGACCAATAGCTCTGACGTCCCACATCATAAAAATCTTTGAAAGAGTGCTAAGAAGCAGGATTGCAAATCACCTGGATTCCCAAAATCTGCACAATCCAGGGCAACATGGGTTCAGGGCAGGTCGCTCCTGCCTCTCACAAACTACTGGATCACTATGACATGGCCTTGGATGCACTGGAAGAAAAATCAGAATGCAGATGTAATATACACAGACTTTGCAAAAGCATTTGACAAATGCGATCATGGCGTAATAGCCCATAAAATACGTGCTAAAGGAATAACTGGGAAAGTGGGGAGATGGATCTTCAACTTCCTAACAAATCGAATACAAAGAGTAGTGGTCAACAAGGTTAAATCGGAGGCTGCCATAATGAAGAGCTCTGTTCCACAAGGCACAGTACTCGCCCCCATCTTATTCCTTATCCTCATATCAGACATAAACAGAGATATACACCACAGCACCGTATCATCCTTTGCGGATGATACTAGGATCTGCATGAGGCTGTCATCTGCTGCGGACGCGGTTAACCTCCAAGCAGATATAAACAAAGTTTTCCAGTGGGCAACGGTAAACAATATGATGTTCAATGAGGACAAATTCCAACTACTCCGTTATGGAAAACTGGAAGAGATAATAACTAGAACAGAGTATACTACTGACTCCGGCCATACAATAGAGCGGAAAAATAATGTAAGGATCACAACAGTGCCACGATCGCACGTGCAAAGACAATGATAGGATGGATAATGAGAACTTTCAAAACGAGAGATGCCAAGCCCATGATGATCCTTTTCAAATCACTTGTTCTCTCTAGGCTGGAATACATTAACATCTCCATTCAAAGCAGGTGAAATCGCAGATCTAGAGAGTGTACAGAGATCCTTTACTGCACGTATAAGTTCTGTCAAGCACCTTAACTTCTGGGAACGCTTGGAAGCACTTGACTTGTACTCGTTGGAACGCAGGAGGGAGAGATATATCATAATCTACACTTGGAAAATCTTGGAAGGAATGGTCCCAAATCTGCACACAGAAATCACTCCCTACGAAAGTAAAAGACTGGGCAGGCGATGCAAAATGCCCCCAATAAAAAGTAGGGGCGCCATTGGTACACTAAGGGAAAACACCATAAGTGTCCGGGGCCCAAAACTGTTCAACAGCCTCCCATCAAGCATTAGGGGAATTGCCAATAAACCCCTGGCTGCCTTCAAGAGAGCTGGACAGATTACCTAAAGTCAGTGCCGGATCAGCCGGGCTGTGGCTCGTACGTTGGACTGCGTGCGGCCAGCAGTAACAGCCTAGTTGATCAGGCCCTAATCCATCGGGAGGCCTGGTCATGGACCGGGCAGCGGGGGCGTTGATCCCCGGAAAAACCTCCAGGTAACCTCCTCCAGGTAACCTCCAGGTGTGGAAATTTATCTGGACTCCCTCCAAGCGAGTTGTCTACCCTAGCAAGCTCTGTTGACACAGACCCCTGAGATTGGTGCCTCAGCCTCACAAGTGGTTTATATGACAAATTTCCATATAGCTGAATTTGCAAGAAAATTACCCTCTGCATGCACGACCAAAAGGGTTAACTTACTTTGTGGAGAAAAATATGTCACCCAGTCTTCCAACCTCCCTAAGCTTTAGTCCCTCTGAACTCTCCCCTTCTAGTCACCACGTGCAGTCAGAGACTTAGCTCCTGCAATGTTGCTACAAAAAACGCGATTCTAAAAGCTTAGAGATCTCCAGTGAATACTAGAAAGGACTACCCTTCTAGCATCCAGCCTGTTACTGGGTTTTCGTAACAAGTAGTCAGTATCCTTGTCCAATTATCCATTAGAATTCAGTATGAATTATTAGTGCTTTAGGATTACAACTGGTAGGCTACTAACTAGAGAAATTAAAATTTAATAAATTTATTAAGTCTAGAGGTATATTATCAAATTAAATTAAATTAAATTAATCACAATAATCAAAATAATATCACATATCTCGAGTTCAATATTATTGTGCTGAAAGCACATATCACATTTATAATTCTTAAGTACCGTCTGGTACATTAACATTTAATAAGATATTACAAATATATACAAGTAAGTATGTATGTGTGTAAGTGCTCTAAGTAGTTCGTTATGTCTCACGACTCGACTAGACTTAAACAAGTGACTGACAAAGTCCTCAAATAAACTAACTTCTTGACCGACTGGCAACCAGAACAGTCTGCTTGAACGATAAAAAGAATGCTAAGCCCAATAGCAATACAACAAGCAACTGCGACACAGAATCAGGAACAAGGAGATAATATAACGACACTAAGTAGGGACCATCAGCAGATCCTCCACAAAAGTTAAAAAACCCCCCATAACTACTGAATCTAATTCAGCATAAGAAAATCCCCGACTGTGATAATACACAGAAACCAGTACAAATTAAGTCAGAAGCTACAGCTCAGGACCTGAGATGCTCAGAGTGTCTATGAGACACACAACCTCAGTACAACGTCAAAAATCACTAAGTCTATACAAGGTTCTGTGAACCGAGTTCTACAGAACTAACAAGAATAAGGAGACAGACAATCTGACCAACCACCAAGCGAGTCTAGAGCAGACTGAATACTTCAGGCGAGGTGAGGACACCCCCCCTCGATCACGTGATAGCTCCGTGGACAGCAGTCGCCCAGCAAGAAGCCGGCAATATAACTAGCAAACAGCGATAATTACAGTAGTTAGACAATCAAGAATTGAACTGAACACATAATATGTTACATCCTACCTAACAAAGGAAACTACATCAAATAACAATATAAAGCAATACATTTACGATTTAGCTATTATCGCAAATACAAGCAATATAAAATTAAATGAAAAAGTAATAATTATATATATACATAATAATCATTGCAACCATTCAGGGGTTGCAACACCCCCCCAACACGACAGACGGTCGCACTAGGAGTTGCATTAATGTCTTTCACATTATTACTGATTACTCAGGTTACATTACTAACAATATAATATAAAAATTAATCAGTCTCTTGTGCCAAGCACCTCTACAATTTCACAGCGTCTGTCACTAGGATATGCCCCTAGTACTAGGGCAGTACACAGTGTCATATCTCTGCATACTCGTGGTTATGTACATCATTGTAGAGACAGGATAGCGTAGATGAGCAGGGCACTTTGAGGCTCGATCATAGTAGAGGAGACTGCATTCCACTCTTAAGTAGGGGTTGTGGAATGCTATGCAATAGGGAAACATCTGAGTATGAAACCAGCTTAAGGTGTGTAGTGAGGGGGGGGTCTGCGGCAGGACAGTGTTGCGTCACGCAGTACATCACCCACAGCACACTACCCACTCAACACTCAGCTTATGTCTCCTCCTCACACAACAATACTGTGAATATATAAAAAAAATAATTAGACATGACATGAAATACATAGTTAATATGGCTAGAGGGATTAAGTTACTTTACTGAATTTGACATAGCAAGTAACAAAAGGAAATTTGGGCATAAAATTTAAGTAAATTTTAAATAGGGAAGTGCCCAAATACTCGTCAAAATGTTCCAAGGACACCACAAGAGCTAGAGCCTCTTTCTCAATAGTGGCATAATTTTTCTGGGGGTCGTTTGAGCTTAGATGAATAGTAACATATAGGATGGAGAATATCAGTGGATGTTGACTGTTGGAGCAGCACAGCACCCACTGCATAACCCTCTCATCTATATGTAAAAAGAAAGGAAGATTGAAATTGGGACTTTTCAACAAAAGGAGCAGAGGATAGCAAGCGCTTCAACCTTTTGAACGAGTTGAACAATCTCTATCCAGATGAACTGAACTTTGCTACTAGTAAAACACAGTGAGAGGTGAGGTGGAGGTGTGTGCGCTGGCTTGCCTGTCACTTGACACACGGCAACCGTCGCACATGATCAGCTACTTTTTCCTTCACTTTGGCCAAGTAAAATTTTTTGGGCCAGTTATCGATGTCTTCTTGACCCCCAAAAATGTCCTCCAATGGGACTATTGTGAGCAAAATCAATGGCTTGTTCACGAAATGTAACTGGTAACACAACGAAATGCTTGACTGTGGTGGAAACACTATCAGCTGACAACTTGCAATGTATTTTTCTCCATCAGTACACCCGTACTATAATAGTAACAATTAACGAGATCCTTTGCTTCACTCTCAGTAACTGCTATATCTCCAGTCTTCCAGTGACTGATCAACAAACTGATCCTTGATTAAAATCATCATAGTTAGAAATTTAATATCAGTTGTGACCTGACTAGGTTGTTTGAAAGGGGAAAAGTCAGTGTTAAATGATCCTGGGCGCAGAGCGTCACTAAACAACATATTCAAGCCTAAATCATTGTCATCCACTAACTCAAAGGAGACAAGGATGGTTTTGTATCTTTGACATAGTTCTAGTAATTGTGCTGAGAGGAAATAAAAATTTTTCTCTTTACAACTTCAATGGCATATTTCATCAGTGTTATTATCAATCACAAGGGGTTTTCTTTACATATACCAGCATGAAGGATATCGTTCCCTATCAACAAGTCCACTGCCCCTGATGGGAAATACACCACTGGTTATACCCACGAAATAAAAACCAGAAATAATAGTTTTGTTTGAATATAAACTTTTGTGCAGAGGCACTTTTATACAGCCCCTCCATAGGTTTTCTAACAATACATCTATCTTGGTAAGGTATCGCAGTTATGTCAGTAAAATCTTCCTTAATAACGTGAGATAACTGCCAGTGTCTCTGAAAGAAAATTATCTCAGTTAGATGTGATTCGTCAAATCCTATTCAAACCTCTTGAAAAGTAAGGACTCATCGCTGAACGAATCATTTCGTCAGATACACTTTCTGACGCTAGTCATCTATCCTGAGTAACATATCTAAAACAGAAAGGATCAGAGGTATTACTAGGATTTTTTTCCTTTGTTGCTCGGAAGAGGATACGACTTGTGTGGGGGGCGCCAGCCCACGACTGCTTCTCGTATCCTTTCTAACTTATAGAAAATAACTCTCTAGCATGTCCTTTTTTGTTACAATAGTTACATTTTAACTTTCTTCTTCCGATATCAGATTTCTGTCCTAGCCACAGAGACAGATTCAGGATTGTGATTTTTTTCCTGGTAAAGGTACAGAAGTTACAGTACAGGACATCAGCCGGCAATGAGCAGCTGATTTAGGTTGCCAACTTCTAGGACATTTTCAGTTACCTTGTTTCTTTGTGTTTTAGTACGTACAAGTTTGTGAGAAAATCTCGTAATTGTCTGCTAATGCTGCAGTTTCCAGAATATCCGAGGGAGTATGATCGATCAGATATTCTTGTATGTCAACAGACATACAATTGTTAAACTCTTCGTGTAGTAACAACGAACAAGGCTGTTGTAGTTGTACACTTGGCAGCTCTAACCATCCTCAAAAGCAACTTTTTTTTCACGAGCAAATTCTACACAAGTTTGATCTTGTCGTCGTTGTAACGTACGAAATGCTCTTTTATAACTTACAGGTAACAAGTTATATGTCCCTCTAGAATAGTTGTTTTGACAGCGTCATAACTAATGTACTTGACAAATGGGAAAGCAGTACAAGTTTGAGCTCTTCCTGTCAAAGCTGTATGCAACAATGTTGCCCAGTGCTTACGTGGCCAATTCCCTACCAAAATGCCTGGTTTTCAAACACAACAAAATAGGTGTCTAAGTCACTCTCAAAAAACTTAGGAACCATGGATGCAGCTTTCTGCACATTAAATGGGTCCTGTGATCTATCAGTCTGTTGTCTTCCCAGACAACATTTTCTCTCTGGAATCTTCTTCGTTCCAATTTTCCTCTGTGCCTCTATTGTGCAGTCTGCAACATAATGAGGCGTTCAAACCTCTCAAACTGTTCCTGAGAGATAGGACCAGTGGTAATGGAGGAAGTAGGAAATTAACATGGTCTGGACGGTCCTTAGGGCGGACACTTCTCCAGCCGTCTCTAGAGAGTCTAGATCTGGGGCTAGGATAAGTAGATACAGGTGTAGCATACACTGACTAGTATGTGGGGCGTCATCCTACCAGCTACACTCTGTACTATTGTGTCAGTGAGGCGGGAAGGGGTGAGCGGAGGTTCCTAGGCTCAGACACTTCTGCCTTTGTTGCTCTTTCATCTTCATCAAATAGAGTCATACTTCCTAATTGTGACACTAGGCTTTCTGAATCTGAATCATAATCAACATCTCTGTATGAGCAGGAAACAATATATCTTTTAAATTAACTCTCTGACAGTTCGCGGTGTAAATTCCTGTTATACGTCACACCGAGATATTTGGGTACTCGCCAACACTCTGAAAGTTTTAATGTACTTAACTCAGACAAAGTCAGAGTATCAATTAACTGTTTTACTTTGGCATACATCAACGAAAATAATTGTACTAAAGAGAGAGTGAATTAAAGGGAACTATAATCCTAATAGGAATTTTAGTGGGTTTGGGTGTCTTAGAGCTAGAGCTCTTAAACAGTATTTCCATCTCCTGGATCAAGACTCAGTCAGGTACATACATCCACCTGGTGTGTTGTACAAGACTAAACTCAAAGTCTTCAGATTAGAAAGTACTCAAATGTTTGATCATAGAGTTACTAGTATGTCAAACTGGACAATTTCTCCAACACCTTGGATCAAGAGCCTCCCGGACAGTTTCTCCAACACCTTGGATCAAGAACATCCCGGACAGGCCCCCATTTGTTACAAAAAATGCGATTCTAAAAGCTTAGAGATCTCCAGTGAATACTAGAAAGGACTACCCTTCTAGCATCCAGCCTGTTACTGGGTTTTCGTAACAAGTAGTCAGTATCCTTGTCCAATTATCCATTAGAATTCAGTATGAATTATTAGTGCTTTAGGATTACAACTGGTAGGCTACTAACTAGAGAAATTAAAATTTAATAAATTTATTAAGTCTAGAGGTATATTATCAAATTAAATTAAATTAAATTAATCACAATAATCAAAATAATATCACATATCTCGAGTTCAATATTATTGTGCTGAAAGCACATATCACATTTATAATTCTTAAGTACCGTCTGGTACATTAACATTTAATAAAAATTACAAATATAAAACAAGTAAGTATGTATGTGTGTAAGTGCTCTAAGTAGTTCTTATGTCTCACACATCGACTAGACTTAAACAAGTGACTGACAAATTCCTCAAATAAACTAACTTCTTGACTGACTGGCAACCAGAACAGTCTGCTTGAACGATAAAAAGAATGCTAAGCCCCCAATAGCAATACAAAAAAGCAACTGCGACACAGAATCAGGAACAAGGAGAAAAATAAAAACGACACAAGTAGGGACCATCAAACAGATCCTCCACAAAAGTTACAAAACTCCCATACTAAATGAATCTAAGTTTAGCATAAGAAAATCCCCGACTGTGATAATACACAGAAACCATACAAATTAAGTCAAAGCTACAGCTCAGGACCTGAGATGCCAGAGGTCCTATGAGACACACAACCTCAGTACAACTCAAAAATCAAATAAGTCTATACAAGGTTCTGTGAACCGAGTTCTACAAACTAACAAGAATAAGGAACAGACAATCTGACCAAACCCCCAAGCGAGTCTAGAGCAGACTGAATACTTCAGGCGAGGTAAGGACACCCCCCCCCTCGATCACGTGATAGCTTCGTGGACAGCAGTCGCCCAGCAAGAAGCCGGCAATATAACTAGCAAACAGCGATAATTACAGTAGTTAGACAATCAAGAATTGAACTGAGCACATAATATGTTACATCCTACCTAACAAAGGAAACTACATCAAATAACAATATAAAGCAATACCTTTACGATTTAGCTATTATCACAAATATAAGCAATATAAAATTAAATGAAAAAGTAATAATTATATATATACATAATAATCATTGCAACCATTCAGGGGTTGCAACAAATGTTCAGTCAGTATTAGTGACCTACCTGCACCTCAGAAATTCCTGATTCCAAGGGGGTGTGTATCCCCTAGTATAACTATGCAGTAAGAGACACTAGCTTCTAAATTGTACTTAAGAGGGGACACACGTGTGTACTGAACTACAGGCGTCCGACTGCACAACGACCCACAGTTCATCTCACTCATGTTTCCCCCCAGACTGGCCAGAACTGAGAAAAAAGCAAGGTCTTGCCTTACTGTAATAGGCCTGACAGAGAGTATCCCCAGTACTTCGAGGATGCCTCCACCTAAAATTCCCAGGTCTAGTTTGTGTAGACATGTGGGGGCGCCGCCCTGCTGTTCATGACACTTGTTATTCCGATGGTGTCTGATCTCAGAAGATGCCGCTAGCATTTCAAAGACCCGCACCTCGTCATTCAAACTTGAGGCTGCCAGTTCTCCCTAGTTAATATAACCTAGTGTTTGCCTGTATTAAAGGCCTATTCCTACCTCCATTAAGGTCTTAGGTCTACATTATTAATATCTACAGTTCCCTCAATAATCCTATTACTAGTTATTAACAGTATAAACTATTTGTGCCTTCATTGAAGGTTAAATCTATCAATCAAGATGTACCTTCCAACCACCTTCGCCAACCTGGGTGTGTGTTTGTTTTGGGTAGATGTGAGGCCCGCAAAACTCAGATGCCCTATCCATGGAATGTTAAGAGCTTCATATGGCTTATTTACCCTGTGGAACTTAGGACCGAATAAGTTCCCACATCCTCCTGCCGGCGAAAGTAGCCGCTAAGTCTAGATCAAATCTGCCTCTTGCAGGCCCTCCAAGTGGGCCTTGAACTTGAGCGCTGTTTGATGGGTCATCCGGCCACTCTGGTCGAGCAGACTCTGATGTAACTTCTCCCGTCCAGGTCCCACCTTGTGGACTTCGAGAGGCAAAAGCTTGTTGATGGGCCTTATGGCCTTGACACCATTTATTCTCACCTTCACCATCCTCAACTGTCCAGCCTTATCTGGGTGGATCGACATCACCAGGTCTAGAGGCCAGTATGCCCTGGGTGCCTCAGCTTCTGCTAGTACCAGGTCCCCTTTGCTCAGTGTCACCTTGTTTCCCTCAGGGTCAGCCCTATAGAAATGTTCTCGCAGAGCTGTCAAATAATCATTGCGCCCCACTTGGTTCCATTTGTCCAGAATGTTCACCAATCTGTTGTGACTCTTGTGTAATTCTTCGTTGATGGGGGGGGTCCTTCTTGCCCATAGTAGTCCTGCTCTTTGGAAGACTGGCTCAAGATTGCAGGGAAGGGCTCGATCCTCCTCCCAAATAGCATGTGATTGGGAGTGAGAGCTTCCTGCTCATCAATCCCATTTTGCACATACGTCAGGGGCCTGTTATTGACTCTCGCCTCTATCTTGGCTAACACTGTCTGCAATTCATCAGGGCTCACTCACCAACTTACCGTGCAAGACCTTGCAAATGCATCTTTTAACCATGCCCACCATGCATTCATAGAAGCCCCCTTGCCAAGGTGCTCTGAGAATTATGAAATTCCATTCGCAATCTATCCTCCTCAGGTATTCTCGCACCTTTCCATTATCCATAAGATTCCTAAAGACTTTGTCAGCCACTCTGAAGCTTGTGCCATTGTCCGAGATAATCAATCGTGGGCAAGAGAACCTAGCTGTAAACCTCCTGTACAACTTCACGAGTCTCGGTTGACATGTCTTCTGCCAATTCCAAATGTATGGCTCGGATAGTTGCACAAGTAAACAGGCAGACATATATCTTCTATGGTCCTACCCTATCCTCTCCTGGGTTCTTCAGTGTGATCGCCCCGGTATAGTCTATCCCTACAGTCTCAAAGGGCCTGTCACTATGTACCCACTCTTAAGGCAGTGGTGGTGGTCCTGGGTATGGTAGGGTCCTCCCATCGTACCACTGGCAGACAGTGCAACTCCTAATCACCCTTTTGATGGCAGCTCGGCCCTTCAGCACCCAGTAATTCTGACAAAGGCAGGTAAGGGTATCTCCAAACCCCCCATGCATAGTCCTCTGATGAGCATCATGTATCAATAACTCTGACAACTACCCTTCCTTTCCTAGTAACATGGGATGTTTGACCCCATAATTGAGCTCAGAGTTATGTAGTCTTCCCCTGCATCTTATCAGACCGGCATGATCTAAGAATAGTCCCAATGAGTGGACCAATTTACTGTTCCCTGAGCCGCCGTTGGGCGCAAGACCCGATGTTACATCCTGCTGCCCAGCTGCCAGCACCTCCAGAACTATTGGAAATCTCTCCCTTTGGTACTGCCATGTCCAGTACTTTCTGGGACCCACGAGCGACAACTGTCGGCCTCTGCTTACCTTGTCATGCAGCTTTCTCACAATTCGAAATACCATTTCTGTGACTCCTATCAGTTTCTTCCAAGAGGAGTAGCGTTTGGGGTCAAATAGTTCGGTGTCAGTTTCCCCACAAAGTGCACTATGCTATTGGTTGTCTCCCTGAATTTCTGCTCTGGCAAGCACTCCTTCGCTGGTAACCAGTCTGGACCTTTGAACCAAATCTCGCTTTTACTCAGTTTTTTGTGTCAGCCCTCTGCTTATCAGGTCAACTGGGTTTTGATCTGTATGCACATACAAAATTGTAGATGCTGAATGTAGCTTCCATATCTCTTTCACCCGATTCCTGACATAGGGAAGCTTGGACCTGTCGTTCTGGACAGACTGTAAGGCCACCTCTGAGTCTGTCCATATATAGGTGTGCATCACCCTCAGGTTACTCAACACTTCCTTTACATACTTTCCCATTCTTCCTCCCAACAACATCACTGTGAGCTCTAGTTTTGGGATTGAACACTCTTTTAGGGGTGTCACTCGTGCCTGGCTGGTGACCAGACTGACCTGATCCCCAGCCACCAAGTATGCCACAGCCCCATATGCCCATGAGGAGGCATCACAGAAGACATGCAAGTCATAGTCTCACCTGGTACACCCAAGGGACCTAGGGAATGTGAATTCGTACAACTCTGCTAAATCTTTGCTAACCAGATCCTACTCCTGACAGACGGTTTCTGGCAGTGCGTCATCCCAACCTTGGTTCAGCTCCCAGGTCTGTTGTACTAGCATTCTCCCTCGAATGGTAATGGGTTTCAACATACCCAAGGGTCTCGAAGGCAGTCTGCACTTTATTCAGCCCACCTAGGTAATTTCTCTGTTCAATTAAATTGGCCAAGCAGTTATCTGGGTAATTCCATGATATATTAAAGTAAGTGATTTGTGATCGCTTTCCCCAAGCTCATCATTAACCTCAAGATTATTAATTAGTGATTCTTTGTTGGCAAGAACCAAGTCAAACAGATTGTTCCCTCTAGTTGGTTCTCTCACAAACTGTTTTAAAAAGCAATCCTGAACTGTATCAAGAAAGTCACTAGACTCAAGATTTCCTGCCACATTGTTCCAATCAATTTGTCTAAAGTTAGAATCTCCCATTAACACATTATTTTCATATCTATACGCCTTATGAATTTCGTCCCATAACATTATTATTATTATTATTATTATTATTATTATTATTATTATTATTATTATTATTATTATTATTATAATCAAAAAGAAGCGCTAAGTCGTCCCATAACAGCTTACTGCACTCCCTATCAAGACTCGGGGGCGTATAAATCACATCCAAAATTAATTTTTCACGACTCTCGAGAAACTGTAGCCAAACAGATTCTGTGTCCGAAGTTTCTAATCTTATATCATGTCTAACACAATTTAAATCATCTCTGACATACATCGTGACTCCACCATCCTTCCTGTTGACCCTATCAGTGTGGAACAGCTTATAACCTTGTATGCTGCATTCAGAAGGCATTTCTTTATCTTTCAGGTTGAATCAGGTCTCTATTATTGCAATAATATCTATATTACCTATACTTGCAAGTAATCTTAGCTCATGTATCTTATTTCTTAGGCTCCTACTGTTTGTATAGTAAACCTTGAAGGAGCTAGTCACTCGTTGCCCTCTACTATCTCTCTTTGTTTGCTGATCAGTTGCTTTGCCTTTACTTTCAACTATTTTGAATACTGTCTTTCAAACATATCCCTGAGGTATCCCGGTAATAACTCCTGTTTTCAACCCTAATACTGCAGCCTGATTGTTTCCCACAAACACCCATACCTCTTGTGGAAAATACTGTATATTTTCTGGAAATACGGTAATTTATATGTAAATAGATGCCCTATATTGTATTTTTAAAAGAAGTATGTTATCGAAAATGGGAAACTGGAAGCTGCGCCTGCGGCTGGGGGAGACTCGCCATCTTGGTTTTGAATTGAACAGAACGTTAGAGTTAATGGGAAGAATTTTTCGTGCTCTAGAGGTTAAAATTGGGCTGACGCCTCTCAAATAGGAGGCGAAATTGCTGAATGTGCATTCCTGCATAATCTGAGTATCAGGCGACTGGACAAGACAGCTCCAGGAACCTCAGATAAGTCTGTTTATGTTTAATTCTGGCCAGTAATTTCATAAATTTAGACAGTGAGGTTTTCTGGGTATAATACACATTAATCTCCAGTCAAATTCGTGAGTGATATTAAGATATATTTTCCTTCTGTTATGTAATTGTGTATATATATAACCATTTATTATTTTTAATATACAGTCAACAAAATTTATATATTTACCAGTATTCCTTGTTATACATATTTCATTGGTAATTAATAGGTCCAGAGCAACTTGTGGATATGACAGTGGTTGGTATCGAAGGGGGACATTTTTTGCGACCTAGGTGTCCCAAATTCCTACATGTCTAACTGATAAATAATAATTATCTTTTCAATTACTGTTATGTATATAATGATACATCCAAGTAAATGCAATTTTCCACACCTCTATAATCTATCAGTTTAAACTCGTAGCACAGTAGCTCATCTTAAATTGGCTTTAAGTGCATCTAGTATAGGAATAAAGGATTTTATCCTAAACTTTTCATCCAAGGCATCAGTACCAGTTGCACTTCCGTCATTTCCTGGCCGTTTCCATACTCTGTCTCGTTGTGTCCATTCTGTAATTAATATTTAGCAAGGTGGCTTTTGCGTGTTACTCATCAAAATCTCTAATTTTGCTTAAAATATCTTGAAGTGAACTGTACAAATATGCACAAGTACTCAATAACAGTTCTGATTTCTGAATGGCTTTGCTAACCTTGTGAAAATGACCCAGCACACGGGTCCAAATTATTATTATTATAATCAAGGGGGAAGTGCTAAACCCGTAGGATTATACAGCGCCTCTGTGGGGGGGATGGAAGGTATTCAGGGTTAATTCAGGGAACTGAAGCACAGATCCAGTTCTGAAGGTATCAGAGTTTGTGAAGTCAGTCAGTTGCTGTCAAAAAGTCAATGAGAGAGTCCGGATGAAAGGTGGGTCCATCAGCCAGAAGGGAAGGTAAAGAGAGAGCAGCGGAGCGAAGACGACATTGGAGGTTTATTCTTCATGCTCGTTGATACAGTGGGCAGTCTAACAGAATGTGGCTAACCGATAATGGACGCCCACAGGATAGGTATGGGGTGCATAATTAAACTGTGCTTCCCACCTTGTCTGGCAAATATTTATGCACTTTTAACCGATCTCTTCGTGAAGGATGGAAAGTACGTATAAATTTCTTTGATGTCAGAATATTTCACTGCATCACGGCAGCAATCAACAGCAGAACGGCCCACCAGATGTATGGTGTGACCAGCGCATGGAATAAATCTTGCAAATTTTATTTTCTCTATTTTTTTGCTGCATACCATTGTATCTACAGTCATGTTGGCAGCACTGTTGTAAGACTGACCTGGGAATTTTCTAAAGTCAGTATCAAGCTCTGTAGTGAGGAGATAGTTAAACACTAAAT
>NC_069413.1:26033716-26062215 GCF_026875155.1 Cherax quadricarinatus
TTTTTTTGGGTGCAAAAAACTATAAAAACCCTTAAAAAATTTAAGGGTAAATAATATCAAATTTTTTATTGGTGGTCAAACCCTCAAAAGCTTTACGAAGAAGAATAAATTGTTAGACAAGGGACCGGCCTCTGTGAATCCATGCTGAGTATCATTAATCAAGCTATGCTTATCGAGATGGCTTCTTATAATCTCAGCTATAATTGACTCTAGTAATTTGCCTACAATTGAGGTCAGGCTTATTGGGCGGTAATTTGACGGTAACGACTTGTCCCCTGTTTTAAAAATAGGAATTACATTAGCCATCTTCCACATATCAACACTACACCTGTTTGAAGAGATAAATTAAAAATATTAGTTAATGGTCACAGAGTTCCATTTTGCATTCCTTAAGAACCCTTGAAAAAACCTCATCAGGACCCGGTGACTTTTTTGCTTCAGTCTGTCTATCTGCTTCACAACCATTTCACTAGTAAACTGTGATGTTACATAATTTATCTTCTTCTAGCCCACTATAAAAATTAATTACTGGAATATTGTTAGTGTCTTCCTGTGTAAAAACTGAGAGAAAATAATTATTAAAAATCGAGCACATTTCATTCTCTTTGTCAGTAAGATGCCCATAGTCATTTTTAAGGGGACCTTATCTTATTCTCTAACTTTTGTTCTATAGACCTGGAAAAAACTTTTTGGGTTAGTTTTTAGAACCCCTTAGCAACTTAACTTCATAGTCCCTTTTAGCTTTTCTTATCCCCTTTTTAATGTCCTCTTAATGTCAATATACTGATTCATAAGATGACCCTCACCTCTTTTGATACGTCTATAAATTCCTTTCTTATGCCCTAGTAGATATTTGAGCCTATTATTCATCCATTTTGGGTCATTTCTATTTGATCTAATTTCTTTATATGGGAAAACGTTCTTTGAGCAGATGTATAGTGTTCAGAAAACTGTCAATATTGATATCTCACTCGTTTAACCCCAGTCAACAGATGTTTAGTGTTCTCTAAGCCCATCGTAATCTGCTAAGCGAAAATCTGGGACTGTTACTGATTATCGCTACTATCGTACTTCCATTCAATGCTAAATGTAAATTGATTTGTGGTCGCTAGCACCCATTTCCTCGGAAATTTCAAAATTTATTAACAAGGGATTCATTGTTTGCCATAACAAAGTCAAGCAGGTTATTTCCCCCTTGTAGTTCTGTCACAAACTGCTTCAAAAAACAATCCTGAACTACTTCAAAGGGAAGTCGTATGATTTTTAAATTCCAGTCAAGAAATTCCAATCAATATGACTAAAGTTAAAGTCTCCTAAATTACTACATTATCGTGCCTTGTGGCCTTAACAATTTCCCCCCATAGTAGTCTCCCTGGTCCCTATCTAAGTTTGGAGGACGGTATATCCACTCCCAAAATCAATTTTTCATGCCCCCCTGAAAATTCTATCCAAACAACTCTGTATGTGTTACTTCAGACTTAAATACCGTTTTTTAGCAACAGTTCAAGCGATATCGGACATACAATGCCCCCCACCCCCCTTCCCCATTTCTTTCTATCTACTTGGAACCATTTTAAAACCCTGAATATTTACATTCAGCAGGCAAAATCCCGATTTTTGAATTAAACCACGTCTCAGTTAAGGCAAATACATCAATGTTACCTGCACTAGCAACTAATCTCAACTCGTCCTCTTATTCCTAGCACTACGGCAATTAGCGTATTAACATTGAAAGACTTCTCCTTTCTCTTTACCCTTCCTGCTCATTTCTGTTTTTCTTCTAAACCTATTACTGTCCCTTATCACCAAAGTCCCTGTTTTCAATATCTACCTCGTTCTGCTTGTTACTAGTTCCCCTAGAACTCGTAATATTACTACCCCTGGGACTTCACTGTTTTCCTGCCAAAACCCATACCACCCAACTATTCCTAGTTTAAAGTCCTAACTGCTTTCCCCCCACTGCAGTTGCCAGTGCTACCACCCCAGACCTAGATAAGTGAACCCCATCCCTGGCATACATGTCATTTCTGCCATAGAAGAGGTCCCAATTGTCAATGAATGTTTCCACATTTTCCTTACAGTATTTGTCCAGCCAGCAATTGACACCAATTGCCCTGGACAACCATTCATTTCCAACTCCTCTTTCCCTTGGGAAAATACCACAATGACAGGGTTCCCACCCTTACTCCTAATATTTCTATTGCTGACCTATACCTGCTAATCAGGGCTTCACTCCTATGTCTGCCAACTTTGTTGCCTCCAGCACTGAGACAGATAATAGGATTGCTCCCATTACCTCTCATATGTCATCCATACGGCTAACAATATCCTCCATCCCCCCCAGGAAAGCAAACTCTCTGTCTCCTACTCCTGTCCTTCAAGCAGAACGCCCTATCCATATACCTAACTTGGCTATCCCCAAACAAAAAACAATATTCTTACCTTCCTTGGTGTCGTTCGTCGTGATGTTCCAGTAGTCGACTCACATTCGTTTGGGTTAGCACTGAGAATGATTAGATGTTTTCCACAACAGTTTCCACGGCAGTCTCTTCTTCTTCATCGCTTTCTATCTTTCCATTCGTCTTCTTGATCGTCAACTTTCGTTCCCTGCTGTCTAGCCCACTGACCAGTTTCCCTTCTCGACCTGAGGACTCAAAACAGGAGGACTACTACGAATCTTCTTGTTATCCTCGGTCAGTCGCCGAATCTCCAACTTCGCTATCCTCAATTCTTCCTTAAGCTGTTGGTAAAGTTGCTCGATGGAGGGCATCTTGCTTCAATTCGTAGAGAGCGCGCAAACAGGTCTTCACAGAGCTAAGTACACGTCAACACTGCGCAAAAGCCAACTCAATCAGGAGCTACTGTGCACTACCTGCCCCACCACTCACCTGTCCCACCCACCACCTGCCCCACACACCACCTGCCCAACACACCACCTGCCCCACACACCACCTGCCTCACCAGCCACCGCCTGTCCCACCACCCATCACCTGCACCACCACCCTCCACCTGTCCCACCACCACCTACACCACTACCCTACAAATGCCCCACCATCTGCCCCCACCCCTCACCACCTGCCCCCACCTCTCACCACCTGTCCCCACCACAAACCATCTGCCCCTGCTGTCTGAAGCTACGGATCCTCGTTATCCGAACTGCAGAAAGAAGCATCATGCCTGGAACACGGAACCTAAGGGCACTTCCGCAGCCATAGCGATGGACGACCCAGGGAAACATCACGGGCTACCGACACTTCTGATCCAACATGTCTACCCCAAGACAACACAGCCATCCAGAGATGAGCAACCTGCTCTTAAGAGGCACGTAAGTTCCCAATTATGTTCATTTTTCCACTATAATCTACCTAGTCCATAATTACTATCGCATTTGCTGTGTTCCGCAAAGTGAAGTCTATGATCTTTGAGGAAACGCTTCGCTTCGAGCGACCTCTACAGTCCTAATAGTTTCTTAGTAATCTCTGTATTAGGACTCACCAAGTCACTCATGGCGGAACCTTTTCCCTAAATGTCCTGAACCGTACACGAGTCTTTTTACAGAACAGCAATGATAAACAATATTGAAAAAAATTATTACTACAAGAATTAACTGGAACAAAATCCGGAGCTTACACATTAATTATCATGATCAATATCATAATAACTAGTGATGACTCCAACACTAGCCTCCAGCACCAGGCTCCAACACTAGCCTCCAGCACCAGGCTTCAATACTAGCCTCCAGCACCAGGCTCCAACACTAGCCTCAGCACCAGGCTTCAATACTAGCCTCCAGCACCAGGCTCCAACACTAGCCTCCAGCACCAGGCTTCAATACTAGCCTCCAGCACCAGGCTCCAACACTAGCCTCCAGCACCAGGCTTCAATACTAGCCTCCAGCACCAGGCTCCAACACTAGCCTCTAGCACCAGGCTTCAATACTAGCCTCCAGCACCAGGCTCCAACACTAGCCTCCAGCACCAGGCTTCAATACTAGCCTCCAGCACCAGCTCCAACACTAGCCTCTAGCACCAGGCTTCAATACTAACCTCCAGCACCAGGCTCCAACACTAGCCTCCAGCACCAGGCTTCAATACTAGCCTCCAGCACCAGGCTCCAACACTAGCCTCTAGCACCAGGCTTCAATACTAACCTCCAGCACCAGGCTCCAACACTAGCCTCCAGCACCAGGCTTCAATACTAGCCTCCAGCACCAGGCTCCAACACTAGCCTCCAGCACCAGGCTCCAACACTAGCCTCCAGCACCAGGTTCCAACACTAGCCCCAGCACTAGGCTCCAACACTAGCCTCCAGCACCAGGCTCCATCACTAGCCTCCAGCACCAGTCTCCAACACTAGCCTCCAACACCAGGCTCCAAAAACTACCTTCCAGCTCCAGGCTCCAGCACTAGCCTCAAGCGCCAGGCTCCAACACCAGCCTCAACCACTAGTCTCCAGCGCCAGGCTCCAATGCTAGCCTCTAACACCAGGCTCCAACACTAGCCTCCAGATACAGGCTCTAACAGCTAGTCCCCAACTTCGGGCTCTAACATGATGCTCCAACACGAGGCTCCAACATTACCCCAAACACCAAGTTCGAACCCCGAGTTCCAGTACCAGGCTCTAACACTAGGTTCCAACACTAGGCTCCAATACTAGGCTCCAACATAAGGGTTCAACACGTGACTTCAACACGATACTACAACACGAACCTTTGACACCAGGCTTCAACACCAGACGTGAACACGAGAATCCAACAGTAAGGGGCAACACTGTTCAGTACGAGGCTCCAACAAGAAGTCCAATTCCGGACTTTAAAACTAGGCTCCAACACTAGACTGCACCATCAGTCTCCAACATAAGGCTTCAACAAGAGGCTGTAAAACGATGCTCAGATAAGAGGCTCCAGCACTAGGCTCTAATATGAGGATCCAACACTAAGCTCCAACATGAGGATCTAACACGAGGCTTTAAAACAGGAGCTTCTGACACTAGACTTCAAAACTAGTCTCAAACCCCAGGCTCCATGATCAGGCTCAAAAATTAGGCTCCAACACAAGGCTCAAAAGCTAGGCTCCAACATGAGGCTTCAACAAGAGGCTTCACCACCAGCCTCCAGCACCAGGCTCCTCGTGAGACTTCACAATGAGGTTCCAACTCTAGGCTCCAACACGAGGCACCAACACGAGGCTTGAATACGAGGCCGCCACAGCGGGCTTCAACACGAGATATGTGCTCGAAGCTTGAACACGAGATTTCTACACGAGATTTCATCATGAGGCTCCAACACGAGACTTCAGAATAAGACTTCAGCGCTAGGCTCCGCCATGTGGCACCAACAACAAGCTTCAACACGAGGCTCCAGTACGAAGCTCTAGTAAGAGATTGCATCACGAGGCTCCAATATGAGTCTCCAGCAAGAGGCTTGAAGACGAATCTCAAGCACGATGTTTCGACAGTCTCCATCATTAGGCTCTAAGAGGAGGCTCCAACATAAGACTCACTCACAACACACAAACACACACACACACACACACACACATTGTACAAGTGTTAGCACAGTGCAAAAACAATATTTGCTATGAAAATTTTTGAAGGGAAAAGCAGGAGGCGACCTGAAAATTAGGTGAAGTGTTTTCTAGCTGGGTCTCGTGTGTTCGTGACGTAATTCTAACAGTGAAGTTATCTAGCTGGGTCTCGTGTGTTCGTGACGTAATTCTAACAGTGAAGTTATCTAGCTGGGTCTCGTGTGTTCGTGACGTACTTCTAACAGTGAAGTTTTCTAGCTGGGTCTCGAGTGTTCGTGACGTAATTCTAACAGTGAAGTTATCTAGCTGGGTCTCGTGTGTTCGTGACCGTAATTCTAGCAGTGAAGTTTTTAGCTGGGTTCGTGTGTTCGTGACGAAATTTCCCTAACAGTGAAGTTATCTATCTGGGTTTCTCGTGTGTTCGTGACGTACTTCTAACAGTGAAGTTTTCTAGCTGGGCCCTCGTGTGTTCGTGACGAAATTTTCTAACAGTGAAGTTATCTAGCTGGGTTCGTGTGTTCCCGTGACGTAATTCAACAGTGAATTTTATGTAGCTGGGTCTCGTGTGTTAGTGACGTAATTCTAACAGTGAAGTTATCTAGCTGGGTCTCGTGTGTTAGTGACGTAATTCTAACAGTGAAGTTATCTAGCTGGGTCTCGTGTGTTAGTGACGTAATTCTAACAGTGAAGTTATCTAGTTGGGTCTCGTGTGTTAGTGACGTAATTCTAACAGTGAAGTTATCTAGTTGGGTCTCGTGTGTTAGTGACGCAATTCTAACAGTGAAGTTATCTAGTTGGGTCTCGTGTGTTCGTGACGTAATTCTAACAGTGAAGTTATCTAGCTGGGTCTCGTGGTTTGTGACGTAATTTCTAACAGTGAAGTTATCTAGCGGGTGTCGTGTGTTTGTGACGTAATTCTAACAGTGAAGTTATGTAGGTGGGTCTCGTGTGTTAGTGACGAAATTTCCCTAACAGTGAAGTTATCTAGTTTGGGTCTCGTGTGTTTATTGACGCAATTCTAACAGTGAAGTTATCTAGTTGGGTCTCGTGTGTTTGTGACGTAATTCTAACAGTGAAGTTATCTAGCTGGGTCTCGTGTGTTCGTGACGTAATTCTAACAGTGAAGTTATCTAGCTGGATCTCGTGTGTTCGTGACGTAATTCTAACAGTGAAGTTATCTAGCTGGGTCTCGTGTGTTCGTGACGTAATTCTAACAGTGAAGTTATCTACCTGGGTCTCGTATGTTCGTGACGCAATTCTAACAGTGAAGTTATCTAGCTGGGTCTCGTGTGTTTGTGACGTAATTCTAACAGTGAAGTTATCTAGTTGGGTCTCGTGTGTTAGTGACGTAATTCTAACAGTGAAGTTATCTAGTTGGGTCTCGTGTGTTAGTGACGCAATTCTAACAGTGAAGTTATCTAGTTGGGTCTCGTGTGTTCGTGACGTAATTCTAACAGTGAAGTTATCTAGCTGGGTCTCGTGTGTTTGTGACGTAATTCTAACAGTGAAGTTATCTAGCTGGGTCTCGTGTTTTTCGTGACGTAATTCTAACAGTGAAGTTATCTAGCTGGATCTCGTGTGTTCGTGACGTAATTCTAACAGTGAAGTTATCTAGCTGGGTCTCGTGTGTTCGTGACGTAATTCTAACAGTGAAGTTATCTACCGGGGTCTCGTGTGTTCGTAAACGCAATTCTAACAGTGAAGTTATCTAGCTGGGTCCCCGTGTGTTTCGTGAGGGTAATTCTAACAGTGAGGTTATCTAGCTGGGTCTGTGTGTTCGTGAGTAATTCTAACAGTGAAGTTATCTAGCTGGGCCCTCGTGTGTTCGTGACGTAATTCTAACAGTGAAGTTACCTAGCTGGGTTCGGTGTTCGTGACGTAATTCTAACAGTGAAGTTATCTAGCTGGGTTTCTCGTGTGTTCGTGAGGCAATTCTAACAGTGAAGTTTTTCTAGCTGGGTCTCGTGTGTTCGTGACGTAATTCTAACAGTGAAGTTAATCTATTTGGGGTCTCCCCGTGTGTTCGTGACGTAATTCTAACATTGAAGTTATTAGCTGGGCCCTCGTGTTTTTCGTGACGAAATTTTCTAACAGTGAAGTTATTAGCTAGGTCTCGTGTGTTCGTGACGTAATTCTAACAGTGTAGTTATCTAGCTGGGTCTCGTGTGTTTGTGACGTAATTTTTAACCAGTGAAGTTATCTAGCTGGGTCTCGTGTGTTTGTGACGTAATTCTAACAGTAAAAGTTATCTCCCTGGGTCTCGTGTGTTGCGACGTAATTTAACAGTGAAGTTATCTAGCTGGGTCTCGTGTGGTTGTGACGAAATTCAAAACAGTGTAGTTATCTAGCTGGGTCTTTTGTGTTTGTGACGTAATTCTAACAGTGAAGTTATTATACTGGGTCTCGTGTGTTTGTGACGTAATTCTAACAGTGAAGTTATCTAGCTGGGTCTCGTGTGTTTGTGACGTAATTCTAACAGTGAAGTTATCTAGATGGGTCTCGTGTGTTCGTGACGTAATTCTTACAGTGAAGTTATCTAGCTGGGTCTCGTGTGTTCGTGACGTACTTCTAACAGTGAAGTTTTCTAGCTGGATCTCGTGTGTTCGTGACGTAATTCTAACAGTGAAGTTATCTAGCTGGGTCTCGTGTGTTCGTGACGTAATTCTAACAGTGAAGTTATCAACTGGGTCTCGTGTGTTGTGACGTAATTCTAACAGTGAAGTTTCTAGCTGGGTCTCGTGTGTTCGTAAACGTAATTCTAACAGTGAAGTTATCTCGCTGGGTTCGTGTGTTTTGTACGTAATTCTAACAGGGGAAGTTATCTAGCTGGGTCTTGTGTGTTTTGCGACGTAATTCTAACTGTTTTGTTATCTAGCGGGGGTCTCGTGTGTTTGTGACGTAATTCTAACAGTGAAGTTATCTAGCTGGTCTCGTGTGTTTGTGACGTAATTCTAACAGTGAAGTTATCGAGCTGGTCTCGTGGTTTGTGACGTAATTCTAACAGTGAAGTTATCTAGCTGGGTTCGTGTGTTCGTGACGTAATTCTTAAGAGTGAATTATCTAGCTGGGTCTCGTGTGTTTGTGACGTAATTCTAAACAGTGAAATTTATTAGCTGGTCTCGGTGTTTGGGGACTTTAATTCTAACAGTGAAGTTATCTAGTGGGTCTCGTGTGTTTGTGACGTAATTCTAATAGTGAAGTTATCTAGCTGGGTCTCGTGTGTTTGTGACTAATTCTACAGTGAAGTATCTAGCTGGGTCTCGTGTGTTTATAAACGTAATTCTAACGTGAAGTTATCTAGCGGGGTTCTCGTGTGTTTTGTGACGTAATTCTAATGTGAAGTTATCTAGCTGGGTCTCGTGTGTTTTTTGACGAAATTCTAACAGTGAAGTTATCTAGCTGGTCTCGTGTGTTTGTGACGTAATTCTAACAGTGAAGTTATTCTAGCTGGGTCTCGTGTGTTCGTGACGTAATTCTAAGAGTAAAGTTATCTAGCTGGGTCTCGTGTGTTTGTGCGTAATTCTAACAGTAAAAATTATCTAGCTGGGTCTCCGTGTGTTTGTGACGTAATTCTAACAGTGAAGTTATCTAGCTGGGTCTCGTGTGTTTGTGACGTAATTCTAACAGTGAAGTTATCTAGCTGGGTCTCGTGTGTTTGTGACGTAATTCTAAAGTGAAGTTATCTACTGGTCTCGTGTGTTTATGACGTAATTCTAACAGTGAAGTTATCTAGCTGGGTCTCGTATGTTTGTGACGTAATTTAAATAGTGAAGTTATCTAGCTGGGTCTCGTGTGTTCGTGACGTAATTCTAACAGTGAAGTTATCTAGCTGGGTCTCGTGTGTTCGTGACGTAATTCTAACAGTGAAGTTATCTAGCTGGGTTTTCGTGTGTTCGTGACGTAATTCTAACAGTGAAGTTATCTAGCTGGGTCTCGTGTGTTCGTGACGTAATTCTAACAGTGAAGTTATCTAGCTGGGTCTCGTGTGTTCGTGACGTAATTCTAACAGTGAAGTTATCTAGCGGGTTGTGTGTTTGTGACGTAATTCTAATAGTGAAGTTATCTAGCGGGGTCTCTTGTTTGTGACGTAATTCTAACAGTGAAGTTATCTAGCTGGGTCTCGTGTGTTTGTGACGTAATTCTAACAGTGAAGTTATCTACCTGGGTCTCGTGTGTTTGCGACGTAATTCTAACAGTGAAGTTATCTAGCTGGGTCTCGTGTGGTTGTGACGTAATTCTAACAGTGTAGTTATCTAGCTGGGTCTTTTGTGTTTGTGACGTAATTCTAACAGTGAAGTTATCTAGCTGGGTCTCGTGTGTTTGTGACGTAATTCTAACAGTGAAGTTATCTAGCTGGGTCTCGTGTGTTTGTGACGTAATTCTAACAGTGAAGTTATCTAGATGGGTCTCGTGTGTTCGTGACGTAATTCTTACAGTGAAGTTATCTAGCTGGGTCTCGTGTGTTCGTGACGTACTTCTAACAGTGAAGTTTTCCTGCTGGATCTCGTGTGTTCGTGACGTAATTCTAACAGTGAAGTTATCTAGCTGGGTCTCGTGTGTTCGTGACGTAATTCTAACAGTGAAGTTATCTAACTGGGTCTCGTGTGTTCGTGACGTAATTCTAACATTGAAGTTATTAGCTGGGTCTCGTGTGTTCGTGACGTAATTTAACAGTGAAGTTACCCTCGCTGGGTCTCGTGTGTTTGTGACGTAATTCTAACAGTGAAGTTATCAAACTGGGTCTTGTGTGTTTGCGACGTAATTTTTAACTGTGTAGTTTATCTAGCTGGGTCTCGTTGTGTTTGTGACGTAATTCTAACAGTGAAGTTATCTAGCTGGGTCTCGTGTGTTTGTGACGTAATTCTAACAGTGAAGTTATCTAGCTGGGTCTCGTGTGTTTGTGACGTAATTCTAACAGTGAAGTTATCTAGCGGGTCTCGTGTGTTCGTGACGTAATTTTTAAGAGTGAAGTTATCTAGCTGGGTCTCGTGTGTTTGGGGACGTAATTCAACAGTGAAATTATCTAGCTGGGTCTCGTGTGTTTGTGACGAAATTTCTAACAGTGAAGTTTATCAGCTGGTCTCGTGTGTTTGTGACGAAATTTCTAATAGTAAAGTTATCTAGCTGGGTCTCGTGTGTTTGTGACGTAATTCTAACAGGGGAATTATCTAGCTGGGTCTCGTGTGTTTATGACGTAATTCAAAACTTTGAAGTTATCTACTGGGTCTCGTGTTTTGTGACGTAATTCAAATAGTGAAGTTATCTAGCTGGGTCTCGTGTGTTTGTGACGTAATTCTAACAGTGAAGTTATCTAGCTGGGTCTCGTGTGTTTGTGACGTAATTCTAACAGTGAAGTTATCTAGCTGGGCCCTCGTGTGTCGTGACGTAATTCTAAGAGTGAAGTTATCAAAGCTGGGTCTCGTGTGTTTGTGACGTAATTCTAACAGTGAAATTATCTAGCTGGGTCTCGTGTGTTTGTGACGTAATTCTAACAGTGAAGTTATCTAGCTGGGTCTCGTGTGTTTGTGACGTAATTCTAATAGTGAAGTTATCTAGCTGGGTCTCGTGTGTTTGTGACGTAATTCTAACAGTGAAGTTATCTAGCTGGGTCTCGTGTGTTTATGACGTAATTCTAACAGTGAAGTTATCTAGCTGGGTCTCGTGTGTTTGTGACGTAATTTCTAATAGTGAATTTAAATCTAGCTGGGTCTCGTGTGTTCGTGACGTAATTCTAACAGTGAAGTTATCTAGCTGGGTCTCGTGTGTTCGTGACGTAATTCTAACAGTGAAGTTATCTAGCTGGGTCTCGTGTGTTCGTGACGTAATTCTAACAGTGAAGTTATCTAGCTGGGTCTCGTGTTTTTCGTGACGTAATTCTAACAGTGAAGTTATCTAGCTGGGTCTCGTGTGTTCGTGACGTAATTCTAACGTGAAGTTATCTAGCTGGGTCTCGTGTGTTTTGTGACGTAATTCTAATGTGAAGTTATCTACTGGGTCTCGTGTGTTTGTGACGTAATTCTAACAGGTGAAGTTTACTTGGTGTCGTGTGTTTGTGACTTTAATTCTAACAGTGAAGTTATCTAGCTGGGTGTCGTGTGTTTGTGACGTAATTCTAACAGTGAAGTTATCTAGATGGGTCTCGTGTGTTTGTGACGTAATTCTAACAGTGAAGTTATCTAGCTGGGTCTCGTGTGTTTGTGACGTAATTCTAACAGTGAAGTTATCTAGCTGGGGGGTCGTGTTTTTTGTGACGTAATTCTAACATTTGAAGTTTTTCTAGATGGGTCTCGTGTGTTCGTGACGAAATTTTCTTACAGTGAAGTTATCTAGCTGGGTCTCGTGTTTTTCGTGACGTACTTCTAACAGTGAAGTTTTCTAGCTGGATCTCGTGGTTCGGACGTAATTCTAACAGTTGAAGTTATCTAGCTGGGTCTCGTGTGTTCGTGACGTAATTCTAACAGTGAAGTTATCTAACTGGGTCTCGTGTGTTCGTGACGTAATTCTAACAGTGAAGTTATCTAGCTGGGTCTCGTGTGTTCGTGACGTAATTCTAACAGTGAAGTTATCTCGCTGGGTCTCGTGTGTTTGTGACGTAATTCTAACAGTGAAGTTATCTAGCTGGGTCTTGTGTGTTTGCGACGTAATTCTAACTGTGTAGTTATCTAGCTGGGTCTCGTGTGTTTGTGACGTAATTCTAACAGTGAAGTTATCTAGCTGGGTCTCGTGTGTTTGTGACGTAATTCTAACAGTGAAGTTATCGAGCTGGGTCTCGTGTGTTTGTGACGTAATTCTAACAGTGAAGTTATCTAGCTGGGTCTCGTGTGTTCGTGACGTAATTCTAAGAGTGAAGTTATCTAGCTGGGTCTCGTGTGTTTGTGACGTAATTCTAACAGTGAAATTATCTAGCTGGGTCTCGTGTATTCGTGACGTAATTCTAACAGTGAAGTTACACTAAATGAATAAAGAGTGAGCAATAGTGAAGTTAACTATAATTAAATATAATGAAAGCCAGAAGAGAAAGGTAAAAGATATTGAAGTGAAGAAAGAGAACGGTAATTAAGAGGAGCATCGCACTAGACCATCTCTTACATGTTAGGCAGCGTATGTGTCTGCACACCACCTAGCGTACCTGACGAACACTAATGTTAAGTTCTCTGAAGTATTGTGCCAGTTTGTGAGTTTATCGGAGTTGTATGATAGTGTTCGAGGCTCCTGATATAATCTATAATAACGTGAGCAGACGGACATTTAGAAGCTTGCCATTTTCTATAATTAGGCATGATAAGCAATAATTTAAGACTTGATGAGGTCTCATTCATGAGAGGATATTCAAAGTCTATATTGTTAAAAAAGAGGAATATGAAATGAAAGAAACATAGAGGTGAATGACGAAATATTGATTCAGAATAAGGCAAAGATGAAAAATAAGACTGAATAGGCAAACCGGTAACTTAGGCTTAAAAAGCAGGGTGTTTTCTGCCGAATGAGCAGAGTGAAAATTTGCTTTTGCTAATCCGCTAATTCGGCATTGACCAAACTCGCCAGTTCGGCTTAATCGGTACACACACACACACACACATGTGTGTGTATACATACATAGTATGTATATATATATATATATATATATATATATATATTATATATATATATATATATTATATATATATATATAGATATATATATATATATATATATTATATATATATATATATTATATATATATATATATATATATATATATTATATATATATATATATATATATATATATATAGGTAGTAGGTTGGTAGACAGCAACCGCCCAGGGAGGTACTACCGTCCTGCCAAGTGAGTGTAAAACGAAAGCCTGTAATTGTTCTACATGATGGTAGGATTGCTGGTGTCCTTTTTTCTGTCTCATGAACATGCAAGATTATAGGTAAGTCTTGCTACTTCTACTTACACTTAGGTCACACTACACATACATGTACAAGCATATATATACACACCCCTCTGGGTTTTCTTCTATTTTCTTACTAGCTCTTCTTCTTGTTTATTTCCTCTTATCTCCATGGGGAAGTGGAACAGAATTCTTCCTCCGTAAGCTATGCGTGTTGTAAGAGGCGACTAAAATGCCGGGAGCAAGGGGCTAGTAACCTCTTCTCCTGTATATATTACTAAATGTAAAAGGAGAAACTTTCGTTTTTCCTTTTGGGCCACCCCGCCTCGGTGGGATACTGCCGGTGTGTTGAAAGAAAGATATATATATATATATATATATATATTTTATATATTATATATATATATATATATATATATATATTATATATATATATATATATATGCAATAAGATCACAGTAAACTGGTGATATCAGAATATGCACAACAACCACTGTGAAAGAATAGTGAAATCCCAAGTGCTTTCGTGGCTTCTCACATTATCAAGGAACTATAAGAACAATACATCAAAGGAAGGAATATAAAGGGTCTAGACCACACCTCACCATCACATCCCACAAGAAAAGTAACACCTGATGCGCGACAACACCCGACTCATAAGAAAGGAGGAACACTGCAGCAGACCCACTGGCCCAACTAGACAGGTCCTTCACGACATCCCTCTAACAAAATATTCTACCCAAGAAATAAGATTTATTATTTGTCCAATATATTATTAAATTCTTCCCAAATTTTATTAATTATAAATGAATCTCATTTATATAAACCAAAGGAAATATTCATATTATTGTCAAAACTGCTTTTTATGAAACAAGATTCAATTATATTCCTGTCGACCATGGACTTGCTTGATACTACTTTCTCAACTTTTTGAAAATCAATTGGATGGTTAAGATCTCTCACATGAATAAATAGAGCATTGGAATCTTGTCCAGTTCTAATGTTATATTTATGTTGTTTTAATCTTAGTTCGAGATTTTTACCAGTTTGACCGTAATAAACTTTATCGCAAATTTTACAAGGAATCTTATAGACACATCCATCAGCATTTTGAGGAGAATTCTTTATCAAAAGTTTTTTTTACTGTATCAAGATTTTTAAATACAACTTTGATATTAAAAGTCTTAAGAAGAGAAGGCATATCAACCAAGTTTTCATGGTAAGGGAGAACCAACATATTTTTAGTTGAATATGGCTGGTTGTCCCTTTTTGGATTGTAAAAAGTATTTCTAGCAATTTTAAAAGATTTATCAATTACGTTTTTTTTGGGTATTTCAGATCATTAGCTATTTCATAAATTTTGGATATTTTTTCATCTATAAACTCTGGACTACAAATACGTAAATCTCTCAAAAACATTGACGAGAAAACCGACAGTTTAACTCTATCAAGATAGAGTTAAACTGTTGGTTGTTCTTGTGTAGCAGAGACTATGTTATGACAGAGTTTATTATTTTGAGGAGGATTCTTCTAATACTTCAGAGTTGATGAAGCTGTCTTTATTTTGCTTGTGTTAGAAACAGCGATTAATGATGATTCAAGGCATTTACATCTGCGGAAATTAGACTCTCTGATTACTAGTCGGGCGTCGCTGAATTTCATGAGGTGATTGGTGGAATTCCGGTGTTGTACACAGGCGTTGTTTAAGTTATCATTCTTACATGCGTTGACGTGTTCACTGAGGCGTGTATCGAGGTTCCTACCTGCTTCACCTACATATATCTTGTCACAGCCTCCGCAAGGTATAGTGTAAACTCCTGCATTGACTGGTTCACGTTAGTTCTATTTTGTCCTGATTAGACACCTTGTGGAAGTGCTGGATGCGATCACGACTCTACTGTTAAGCACTATGTTAAACGGGAATAAACTCGAAATTAAATAGCTGTTTACAGTAAAATCTTAGAAATTATTATAAGTGTTCGAAGTACCAAACGAAGGATACCAACAATTGTTCCTGTACTTCTGATAATGGAGACACAAAGTACCACAATAACTTGACACAGACTGAGGGGAAAAAATTTCGAATACCGTTGAAGAGAAGATCGCCAGTTTTCTGAAAGACATAATCCAAAAAATTGCCATAAATAATAATTAGTAATAAACATTTGGTACCAGCAAATTTATTTAACTTTTAAATCCATGTACTAAAACCATGGTTCACATTTTCCCACAGAACTAATATATCCAATTTTCTTAAAACCTTCGAAAAAGAAATGCAGACAAAAACATTAATAATTTTGTGGTTTTCAATAAAAATGCTCTCAAACTCACTAAATTTATAGCCGTGCTGTTTATTTTAGATTTAGAATAGTCATAATTCAAAAATAAAAGATAAGTTTGCCATAATACAATTGTCAACAAACTTCATCTTCAATGAGCAGTTTAGGCTCGTCCCCCCCCCAAAAAAAAAATAACAGAAGCCTTTGTAAATAGTGGAACAGAGGAGCGGAGTAGGACAATAGAGTTCGTAGAGTAGGACAATAGAGTTCGTAGAGTAGGACAATAGAGTTCGTAGAGTAGGACAATAGAGTTCGTAGAGTAGGACAATAGAGTTCGTAGAGTAGGACAATAGAGTTCGTAGAGTAGGACAATAGAGTTCGTAGAGTAGGACAATAGAGTTCGTAGAGTAGGACAATAGAGTTCGTAGAGTAGGACAATAGAGTTCGTAGAGTAGGACAATAGAGTTCGTAGAGTAGGACAGCAGAGATCGTAGAGTAGGACAATAGAGTTCGTAGAGTAGGACAACAGAGTTCGTAGAGTAGGACAACAGAGCTCGTAGAGCCATGCAACAGAGCTCGTAGAGCAGTTCAACAGTGCGCACAGATTAGTTAAATAACATGGTGTATCTGTGTTACAAGAAATATAACCTATGCACACAGGTTCAGAACTTTAAAGCTTTTCATCCTTAATGACAGTCTTTATAATTAAGATTCTAATGAACTTTGAAACAAGAGGAGCGGTTTAAAGTTCTTAAAGTTCGACTCGATACCATGACACGACACGTTGTGATAGTTTGGGATTGCTCTGCTGATGTGATCATACGCCCCTGGTATGGGTTGTACTGCTAAACTGCTGGGTCACATGCTCCTGGTATGGGTTGTACTGCTACACTACTGGGTCACATGCTCCTGGTATGGGTTGTACTGCTACACTGCTGGGTCACATGCTCCTGGTATGGGTTGTACTGCTACACTGCTGGGTCACATGCCCCTGGTATGGGTTGTACTGCTAAACTGCTGGGTCACATGCTCCTGGTATGGGTTTGTACTGCTAAAACTGCTGGGTCACATGCTCCTGGTAGGGGTTTTGTACTGCTAAACTGCGGGGTCACATGCCCCTGGTATGGGTTGTAACTGCTAAACTGCGGGGTCACATGCTCCTGGTATGGGTTGTATTTTGCTACACTGCTGGGTAAACATGCTCCTGGTAGGGGTTTGTACTGCTAACTACGGGGTCACATGCTCCTGGTATGGGTTGTACTGCTACACTGCTGGGTCACATGCTCCTGGTATGGGTTTGTACTGCTACACTGCTGGGTCACATGCCCCTGGTATGGGTTGTACTGCTACACTGCTGGGTCACATGCCCCTGGTATGGTTTGTACTGCTACACCGCTGGGTCACATGCCCCTGGTATGGTTTGTACTGCTACAACGCTGGGTCACATGCTCCTGGTATGGGTTGTACTGGTACACTACTGGGTCACATGCCCCTGGTATGGTTTGTACTGCTACACTACTGGGTCACATGCCCCTGGTATGGTTTGTACTGCTACAACGCTGGGTCACATGCTCCTGGTATGGGTTGTACGCTACACTGCTGGGTCATGTGCCCCTGGTATGGTTTGTACTGCTACACTACTGGGTCACATGCCCCTGGTATGGGTTGTACTGCTACACTGCTGGGTCACATGCCCCTGGTATGGGTTGTACTGCTACACTACTGGGTCACACGCCCTTGCTATAGTTTGTACTGCTCTACTGGGTCACACGCCCCTGCTATGGTTTGTACTGCTGCACTACTGGGTCACACGCCCTTGCTATAGTTTGTACTGCTGCACTACTGGGTCACACGCCCTTGCTATAGTTTGTACTGCTACACTACTGGGTCACACGCCCCTGCTATGGTTTGTACTGCTGCACTACTGGGTCACACGCCCTTGCTATGGTTTGTACTGCTACACTACTGGGTCACACGCCCCTGCTATGGTTTGTACTGCTGCACTACTGGGTCGCACGCCCTTGCTATAGTTTGTACTGCTACACTACTGGGTCACACGCCCCTGCTATGGTTTGTACTGCTACACTACTGGGTCACACGCCCTTGCTATGGTTTGTACTGCTGCACTACTGGGTCACACGCCCTTGCTATGGTTTGTTCTGCTGCACTACTGGGTCACACGCCCTTGCTATGGTTTGTTCTGCTGCACTACTGGGTCACACGCCCTTGCTATGGTTTGTTCTGCTGCACTACTGGGTCACACGCCCTTGCTATGGTTTGTTACTGCTGCACTACTGGGTCACACGCCCTTGCTATGGTTTGTTCTGCTGCACTACTGGGTCACACGCCCTTGCTATGGTTTGTTCTGCTGCACTACTGGGTCACACGCCCTTGCTACGGTTTGTACTGCTACACTACTGGGTCACACGCCCCTGCTATAGTTTGTACTGCTACACTACTGGGTCACACGCCCCTGCTATAGTTTGTACTGCTACACTACTGGGTCACACGCCCCTGCTATAGTTTGTTCTGCTACACTACTGGGTCACACGCCCTTGCTATAGTTTGTTCTGCTACACTACTGGGTCACACGCCTCTGCTATAGTTTTGTTCTGCAAAATACTGGGTCACACGCCTTGCTACGGTTTGTACTGCTACACTACTGGGTCCCCACGCCCCTGCTATAGTTTGTACTGCTACATACTGGGTCCACGGCCCTGTTTATAGTTTTGTTCTGCTACACTACTGGGTCACACGCCCTTGCTATAGTTTGTTCTGCTACACTACTGGGTCACACGCCCCTGCTATAGTTTGTACTGCTACACTACTGGGTCCACGCCCTTGCTATAGTTTGTTTCTGCTACACTACTGGGTCACACGCCCTTGTATAGTTTGTTCTGCTACACTACTGGGTCACACGCCCTTGCTACAGTTTGTTCTGCTAACTACTGGGTCCCCACGCCCCTGCTTTTAGTTTGTCTGCTACACTACTGGGTCACACGCCCTTGCTACGGTTTGTACTGCTACACTACTGGGTAAAACGCCCCTGCTATGGTTTGTCCCGCCTGAAACTACTGGGTCACACGCCCTTGCTATGGTTTGTTACTGCTACACTACTGGGTCCACGCCCCTGTATGGTTTGTACTGCTGCACTACTGGGTCGCACGCCCTTGCTATAGTTTGTACTGCTACACTACTGGGTCATACGCCCCTGCTATGGTTTGTACTGCTACCTACGGGTCACACGCCCTTGCTATGGTTTGAAACTGTTTGCACTACTGGGTCACACGCCCTTGCTATGGTTTGTTTCTGCTGCACTACTGGGTCACACGCCCTTGCTTTTGGTTTGTTCTGCTGCACTACTGGGTCACACGCCCTTGCTATGGTTTGTTCTGCTGCACTACTGGGTCACACGCCCTTGCTATGGTTTGTACTGCTGCACTACTGGGTCACACGCCCTTGCTATGGTTTGTTCTGCTGCACTACTGGGTCACACGCCCTTGCTTGGTTTGTTCGCGGGCCACTACTGGGTCACACGCCCTTGCTACGGTTTGTACTGCTACACTACTGGGTCACACGCCCCTTTGCTATAGTTTGTACTGCTACACTACTGGGTCACACGCCCCTGCTATAGTTTGTACTGCTACACTACTGGGTCACACGCCCCTGCTATAGTTTGTTCTGCTACACTACTGGGTCACACGCCCTTGCTATAGTTTGTTCTGCTACACTACTGGGTCACACGCCCCTGCTATAGTTTGTTCTGCTAAACTACTGGGTCACACGCCCTTGCTACGGTTTGTACTGCTACACTACTGGGTCACACGCCCCTGCTATAGTTTGTACTGCTACACTACTGGGTCACACGGCCCTGCTATAGTTTGTTCTGCTACACTACTGGGTCACACGCCCTTGCTATAGTTTGTTCTGCTACACTACTGGGTCACACGCCCCTGCTATAGTTTGTACTGCTACACTACTGGGTCACACGCCCTTGCTATAGTTTGTTCTGCTACACTACTGGGTCACACGCCCTTGCTATAGTTTGTTCTGCTACACTACTGGGTCACACGCCCTTGCTACAGTTTGTTCTGCTACACTACTGGGTCACACGCCCTGCATAGTTTGTTTGCTACACTATTTGGGTCACACGCCTTGCTACGGGTTTGTACTGCTACACTACTGGGTCACACGCCCCTGCTAATAGTTTGTACTGCTACACTACTGGGTCACACGCCCCTGCTATAGTTTGTACTGCTACACTACTGGGTCACACGCCCCTGCTATAGTTTGTACTGCTACACTACTGGGTCACACGCCCCTGCTATAGTTTGTACTGCTACACTACTGGGTCACACGCCCTGCTATAGTTTGTACTGCTACACTACGGGGGTCACACCCCCTTGCTATAGTTTGTTCTGCTACACTACTGGGTCACACGCCCTTGCTATGGTTTGTACTGCTACACTACTGAGTCACACGCCCTTGCTATAGTTTGTTCTGCTACACTACTGGGTCAAAACGCCCTTGCTATAGTTTGTTCTGCTACACTACTGGGTCACACGCCCTTGCTATGGTTTGTACTGCTACACTACTGAGTCACACGCCCTTGCTATAGTTTGTTCTGCTACACTACTGGGTCACACGCCCTTGCTATAGTTTGTTCTGCTACACTACTGGGTCACACGCCCTTGCTATGGTTTGTACTGCTACACTACTGGGTCACACGCCCCTGCTATGGTTTGTACTGCTACACTACTGGGTCACACGCCCTTGCTATAGTTTGTTCTGCTACACTACTGGGTCACACGCCCTTGCTATGGTTTGTACTGCTACACTACTGGGTCACACGCCCCTGCTATGGTTTGTACTGCTACACTACTGGGTCACACGCCCTTGCTATGGTTTGTACTGCTACACTACTGGGTACACCGCCCTTGCTATGGTTTGTTACTGCTACACTACTGGGTCAACACGCCCTGCTATAGTTTGTTCTGCTACACTACTGGGTCACACGCCCTTGCTATAGTTTGTTCTGCTACACTACTGGGTCACACGCCCTTGCTATAGTTTGTTCTGCTACACTACTGGGTCACACGCCAATGCTATGGTTTGTACTGCTACACTACTGGGTCACACGCCCTTGCTATGGTTTGTACTGCTACACTACTGGGTCACACGCCCTTGCTATAGTTGTTCTGCTACATACTGGGTTCACACGCCCTTGCTATAGTTTGTTCTGCTACACTACTGGGTCACACGCCCTTGCTATGGTTTGTACTGCTACACTACGGGTCACACCCCCTTGCTATGGGTTTGTACTGCTACCACTGGGTCACACCCCCTTTGCATAGTTTGTTTCGCTCCCACTACGGGTCACACGCCCTTGCTATAGTTTGTTCTGCTACACTACTGGGTCACACGCCCTTGCTATAGTTTGTTCTGCTACACTACTGGGTCACACGCCAATGCTATGGTTTGTACTGCTACACTACTGGGTTCACAACGCCCTGCTATAGTTTGTTCTGCTACACTACTGGGTCACACGCCCTTCTATGGTTTGTAACTGCTACACTACTGGGTCACACGCCCTTGCTTTTATTTGTTCTGCTACACTACTGGGTCACACGCCCTTGCTATAGTTTGTTCTGCTACACTACTGGGTCACACGCCCTTGCTATGGTTTGTACTGCTACACTACTGGGTCACACGCCCTTGCTATAGTTTGTTCTGCTACACTACTGGGTCACACGCCCTTGCTATAGTTTGTTCTGCTACACTACTGGGTAAACACCCCCTTTGCTATAGTTTTGTTCTGCTACACTACTGGGTCACACGCCAATGCTATGGTTTGTACTGCTACACTACTGGGTCCCCAACCCCTTGCTATAGTTTGTACTGCTACACTACTGGGTCACACGCCTTGCTATGGTTTGTTCTGCTACACTACTGGGTCACACGCCCTTGCTATGGTTTGTACTGCTACACTACTGGGTCAACCCCAAAATGCTATAGTTTGTACTGCTACACTAATGGGTCACACGCCCTTGCTATGGTTTGTACTGCTACACTACTGGGTCACACGCCCTTGCTATAGTTTGTACTGCTACACTACTGGGTCACACGCCCTTGCTATGGTTTGTACTGCTACACTACTGGGTCACACGCCCTTGCTATAGTTTGTACTGCTACACTACTGGGTCACACGCCCTTGCTATGGTTTGTACTGCTACACTACTGGGTCACACGCCCTTGCTATGGTTTGTACTGCTACACTACTGGGTCACACGCCCAATGCTATAGTTTGAAACTGCTACACTACTGGGTCACACGCCCCTTGCTATGGTTTGTACTGCTACACTACTGGGTCACACGCCCTTGCTATGGTTTGTACTGCTACACTACTGGGTCACACGCCAATGCTATAGTTTGTACTGCTACACTACTGGGTCACACGCCCTTGCTATGGTTTGTACTGCTAACACTACTGGGTCACACCCCAAATGCTATAGTTTGTACTGCTACACTACTGGGTCACACGCCAATGCTATAGTTTGTACTGCTACACTACTGGGTCACACGCCCTTGCTATGGTTTGTACTGCTACACTACTGGGTCACACGCCAATGCTATAGTTTGTACTGCTACACTACTGGGTCACACGCCCTTGCTATGGTTTGTACTGCTACACTATGGGTCACACGCCAAGCTATAGTTTGTACTGCACACTACTGGGTCACACGCCCTTGGCTATGGTTTGTACTGCTACACAAACTGGGTCACACGCCAAATTTGCTATGGTTTTTCTGCTACACTACTGGGTCACACGCCAATGCTATGGTTTGTACTGCTACACTACTGGGTCACACGCCCCTGCTATGGTTTGTACTGCTACACTACTGGGTCACACGCCAATGCTATAGTTTGTACTGCTACACTACTGGGTCACACGCCAATGCTATAGTTTGTTCTGCTACACTACTGGTCCACACCCCAAATGCTATAGTTTGTTCTGCTACACTACTGGGTAAACACGCCCTGCTATGGTTTTGTACTGCTACACTACTGGGTCACACGCCCCTGCTATGGTTTGTACTGCTACACTACTGGGTCACACGCCCCTGCTATGGTTTGTACTGCTACACTACTGGGTCACACGCCCCTGCTATAGTTTATAAATAAATAACAAAAGAAGCCACAATACCGTGACTGGAACGATACACAAATAACTCGCACATAGAAGAGAGGAGCTTACGACGACGTTTCGGTCCGACTTGGACCGACTATGGTTTGTTTATAATCGCGTCATTACAATGTCGTGAGCCACTACCTTCCCTCATAATGATCTCCCTCTACACAATATAGTCCCTATAAAACCTTTTTTAATAATGTTATTCACTGTCCTTCTCGTCTTGTACACCCCAACTACCCTCACAACCATTTTCAGAAATCCTAGTTTAAGCACTGCACATCTATTGTTTCACTTTTATGGGATTTGAACAAATGAAACCAAAATTATATTTGAATCCAGGCTGGATTTAAAGGGAAAAACCCGTTTTAATACCTGGTCTGGTTAGTGCGAGATTCATTCCAGTGCTGGAAATGTGGGCAGGTGTGCGGAGCTCACACTCACGAGTGAAGACGCTTAGACAGGCACTGGAACTCACCTGCACCGAGATTTTTCCATGTTTCTGTCTGGTAAAGGTATTGTTAGAGATCCCGAGAACAAAAATAGGTTGGATAAATACATGAGTGGGTGTGGGTGGGTGTGAGTTGGACCTGACTAGCTTGTGCTACTAGGTCAGATGCCGTGCTAGTTCCTTAAGTAAATGTGACCTGAGCTGACTAGGTTAGGGCATTGGTTTAAGCCGGTAAGAGACTTGGACTTACCGCAGTGTTCCTTCTTTCGTAAGTTCTTAAAATGAATGATAAACGTCATCATGAACGAAAAACCACTAATAATAATAATAATACTCGTTTAAAACTTAAACATCAACCTGGATAGACTGGTGCAAACGCTCTTTATATAATTTTTGATGTAAATGCCTTGTTGTGATGTACACACGACACACCTTGTTGTGATGTACACACGACACACCTTGTTTTGATGTACACACGAACCAAACCCCTTTTTGTGATGTACACCGACCACACCTTGTTGTGATGTACACACATGACACACCTTGTTGTGATGTACACACGACACACCTTGTTGTGATGTACACACATGACACACCTTGTTGTGATGTACACACGACACACCTTGTTGTGATGTACACACGACACACCTTGTTGTGATGTACACACGACACACCTTGTTGTGATGTAACACACATGACACACCTTGTTGTGATGTACACACGACACACCTGGGTTTTGATGTACACACATGGGCACACCTTGTTGTGATGTACACACGACACACCTTGTTGTGATGTACACACGACACACCTTGTTGTGATGTACACACGACACACCTTGTTGTGATGTACACACATGACACACCTTGTTGTGATGTACACACGACACACCTTGTTGTGATGTACACACATGACACACCTTGTTTTGAAAGTACACACGACCCCACCTTGTTGTGATGTACACACGACACACCTTGTTGTGATGTCACACGGACACACCTTGTTGTGATGTACACACATGACACCACCTTGTTGTGATGTACACACGAACACCTTGTTGTGATGTACACACGACACACCTTGTTTGTGATTTTACACACATGACACACCTTTTTGTGATGTACACACGCCAAACTTGTTGTGATGTACACACATGACACACCTTGTTGTGATGTACACACGACACACCTTGTTGTGATGTACACACATGACACACCTTGTTGTGATGTACACACGACACACCTTGTTGTGATGTACACACGAACACCTTGTTTTTGTGTACACACGACACACCTTGTTGTGATGTACACACATGACACACCTTGTTGTGATGTACACACGACACACCTTGTTTGTGATGTACCCCACATGAAAACACCTTGTTGTGATGTACACACGACACACCTTGTTGTGATGTACACACGACACACCTTGTTGTGATGTACACACGACACACCTTGTTGTGATGTACACACGACACACCTTGTTGTGATGTACACAAAGACACCCTTGTTTGTGATTGTACACACGCACACCTTTTTGTGATGTACACACGACACACCTTGTTGTGATGTACACACATGACAACCTTGTTGTGATGTACCACACGACACACCTTGTTGTGATGTACAAAACGACACACCTTGTTGTGATGTACACACGACACACCTTGTTGTGTTACACACGACACACCTTGTTGTGATGTACACACATGGACACACCTTGTTGTGTGTACACACACGACACACCTTGTTGTGATGTACACACATGACACACCTTGTTGTGATGTACACACACGACACAAACCCTTTTTGTGATGTACACACGACACACCTTGTTGTGATGTACACACACCACACCTTGTTGTGATGTACACACGACACACTTGTTGTGATGTACACACGACACACCTTTTTGTTTATGTACACACATGACACACCTTGTTGTGATGTACAACACGAAAACACCTTGTTGTGATGTACACACCATGACAACCCTTGTTGTGATGTACACACACGACACACCTTGTTGTGTGTAAAACACGGACACAAACCCTTTTTGTGATGTACACACGGACACACCTTGTTGTGATGTACACCCCGACACACCCCTTTTTGTGATTCACACGACAAAACCTTGTTGTGATGTACACACGACACACCTTGTTGTGATGTACACACATGACACCACCTTGTTGTGATGTACCCCACATGACACACCTTGTTGTGATGTACACACATGACACACCTTGTTGTGATGTACACACGACACACCTTGTTGTGATGTACACACGACACACCTTGTTGTGATGTACACACATGACACACCTTGTTGTGATGTACACACACGACACACCTTGTTGTGATGTACACACGACACACCTTGTTGTGATGTACACACATGACACACCTTGTTGTGATGTACACACACGACACACCTTGTTGTGATGTACACACGACACACCTTGTTGGTTTATGTACCAACACATGACCACCTTGTTGTGATGTACACACACGACACACCTTGTTGTGATGTACACACGACACACCTTGTTGTGATGTACACACGACACACCTTGTTGTGATGTACACACGACACACCTTGTTGTGATGTACACACATGACACACCTTGTTGTGATTTTACACACGACACACTTGTTGTGATGTACACACGACCACCTTTTTGTGATGTACACACGACACACCTTGTTGTGATGTACACACGACACACCTTGTTGTGATGTACACACATGACACACCTTGTTGTGATGTACACACACGACACACCTTGTTGTGATGTACACACACGACACACCTTGTTGTGATGTACACACGACACACCTTGTTGTGATGTACACACACGACACACCTTGTTGTGATGTACACACGACAAAACCTTGTTGTGATGTACACACTGGGCACACCTTGTTGTGATGTACACACATGACACACCTTGTTGTGATGTACAAAACCCCGACACACCTTGTTGTGATGTACACACACGGACACACCTTGTTGTGATGTACACACACGACACACCTTGTTGTGATGTACACACACGACACACCTTGTTGTGATGTACACACACGACACACCTTGTTGTGATGTACACACGACACACCTTGTTGTGATGTACACACACGACACACCTTGTTGTGATGTACACACGACACACCTTGTTGTGAATGTACACACATGACACACCTTTTTGTGATGTACACACATGACACACCTTGTTGTGATGTACCACCACGACCCCCCTTGTTGTGATGTACACACATGACACACCTTGTTGTGATGTACACACACGACACACCTTGTTGTGATGTACACACGACACACCTTGTTGTGATTACCACCCCGACACACCTTGTTGTGATATACACACGACACACCTTTTTTGTGATGTAACACACTTGACACACCTTGTTGTGATGTCACACATGACACACCTTGTTGTTGATGTACACACGACCACCTTGTTGTGATGTACACAAACGACACACCTTGTTGTGATGTACACACGGGCACACCTTGTTGTGATGTACACACATGACACACCTTTTTGTGATGTACACACACGACACACCTTTGTTGTTTATGTACACACACGACACACCTTGTTGTGATGTACACACGACCACACCTTGTTGAATGTACACCACGACCACACCTTGTTGTGATGTACACACACCCACACACCTTTTTGTGATGTACACACACGACACACCTTGTTGTGATGTACACACACGACACACCTTGTTGTGATGTACACACACGACACACCTTTTTTGTGATGTACACACGACAAAACCTTGTTGTGAAAGTACACACATGACACACCTTGTTGTGATGTACACACGACACACCTTGTTGTGATGTACACACACGACACACTTTGTTGTTGATGTACACACACGACACACCCTTGTTGTGATGTACCACACGACAACCTTGTTGTGATGTACACACATGACACACCTTGTTGTGATGTACACACGAACACCTTGTTGTGATGTACACACACGACACACCTTGTTGTGATGTACACACACGACACAAACCCTTTTTGTGATGTAAAACACACGACACACCTTGTTGTGATGTACACACACGACACACCTTGTTGTGATGTACACACACGACACACCTTGTTGTGATGTACACACGACACACCTTGTTGCGATGTACACACGACACACCTTGTTGTGATGTACACACGACACACCTTGTTGTAATGTACACACACGACACACCTTGTTGTGGGTGTACATACACGACACAACCTTGTTGTGATGTACACACATGCACACCCTTTTTGTGATGTACACACATGACACACCTTGTTGTGATGTACACACATGACACACCTTGTTGTGATGTACACACACGACACACCTTGTTGTGATGTACACACACGACACACCTTGTTGTGATGTACACACACGACACACCTTGTTGTGATGTACACACACGACACACCTTGTTTTTGATGTACACACACGACACACCTTGTTGTGATGTACACAAAAGACACACCTTGTTGTGATGTACACACATTTACACACCTTGTTGTGATGTACACACATGACACACCTTGTTGTGATGTACACACATGACAAAACCTTGTTGTGATGTACACACGACACACCTTGTTGTGATGTACACACGACACACCCTTGTTTTGATGTACACAACCCCGACACACCTTGTTGTGATGTACATCACGACACACCTTGTTGTGATGTACACACACGACAACCTTTTTTGTGATGTACACACACGACACACTTGTTGTGATGTACACACACGACACACCTTGTTGTGATGTACAAAACACGACACAACTTTGTTGTGATGTACACACACGACACACATTAATACAATAAACACTGAATACTGGGAACGGCTGAAGTCCTTTGATTTTTTACTCCCTGGAATGTAGGAGAGAAAGGGTACTTGGTAAACGCACTTGGAAAAAACTAGAGGGACTAGTCACAAATTTTCACACGAAAATCACTCCCGACGAAAGCAAAAGACTGGGCAGGAGATGCAACATCCGCCCAATGAGAATCAGGGACGCCAAAAGTACGCTAAGAGACAACACAATAAGTGTCAGAGGCCCAAGACTGTTTAGCTGCTTTCAGCATCCATAAGGGGGGGTTACCAAAAGTCCC